>JADDOH010023187.1:0-535224 GCA_016648135.1 Agrypnia vestita | reverse complement strand
TTTTCGTAAAATTTCCGGTGCTATGGCTTGAATTTCATTGCGAATGTTTTGTTTTAGCTGTGGTATGGTTGCTGGCTTATTTGCGTATACCCTTTCTTTCAAATAACCCCAAAGAAAACAGTATGGCGCTGTTAAATCCGGTGAACGTGGGGGCCAATTGAAATCGCTTCTGCGCGAAATAATGCGTTCGCCAAAGAGGTCCCGTAACAGAGCCATTGTGTCCCTTGCACTGTGGGCTATGGCTCCATCCTGTTGGAACCACAACTGTGGGTGGTTTTCTATAGCTGGCCTCAAAAAATTGTCCAGCATCGTTCGATATTCAGCACCATTAACCGTAACTGAGGCGCCATGTGCATTTTCAAAGAAATATGGACCAATGATCCTAACGATACGACTTTTAATTTAATTAGCTGGAATTAAATTAATTAGAGAGGTCCTGGCTACGCCAGGAGGCGGAGGTACTCGAAGTCGCACCTCGCGCTCTCAGGCTGTATCGCTATTTTTTCAATCAGTCACTTAGAGGGTGGGACGGGGAGACAAAATAAAAAAGTATATTACGAAAATAATTATATTCCTAGAAATCAAACCTTAACCTACGGACACACAAAATAAATCAATAAAAGAAAATTATACAGAAGTAGCTTATGGTACAATTACACGTGACATCATATATTATCTATAGGGGCACAATCAATATACAAACAACAACAAAAATTAATCTTTTTACTACTACCTTGAATCTCCCGTCTTCGAAATTCGGCCACGCGTGGTGCGATGATGGCCACGTCTTCCACGTTCCCGTCTTCTGTGCCGGCACTGGCGGCCTGGTTATCGCCCTGATAACCGGATCCACTGATCCTATCGTCTTCCTCTGGACCTGTCTATAACAGCGGTAGTATCAAGCTACTCAATCCACCTGATGCCGCTGTTGATAGACTTCTAGGTCCTCGTTCTAGGGGTCCACTGGACGGTCGCTCTGACCGGTCCTGACCGTTGCCTCTGGAGACACTTCCCTGTCTTCCGCGGAGCTCCTCTGCATAGTCAACTCAACTGTCGCACTGACCCGTTGAATCGCACTACTTCTGCTCCACCACACAGCCAGTAGGCATCTCGTCACTCTCGTCTACGGAGCACTTCGACCCTCACTGGTCCACTCTCAGCCGTCGTGACTCACTGTCCTTTCCCCGGGCTTCAACTGTCTGTGGGAGGGGCCAGCCGTCTCTTATATAGAGTCTTGGCGGCTGTGGGCCTGCCTCTCCATGTCTGGCCAATCCCTTATTGGATAGGCCTAATTTCCGACTACACCCCCTAATATTTATTTTACTATTAATTAACTAAAAAAATAAACACCTTAAAATTTAGTACAACTGATAAAAACAATACATACATTAATTACATAAATACATTGGACTAAATTGTAATATAAATATTTATTTATTTATCTATTTTATTTAATAATCTATTTAACTAATAACCTTAACAATTATTTTATCATTATACAAAATCTTAGTACTTAGTAGGTACCTAACCTTTTTTATTAATATAGCTAACATATATTTACATTCAAATTATAAACTACATCTCTATCTATACATTTACCTTAATCTATACATTCTACATTACTACACTACACTATATTAAAGTCCATTAAAAAAACACACAGTAAGAAGTAGGTAAATTCACTTTCCTGTCAAAATATAATCGTCAAAAGCACAAAGTTATAATCATACATTATACATCAGTCTTAATTACCTATTAAAGAATACTTAATTATAGATAATCTTTATATAACATTGATATTTACGAGACATTATCTCCCTCATTCTAGAGTAGGGCCTGGCTATTTGGGTGTATGGGTGGTCTATTTCGTCATTCAAAGCATTTTGAAATTCAACGGATGTGACTTGACAGCGATAGCTAAAAGAGATGTATGGAATTTTTCTACATCTCCTTATTTTTCAATTATATTACATTACAGACAGTCTTTCGGTCGTCGCAATTAATGTGTTTCTATCCTAAGACAATCGGCTAGTACCTGGAAAATTGGCGGTAGACCATGTAACCTGTCAATTCTTCGTAATATATTTCTTCCTTATAGAGACAATGGTGGACCTTCCTAACACGACGAACCTCGGCAGTTAGCATCGAATTACCCAGAACTATTGGTTAAAATCATGTTCAATGTTTCTTTATGAACAAACGGCCATTTCAACCAACGCAGCTAACACGTGTCCGGCCCACACAATGAGGGTGTTTTTATGACAAAAAGAAATTTTAAATGTATTGACCCTTGGCTCCCGTATCTCTTACGAAAAAAAACGACCACCCCGTCATCGTGAATATATACGATCGAAATTGGCGCGTTTTCCACAATAAAATTAATATGAATACATCAATCCTTTCAGACGATACACCGCACCAAACAGTACACTTAAGCGGGTGTAATTGTTGCTGATGGACTGTTCTTGGATTCTCCGTAGCCCATATCCTGCAATTTTGCTTGTTTACCAAACCATTCAATTGGAAATGGGCTTCATCGCTCATTATCAAATTGTTAATGAAATCGCGATTTTCTTCTGCTTTTTGTCAGAATGAAATGGCATAATCAAGCCGTTGTTGATAGTCTATCGGCGTCAATTCTTGCACAAGCTGAACCTTATATGTATAAGCAGATTTCCGCTGTGCAGCAGAGCCACTTTTGTCACCCGCCGTAGCTCTCTTTGAAAGGAATCTCTTATATTCTTCTATTTTTTTTGCAGCGCATCGTCGAAGGATACTTGAACGCGTGGTCGCCATGTTCAAATGGTTAAAAAATATGTAATAAAATAGACCTGTGCAATCTCACAGATTTATTGCGTCCGATGGAGGATTAAACTAATTGATATTTTAATATTATTATTATAATTATTTAAGAAAGGAAATGAAATGTTCTAAAATTAGGTTTCTTGTAGGATCATCATTGCCCGGATGATTATTTTGCTATTTCAAATGCTTTGTGTCTTTCGTACGCAAAGTGTTGATCGTTCATCATTACAGCCATGTTGTGTAACACTGTGCATGACACTATGATTGATGGAACGCGCACCCTGGACAACGTAATGCCTTTGTAGCACAGGAAGCCTACTTTTTAGCACACCAAAACCTATTTCTATTACGAATCTGTGCCTCATTGTAAAGGTTTTCAGCTGGACTGTTTTAACTTGGGCTAGCGGTGTAAACAAATATGTTTGGCTCTGTTCACCTAAAAAAATACAGTTGGTAAATTGTTCAACCTAAAACTTTTCTTTTATAACAGAATTATTAAATATTGTTTGGTTATAACTGGAACCCAGTCAGCGGGCAACAGTATCGCTAATGATGAGGCGGACATCACAGATTGCCTGGACATTCATGGAGTAGACCCCTTTTCGATTGTGGTATACTTCAACATCCTCTGCACCTGAAATAGGAACAGATACACTCTTATACTCCGATATATTTTATGTGACTCGCAATCACACATGTTATTGCCTTTCTTTGAAGGCATAATGAAAAGGATAATCGTTTATATTTGCATACTAACTTGGAATCATGGGAACTTGTGTGCAGTTTTTTTTTCTCTGGACAGTCAAAATAAAATGTGGTGACACATTTTATTTTGACCGTAGTTCCTTAAGGGCCGTTTGATTGATCAGTAGATATAGTAATTGTTAGACAGAAAGCATAGATTTTTACGAAAACGAGTATTTCAATTGGTGGAAATGCAAAAATCTGTGATTTATTTTAACTATTACTCTTACTAGTGATCAAAAAACTCGACCCTAACTTTCTATTAATCACAAATGCCCTTTTAGCTATCTATGGAATTATGATGGAATCGAAATATTTTGGCATTACATATATTATTTTTAATGCTCTAAAATATCATTTTAATAACCCTGCACCAGGCAAAATTACCCCAAAACACTAATTTGCTTTCTAGTACTATGTCGCCTGGTTATTTTGAAGGCCTTTCAGACTCAAATATTTTAACATATTCTGAATGCTGAATTATCAAACAAAAGCGTGGGAAAAATCATAATTTTTCCATTTATACTTAGAAAATGAAATTACATTGTTAAGAATCGGCTACTGGATCGATATCTGATATTTTAATTTTTTTTAATATAGCTTAAGGGAGGTGGGGTAAGATTAATTCGTACAAAAAAAGGCATGTTTTAGTGAATTTTTTGTGACGACACAGTTAAAATCTCATTATTAAAACCTGTAGTGATAACTGCCTACCTACCGGTGTATAAAGTGGTCGCCCCTTTCTCGCACGACCTAAGCTATCAACTAAAAATTTCGTTTTTATAAATTATTTAATACAAATTCTATTTCTAATATGAGGAGCTTAACTATCCTTCACCGCGCTCTTACTGTCCTGAAACCGCTCGCATAAATAGCTGACATAACTAGAAGCATGTCTACATAAATAAATATCTGAATAACCTTTTTTTTTTCGAAAGAACTGAATTGAAAATCATAGAATTGTTCTCTAACATCGGGACACCTTCGTAATGTAGTTTATCGATGTTTAATTAATATCAGGACTCTAATATGTTTACGTAAATATCATTCTAGACGCTGATACTATATATTGGCTCGTGATGTCGTTTAACCTAATCTATTAAAATGTATATTTACACGTAATTATCTATGAAAATGGCTCATGATGTCGTTTAACCTAATCTATTAAAATGTATACTTATACGTAATTATCTATAAAATTGGCTCGTGATGTCGTCTAGTACCCACATTGTGACGCAAAGCAACCCGTAGTTCTTTGAGAAAACGTGTTGTATTTCCAGTGATCAAACCATACGAGAGAGAACAAATTTACGCTACATAATTTAATTCGGACGGGTGAGAAAAACATATATGGAAACAAATTTATGAAAAACATAAAAAAATTCAGTTATTTGGATAAATTTCCTACCTTTTGATTTGAAATATTGAAGTGAAGATCTCGCCTCCTCTGTTCATGAATTTGGAAGAAGGAAACATTTATATAAATTCTAATTACATTATGAATGCTCGAGGTTGACCGGTTCGAAGTAGGTTTTTATTTTATTAGCAGCCCGTGAATTTAAAATACTTAAAATGATTTGAAGACTATATGAATGACGCCAGATTTAATTGATCATCATTCCGCGAAGATAAGGGTGGAAAGGGCTCCTCCACGTACGCCCTTCCGGATGGGTTCCGACCTTTTACAAATGATGAACCCCCTCTCCTTAGAACGAACAGGTCAACCCGTGGCTTGATATTCTTTAATTGCTTGAGTATCATGCAATAAGATGGTGATCCCACGGAGTGTACCAGGTTTCCGGCGACATATACACATCAGGAATCCTTCCTCGCGTCTGACGGTGATTTTCATAGACATAAGTTAACTGATGATGATTTGAAATGTGATACAACGTTATCAAGCTAGTGGCACAGAGATCCGCTGGGAATCCTTAATCCTGCGTCAAACGGATCCATTGTAGCACTGCTGTGTTGATTTCGTGTTGATGAAAAGGTATACTTGAAGTTATCGAATAGATAATTATAATGCAGTTCTTTATGGTGATTTCGGCCAACGGTGAAACTCGTGATGTGCACATGTCGCTGATAGGCAACCCCGCAGGAACATTTTATAATGTTAGTGATGATGATGATGAAGGTAAGTCAGTTGTTTCCTATCCCGAACGTACGTAATGGGACAAACAGACGGATTGTCTGAATCATCGAAATTGAAATACATATTTCATGCAGATAATGTAGAATTTAATCATTCTTCATACACTCCCAAGGTATGTCATTCGGCAGATCGAAGATTGCCAAAGCCTGAGGTACTTCCACTGGCAAGTTGGCAGACGTTTCCAGTCAGTACCACCATTCTTGACGTCCCAGGCTGCAGAAAACGCACTATTTCTAGTATACCCTTGACTGGTGGTCATGCTCTGACATGGTGGAACATCCATTACCAATCGTCACAAACCCTGGTCCTCGACGATCCAACAAACGACGAACCTTGCCTTTCAGATCGCACGATTATTAAACCAATCAAAACCAATACCAAGGAATCTATTACTTATTACGCATTATAGTCCGGAACTGAAACTTCAATTAAATGTTTTGTACGACCGTTAGTTATTTACATTTTGACGAATAAACCTATTAAATGTTAGTGTATGATTTTGAACTAGTACGTGAAATAACAAAAATAAATAAAAATAAATAAATCAGTTTAACTGAAATACCCTTTTTGACGTCTCTGCTCGGTTCAAAGTATTCCACTTTTATTTATTTGTTTTCCTTGCTCCTTGTTCCCTGTTCCCTTATTTTGTCTTCCTTCTTAATTCGTCTCCAATAGGTTATATAGATAGATTATTTATACCAAAATGGACAGCGCTTCCGCACTGCTTCACGGTTTAAAAATCACTACCACGTCTCCCCGTGCGTCCCGCGTTTTATAGACTTCCAGTTGACCTCAATTCTTCTGCTGACGTCACTTGTTTACAACATACCACACGAAATTTCCAGGAATTTTCCCCTGATTTTTAGAGTAAACAAGTCTAAAAATAGAATACGCATTGTACGTACCCAAGGCTTTCAGTGATGCAACGAATTCGAACGATTTTTTTGAATACGAATAAAATATTCACATTTTCTCTCTGAATTAAGATAGTTTATTACCGCTTCTTTACCATCCCTTTGTAATAAGGTGTATATTTGGTTCATCACAAACCAATGGTACATTACAGTATGACATTCGAAGAATATTGTGTAAAATTTTCACGAAGAAATATAAATACGGCAATGGCATCAATTATTCGGACGTGTCTCGGAAAAAAGTAGAATTGCGGTGGCCCTCATAACTTGGTGCTGGATCATCTAAAATCAAAAAATCAAAGTTCATTCGTTAGATAATAGATTTCCCCAGGTAACGCTGGGAGGGTTTTTCGAAATTTCAATTTTTCACTTTTTTGGAACACTTTGAAGGGAAAAACGCGAATTTTTGCGAAAAAATCAGCTAATATGGTATTAAAAAAATTAATATTTGCCGTAGCTTAGCTAAATTTTCAATTGGCTTTTCGTAAACTCTTTCTTTCACCTTTCCCCAGTAAAAAAAATCTAACTGATTTAAGGGGTTATATACCTTTTTGTGCGGAAAAAATAAGGAAAGTTTGGATTTTTTTTTAAATATGTAGTAATAATTTTATTAAATCAAAGTTATAATTTTGTAATAGTATATTATTCATTGAATAAAACATGCCTTAATTTATTTAAAAATATTAACAATTGGCGGAGTTATGGCTCTTTCCCCGAAACCCTTTTTTTTTCATGAGGCTTGCGGTGATCACCATGGAAGTCCAGCAGGTTAACTGAAATCATAAAATCAAAAATATTTCATTAGTACATGAACATTCCTTGTACTTGAACGATTATTTAAATAAATATTTTGTTTTTTCTGCATACGGGAATGTTTTTCTCAAAAAATCAACATTTTGAGCTCTAAAAATTTTATTAAAAAATTCTTATCTGCATGATAAAAAATTATGCATAAAAAATGAATCATTCAAGTACACACAACATTAATTACGAACAATTTAAAAAAAAATTGAAGAAAATCGGTCAAATAGTTTTTCTGCAATTGTGATCACGGCAAAGGCACTTTTGAAAAAACACCATTTCGAGATAATCGAGTTTAAAGTTTCAAGATTAGTTTATATAAACATTAAAGTCGATCAGGTAAACTTACAAATCATCGTCGATTCCGGGACCATATAGCGTGTTATCTGCACTCGATGCAGCCTCCAAAATATCTATTTGGTGTTGTCTGCTGGCCATTCGTCCCTCCCTTGTCGCACCTTGCGCCCGAAGTTCGGCCGTCGAAATTCGCCTCTCGTCCTGCTGTGCGACGTACTCATGAGCGTTGCTGCCACAATGCACCCCCATTGCCTCGAAAACTTTCAAAATAGATATTTGCCCCTCGTTGAATATACAGGCTGATGTATAAGCAGCAATACTTACAGGTACTGCACCTCCTGGAAGATGTTTCGGGGACAGTTTCCAGATCAGTTGGTTGTAGCTCTCGTTGTTATTTTGAGTGAATCCACCGAGGCATCTTTAAAGCAATTCATCTTTAGATAAGTCTTCGTATATCGGCTTCATAATCTTCAATACATCATCGGGTAGGGGTTGGTAGGAGTGAACAAATCCGGGGATCTGGTTTTTCTTTTTTGGTTTCTTGTTTGGTAGCGCAGCAAAAGCTCTCTGCCACTCGCACCATGACTCATCACCGGCGGGACATTTATCGTGTTGGGGATTCGTGTCGGTTGAGCTATAGTGGTAAAACGTTGCCCAAATGTCATTTTTCATTTTCTCCAGTGAATTTGAATTCCGACGAATTGCTAACCCGTAGTAAACAGCCAACTTGTCTATCATTTTCCCAGTTAATTTTCCCCTACCACCCAGCCCTTTATTATTTTTTTAGCGTTTCTCAGTTGTGTGCCCATTCGTTTCTGCACGTGTCCAATGCATTCCTTCTTCTGCACCACAAGGTCCTCGTATGGCTCCGCATTTTTTATAGAGGAAAAAGTTTTGGAGTCGCCGTCACCAACGTAATTGGCGTACTTCACCCCATGCAATGTTTCGGAACGTCCGAACATTTCCAGTATAGCATCTACCTCCATCTTGCCGGCTGATCCCGAATGATTAGATGTGCACTGAGGTTCATGAGTTTGAAACCATTCTATATACTCGGCAGTGTCCTTTTTTTCTCCCAAGTTTGGCACAATTTACAAAAGGCGCTTTTCACAGCAAGGTCTACGATTTTCCCAGTGTAATACCCCACCAAAGAAGCGACCCCGTACAAGGAAGTGAATCCACGTTTCTTCCAAGTTCCATCGCCAGATACAGTCAAATGTTTTTTAATCAACCCCTCGTTTTTTTTCATTTCGTCACGCACAGCAAAACTAATAAAACGATCAAATACTGTTTTTACGGTAGTTAAAATTTGTTTCAAGATGGCATCGTAAGATTTTTGTTTCAGAAACGGTGGCATATCCATTAATCCACAAAATTTTTCACAGCCCGCTGCCCCCAAACCGAGCAATCGCATTGTCATTATGAAACGTCTATTGATTTCATACGCACCATCAATAACCGCGGTCATATTTATTTTACGCTGCTCACAGTTGTCACACGTTACTGCGATTTTGTATCCAAGTCCTCGCATTTCTATAGGCGCGAATTGCATAGAACCGTCACACGTATTGCATTTTACGTACTGTGAAATAGCCGTAAACACTTGAACAAAATTGATGATTCGATATTCCACCGAATGATCAATCGGCACATGAATATCGTCCTTCAATTTTAATTTCTTACGAGACGCACTGAAGCTACTTTCGTCCACTTCCACAGTTTGAGGATTAAAATATTGCTTCCTCTTTTTCGATCGCGATTTGTAATTTTTACTACCTTCACGAGTTACGCGTGTAATTTTTTGTCGGGAACTCATACTGATTTTTTGTAAAAAGGAAAATGTTCGATTCTTAGATGCTCACGCTTCAGAAGTTCGTATACAACTGATTTATAAGGGTGTTTGTATGGTCAAAAATGGAGCACGTTCGAGTAAACATCGTACCTACCTCATGTAATTAACTTTCTACAATAACAAAAGATTTACCGTTAAGGCGGAGCGACCCCTGATAAGCGCTACCTGCTAAGCGGTCCCTTACCGCTATCTGCTCAGCCGTGCGGCGGTTACGGGGCGCGCTTCGAAACTCTGCAACTTTTGATCTATTGCTTGGATCTTCATGAAAATTTGAAGAAATGTTCTCAATGAGTTTTACTTTCAGATAAAGCAATAAAAAAAAAAACGATTTTTGAAAAAAAAAGAAGGTATATAACCCCTTAAGAGCTCGAACAATTATTGGCTTTGATCTTTAACGATTGTGGTATTTCATTTTTGAATGCTGCAAATACTACTCAAGCAGAATGCATGACTTTATTTTTCACTCTTGATATCTCCTAACATGTGTTTAGCACGTAATTTAGCTAGACATTCAATTGTATCAAATTCACTTGGCCATTGACCATCGGTACAATATGGCGTCAGAGAGAACACAGAGACAGACGAGGCGTTAGCACCCGTGATACGAAATAATCTACTTTTGTTTATTGCCTTTTATTCGCGTTCGACATTTTGATATCTGGCATTATTTTAATTTAACCAACCGCAGCTAAATATACTCAACACCACACGGCACTTAAACAGTGGCGTCCGTTTATTAATGTCAATCGCCGTTTAATAATCAAAAGTGCGAATAAGTTTATTTCCTAAAAGAAATTAAATATCACTCTTGAATGTATATTTGCAACCTAATTTTTTTCCCCATGGAGTATTATTTTGATTAAATTTTACTATTCCCACATATTATGACACGTGCGTGTTTGTATTCCTAAGAGCTTTTAATACGCTTAAGCATAAGTCCTCAAGTATTATAATAACATATACGAATCAAACACTGAGTAGCTTGCTATGTAGTGGTCATGACGCTCACCTATTGATCTGGAGGTCGGTGGTTCGAGCCCTGTTCCAGAACTCCAGCAAGTTAGTCAGATTTTTAACTACGTTTGAAAGTAGTAAGAATATCGAAGCGACACGTATTCTATATTGAAATCTCTATTTTTTCAAAAAAAAAATCTAAGAAGACAAAGATTTAAGTTCATTATCATTTTTGTATTCATTATATAATAAGTTCTATACCCATCTTATGCTAAATAATGCACATATTCAAATAAGATTACAGAAAAGTATATATTTTGGAAAACAGCATTTATTTATTTATTTTATTTTGGGGAAAATTAACAGCAAAATAACGATCTTAAAAATATGAAATAATGGTTTTTAAAATTATGCCAATTACAAATTTTCCACTGAATATAATAATTTACTTTAACTTACTTTAATAGCGAGTGGATAGAGTGGATACCAGTATTCAAAAAAATAACTGTAATATATCATATTCGATTACAAACATAACTTAATTTATATATAGTGCTATGATGTAGTGCAGTGGAATGGGAAGCTATCTATCTACATATAATAATTTCGTTGTCTATCTGTCTATCCGTCTATTCATCTGTCTGTCTCTCAGTAAATTCATAACTTGCTGGAATTAAAACTTTAGATAATTAGAGTGTTACACGCAACAAGCGCTAAAGCAACACGCAATGGTCGAAATTACATGGTCTTCATATGTCTATATTATTTTATTAAATTTAATCAAAGGTTTAAAAAATAATCAATTTAAAAAAATCAAATGGTTTTCTATCCATGAATTTTCAGCTTCAAAATCCTGCCATTATTATTATGTTACATTTTAATGAATATTTTAGTTTGTGAGTGAAAAAATCTCACTTCAGAATCCAAGAATAACTTATTAATTCTGTTCATTAACAGCAAACCATGTTTTAATTTAGAATAATTATTAGTGAAATAACCTAAGTCCATTCCTTGCGTGCACACCACTGCTATGGCTGCACGGTGGAGTTGATAAGAGGCTCGTTTGATTGATGGCTGGTTCCTTAAACGATTTGTTATTTTTTACTATCTCTGTTTTTTTTTTACTTAATTACTATTGCGTTAATTATAAAGGCAGATAAATGAAGAAAAATATTGCAATAATCATTATTACTCGAGATACGGAACACATTGTTGATGGGACATGAATTAATCTTTCGCAATCACGCTTTGGACACATTTTATTAGATTAAAAAAGTAACCCATAAAAACCAAGTTTTTATTACACTCCCTTTCTTTGTAAAATATAACAACAATTAAAGACGAATTAAAACATATAACATAACACTAAATTTACAGTAATTTAATATATTTCTAAAATGTCAGATGTTTTGGGCTTTGATAAGACACTTCATGCTTTGAAGATTAAATTCTAAAAACATTTGTCAGTCGATTTAGATTTTCGACATTCGTAGTGAAGTACCTATTATGCATACCGATGGAGTCATTCAAATTTAGAAAATATTCGACACGTTATCGGGCCGCCGTTGCTAATCAAACTTTTCTAATGATTCCAATTTGAAAAAAACAATAAAATTTCTAAAAATCCGAAATTATACTATAATTATTAAATTTTTTTAACGAAAATTTGACAGATCTTCTTGATCGTCACCACGAGTGTGCTTGCCAAGTTTCAGCTCGATTGGATCACGGGAAAAGGGTCAAAAATCGATCCAAAGTTTTTGTTGACGGCAAGCAAGCAGACGCCACGAGTTAATATAAAAGGAGTAAAAATGCAATTACGTTTTGAATTTACTCGCTAATACGGACTGGAAGACTCAGTCCCATTGAATCAGTAGTACCTACACTAAATAGAGTTGAATTACGATTGGAAAATGTTGTACAGGTGAGCATAAGTTTTTCAAATCGCTTCAGTGCTGAAACCTCGCAATAAAAAAGCACGCCGGCAACAGCGCGCTGGAGTTTGATTTTTGGAAATTTAGTCGCAATGGATCTCTTTAACGCGGAACAACGCACGTCCTGTGTTTTCCGCATTGTGGTTGTTTGGCTCCTGTTTCGCCTTCACTAACGATTACATAGTATCGGACTTACGGACAGCCAGAGAGCGAAGAGAATGGCGAGCAAGTTAACAAGATTGTACTACTCTTCTGTTCCTACGGCAATACTTACGGCGAGATCTACAGCGATACCAAGATCAACTTTGCGTCGAATTTTGAAAGCGAAATGAAAGTACACCCGTATTTGATTCAATTAATGTAAGATTTAAAACTCGATGATTGGACGTTTGATCCATGGATCGATGGAAAATATTTTTAAAAAAAGTTTTAAGGCAAATATCCCTGTAAAGTTGAGCACCTTGATTTAAAAAATAAAATAAAACTGATTCGGTCTAAAGTATTAATAAAGTTATAACACTAAAGTGTCAAAATATTCACCACGCATTTTGACATTTGAATCAATTTATCTAAGAATAAGGTTCAGGGGACTATCTAAGGATAGTAGAGAGAACAGTGTTATGAAATAAACTTAGAAACCTGATCTTGTCTAACCGAAAATACACGGTTTTTTAGAAAATTTGGCAAGTTACCGTATTCGCCAATTTAAGCTTATTAACGGTAGGTATTGCTCTCTCGAGTCAACTATTCACTATAGGTATTTCATTTTCTTTCTACAGTTTGCGTAAACTGCCGAAATTCGTGGATAAATTCAAATGTCAAAAAAATTCGTAAATGTCAAAATCTCGAAATTTTGAAATGTGATAATTTTTTTTAATACTTGCGACCGAATAAATTTGATTTCATTTTTGAAATCAGGACACTAAAATGTACCGGGGATATTTGCCCTTGAAAAAATCAGAGTTGCACACCACATTCTACATTCACTTCTTATTTCTTCAGTCATGAATGTCTTACTTATCTTCACGCAGTTTCAAGCCTCCGTGTTTTGTGTTTCGCTTCAGTAATTGGGCCCAATATTTTACACAAATATTTTATTTCGATGTTTTTTTTTTAAATATACGTCTGCGTAAGAATCACGTTTCAATGAACTCACCGCACGCGCCTCCTCGTATCCCAAAAATTAGACTTGTACCTACTTACATTTATATATAAAATTATTAATGGACGCAACAATACCTTTGAATTTTTAAGATAAATAAAAAAAAAAACATGAACATGATCACTGTACAGGAAGAAAAGATGAAATACGATTACTATTCCGAAAGATAAAAAATCGCAAACTTCTATGATTTACAGTGAGATAAAATTATATATGAAACTACCAAGGGGTATTAGGTATGAAAATGCTATAACGACTTTAAGAAAAAATTTAAAAAATATGTGATACTTACTTTTGATTAAAAATTTATGTATATCTTATGCTGCATATATTAGGAAATATAAAAATTATTGTTTAACCTACTTTTAGAATAAAAATAATAATAATTACACGACACGCTAAGCTAAGCTAAGTTAAAATCCTCTTTCATATTTTGTTTAATTGAGTCATGACAGTTCTCTATCCGGTCGTACTTCATATTTAAAACTCTGTCATAAATAATTCATTCGATCCAGTAAACGATTTTTTTATATGTTCATAATAAACATACTAACTTACTCTGATAAAGATAAAGGAGAAAATTGTGATCAAGTTAAAAATTTTGGGCATTGTATCCTCTCTACCTTGATTGAAACTACGACGCATTTATTTGAACGTATTATTAAGTCCGCGTTTTATTTCTGTTGTGCGCCTCAAAATACAATTATGTTCTAAACGCGTAGCTTAAACGTTAGACTCCCACACAAATTAAGGCGTTTATTAAATTTATATCAATACCCACTTGGATACTTTACGATAGTACTTTATGTGCATTATTTAAAAAAAATGTATATCGCAAATCACTGCAGATACAAGAATGTATTCGCAGGAATGATAGCTTCAGTAATTATGTAAGCATCTGGCATCTGTCGGATTTACTTACTGGAAGTGATTCTAAATGTAACTAACTAATAAAACTTTTCTAAAAGTTAAGTTTAAGAAACGATCCTTGTTGTATTCTTATTGCGAATCCTAGCCAATTTAACTGAAAACTAACTAACTTACATTTAATTCGGCAAGAAAAATGTCTATTCTCCCGGCAAGAAAAGTTCTGGATAAATATTTTAACGACTGATAGATTTTTCTATATTTATTTTTTGTTGAAGTAATCCATATTCAGGTTGGTATACAGCCTATATTGTACTCCGGACCCAAACGACAAGGTGCCCTGAAGATGAACAGTGAGATCTGTTCGAAACGTCGGCAGACGACTGGTCCTGACGACCAGAATTGGACGTGGGTTACCCCCAAAGTAGTTAGAACTAACATATATATAAGACATCATCATCTCCATATTCTTGTCCTAGTAGGATCGGGGGCCTAAAGGCTCAAAAAGTTGCTTTCATATTCCCCTGTCTTACGCTGCTTCCGCATGAGTCAACCAGTTCAGACCCATTCTGTACTCACACTCACATTATTTTGTTGTTTCCCCCAGCTTAAACTGGGGCGACCCACCTATCCTCTTTCCTGTGCCAAGAGGATGGGTACTTCTCGGTATTTATTCCTCTGGCATTCTTAGCACATGTCCAAGGCACCTAATTTGTTATTTTGCTGTATGTAGGAGTAGGGACTCCATGCCGAGTGTGTGCCTTATGTCGGTACTTCTTATAAGACAAATTTATATTTATATTTTCTTTTTATATCTCTATTGTTGGTTGTTGATACTCACTGATACGTTCCTGCGTGTCGCGCAAAGTTGTTTATTGTGTAAAATAAAATATAAATGTAATAAAATGAAATAACTTAATGTATTTCTATACATTTAAATATGTTTTGAATCTATAACATTTATTTATTTTGAATATCACAGAACAATGATCTAACAAATTATTTTTTCACAATAAAATGTGTGTTGACCTAGTTTTCCTGTGGAAATTCGTTAAAGCACAGTTAAAAATAAATTCAAAAAACTCTTCAAAATACTCGAATACCAAATGGAATTGAAAAACTTGTAAAGGTAGGTATACATACATACGTGTCACAACTTAAATAAATATTTTTTATATGCGCGTGACGAAATACGATTTCGACAATCACACTGTTAGGTCAATATTGCCATTTTACAATGCAAAAGCTCAACACGGCTGGGATTCAATTTCGTCGCGACCGGCGCACAATGACATTGTCGGCAATTTTGTTTCGCGTTTCAAAAAATAAATAACCATCTGCTAAAATTGGCGGCAAATACATCCGGGCGGCTTTTGTCGCCGTTAAAATAATACGCGACGAAGTAAAATAATCGAAAAATGGCGAAACTCATAAGGTAATGTAAACGTCTGCGTTTGCACAGACTGCTTGGCCGACATGAGTGCTAAATGTATAGCCTAATCAGTTCAACAATTGCAAGCTAGGGTGGTACCTAACATAAGCTTTCCTGAACTATGTAGGTAGTAGGTACCATATACACATTTTTTATTAATTTATTTAATGCATAGATAGATAATACCACAGTATACTAAGAACAGTAATACGTCTTCATACAAGGGCCGCTACCCATTAGAAAGTGTGCGTGCGTGCTCGGCGCCGTGTACGCACGCACTGTGACGCACACATTGACATAGAGTATGGGGGCACAAGGCGGCGGTAGTAAGGGCCGTGTCTTCGGTGCCATTCGCGCTCGCAGCCGCCGCTTTAGAAAAAAAAAACGATTCCTGAAAAAAATGCCTTTTTTATGTTTGTGGTGCTTTAGTAAAAAGATGTGTTGATTATCACAAAGACTGTGAGTTTTTGAAAGTCTACGTTGATGTTAATCAGCGTTCTTGCAATTTAAGTGCAGAAACTAGGTATACTAATTACAGAAATTTTCGTGTTTCGTATCTACCTTATGCGTCGGAATCTCAGACGCTACAATTAAAGTGACAACCCTAACGTCAAGGTATTAGTAGGCTAATAACTCGCCCACAGGCCGGAGATAGACTACTGTTCTGGGTATACTGTGATAATACTCTTACTGTACTGTATAGCCGCAGTGAAAGACAATTGAAATACGAGAAATCTTATAAAGTTTTTATTAATAGCAAAAAATCACTGGATACGTATTTAACTGCAGCACTATTCTGTAATTTACACTAATTATACTATCGAAGAACTTCCACTAGTCTGTAGGAGACTTTATTATGTTTTCTAGAATATTTGTCCGTCTGTGGAACACTAAATGCCGGTTGTTTAATCAGGGGTAGGAATGATAACTAAGAAAAAAGCATAGTTTTTTGCATACTCCACCAATCAAAACACCCGTTTTCGTAAAATTCTATGCTTTTGCTTAACTATTTCTCTATCTGCATCAGCAGGCCATTATTCACCGTTTGTATCACTTCTGGTAATTTTGATAATATCGCACGCAGGTACTCGTTATAACCTCTCGCGTTTTAGATGCTTTTGGTGTATTTTGAAGCATACGTTTTTCTTCCAGACTATTCCGGACTGAAAATAATATAGATATATCATTACCATTACCAGTGTGTGCAGTGAGAAAAAGAAACACGAATTTTATTTAAACACATATTTGGAAAAAAATCGTAATTAAGTATTTATCTTGAAGAATATTATGAAATATTAATATCTGAATAATATGTTAATTATTGTTATAGAAATATTACGAGACTTTAACTTTCCGTAGAAATTTAGCGGACTCTATAATGTTATTTAAAATCGAACACAATTTAGTTGATACTCCAGATCTCCTTCAACTTCTATCGTTCCATATCTCAAATCGTAACAGCAGACAGTCACCTACTTTTCATCTCCCTCTTTGCAAGACCAACTCTAAACAAAACGCATTCATCTATAGATCCACAAATTCATTTGTAAATTACAACCACATAGACATTTTTAACTCGACTGTTCGGGACAATAAACGAAAATTAACTTCACAACCGCACCCTAACTAGTTGACTTAATTTATATACCCATATAATCCCATACTTCTTTCCTTTATTCTAATCCTACATCCCACTCCGTCCTTCCCTTCCTTATCAATATATAATGAAACAATTAACTGTCATAATTTCACACTTTTCTAATATCTTTAATAATTAATTTTAAGTGGAAAGTTTATTATTGGCATAATTTACTTTTTATTTTAAGATTTGTGGTTAGCTTTTCCTAAAAAAAAAAAAATTTCGGTTTCTTTTCAAAATACATGCTTTGGAAAAATTCACACTTCTTGTTCTCTCTGCACGCGCCTGACCATTACTCGTACGCAACATCAAAAATTTTGACAGATGTTGCTACAGGTCAATGGCGGATCGGTAAACGTTACATTGTGTAAAGTGATTTTTATCTGTTTATTATTTATTAATTAACGCCCTATAGGGCTTTTACAACAGATAGGTTAAGTATACATTGATAGAATATATAATAATAACATGTAAAATACACATACATATATATATAAAAAAATATAATATAAAGTAAAAAGCAAGTATATAAAAACCAGAAGCGTAAGAAAAACATAATCTAATAGAAATTTAAAAACAATAAAAGTTATAATGTAGAGTGAAAAGATATAGCACAAGCTTTGAAAGTTATATTATAATAAAAAATATACATACAAATACAAATCAATTATTTAAGTCCAATTCGACAAATACTAGTAATCTTTCAAAACACCTTTTAATATATGTTTGAATAATATACAGTTATTTTATTTTATTTTATTTTATTTGGGAAACACACAGTACAATTTTATTTTATTTTTTTATATAATATAAAAAAAAATATTTGTGAGTATGACCAGTAAAGTTTTCTCGAAGCTGGTAAAAAAAAACTAAATATAAAACAATGATAAAGTATATGTGATAAATAATAAATATTTCAAAGATTTAAATTATGATAATGAATAAAATGGGAGGGGTGGAGAGAGGGAGGGAATGGGATTTAATTAAAGAAGTATCAAATCAATAGTCATAAATGAGATTACGGAGTTTCATTTTAAATAAAAGCAAATTGTCAGTAAAAATGTCTAGATTATTTGTAGAATTTAACGGATTGTATTTTGAGGTGGAACGAGTTACAAATATTATTATTATTGGCAAAGACGTCCAGTTGCTCGTATCTGTTTGCTAGTCTAGGAAGCCTCTGCAGTGGGGAATTAAATATGTAGTTAGTAGCTGCAGTTTCCACGGCAAAACCTGCATGACTTCTGGTTATGCGAGACGAGACTTCCCGTATAAATAGCTTGATCATGTAATTTTCCTCTTCCGCAGCCGAGCCAAGCCGCGCCTAGCGCCCTCGGGCGGCCGCCGGGCCTACTCCGAGGCCGAGCTGCAGATGGCCCTGAGGGACATCCAGTCCGGCCGGCTGGGCACCAGGAGGGCGGCCGTCATCTACAACATCCCCCGCTCCACCCTCAGGAACAAGGTCTACAAGCTGGAGCGCGAGCGGGAGGCGCGGCTCCCGGGACAGCTTTCAGGTGCTGCCGATAGAGGTAACAGGGCAAATGAGAGCACTGGCGTTCGGTCGTGGTGCGCGGTACTGGTGGCTTTATTTAATTAGGCAGGAATTGCAACAACAGCACTGACGACGACCAGCCGCTAACGAGGCCCGTCAGTCAACACGCGGCTCGTGTCACACGCAAGGGTCGTTATCCGTTATTTGTATAAATGTTCTCGTGTTTTCACGGCCGCTCAGAATCTTCTGTTTGTAGTTTTCTGGGATATTCTGCTATTGTAGGGTCCATCATCGGGGCTGACGTGTTGCAACGCGTGTTGATTGATTTATTAATCAAATTAAATCACTGGACACGAATTGAATCGAAATTACGTTTTATTCTTGTCTATTATTGTTCCTAATTCGCTGCGTTCTAGGGTCGTTTGTCAAAATGATTCTGATTGCGCAGTACAAAACAGCCCGTGTGTTTATAGAGACCCATGTTCTAGACATTTCGCGAAGCTGATAGATTGTGCCAAACTTTGCAGTAATTTCCACTTTTGTGTAAAAGTTGTGCTGTAAAATCTTTAAAATCTCGTGACAATATACTGGAGATATAAAGTTTATATCTTCATCTGTCGATGAGAGTCACTGATACTCTCGAAACTCGAGTAGCGCTAATCAACTCGATTTGAGTTTAATGAACAGGTTTTTGTTTACCAATGATCCTTAACAAAGTTCAAAAATTTTTTTTGTTTTCGAAAAGGAGTGCGATTTGCATTTACTGTATATTTTAAAATCATAAAAATTTTAAGAGACAACCTGAAATACGACACGCACATACGAAGACAAATTTTGCCACCTTTAAGGCCAAAGAAGACGAACGGTTGGATGAAAAAAGACAATAATAAACATATATTTTTGTTTTTTTTTTTTCTTCTTCAAATGTAGCAAATTTATTTTGTGGTAACATAATTATAATTAATATAAATTAACTTTGTTTAAACCACTTATTTATTGAAACATGTTGATTTTTTTCAATAAATAAGCGGTTTAAACAAAGTTAATTTATATTAATTATATATTTTTGTTGCTTACCGCCTGTTCTACCATATGTCTACATATTTGTCCAGTGTTTTAAATTCAGTTTCGTAACGCAATAACACTCATCGACACGTATTGCCACGGTATATGTATCCGCCATACCCTGTTTTTACCAGTAGGTACCTTCTGTACATTTATAACCAACACCCAGGGTCCATCGGATGTAATTATGGACCCTACAAAAGGGAAAAGAAAGACAGAACAGAAAAACTGGCAGAAGATTCTTACTCATCTAATACCCAATGCAATGCTTAAATGTAAAAATATTTAATTGGACCGTCTAAACAATTCTTAGTTGTATATCATAATATTATTTAGTACGCATTGAATAATCTGCAGCCATCAGTACATACGCCACAAAAATTACTTTTTAAGTTTAAATTCATGAATAAACTGAAAAAATATATTTCACTGAATTGTGCTTAAAAATAACAATGCCATTTGAAGTGTAAAAATTACTTTGTCCATTTATTCTGGAACTCATTAACTTGTAAATATTTTTAGAAATAATCAATATCATTTCTCTGCAGTGCTCGATTTTGATAAATGTTGTGTATGTGTGTCTTTTGTTTTCAAATAAATAGCAATCGAAAGTTTTTTTAGTAATGTTAGCTTTTCTTTATTCTTTTTTTCTTTTACAATTTAAATTGTTATTAATAATAGCTTTTTGTTTCAGCAGAAGACTCCAATGACATCACCGATGATGTGGACGATGATAAAGATTCAATAATGGACGAAGACAAAGAGGAAGACAGGGAACTTCCGAGACCACTGTTGACGATGCAAGATATCATGCGATATCAAACCTATGACCAGTCGGAGAACCTCCGTTCCTTGTTGCAAAAAGGAGGGCAAAAGTTCTTCGATATGGAGAGTCCGAAGAGGGAAGCTGCTCCCGAACCTTGGTCGACACCGGAACAAAATGTCAACAGCTATATTCAGTCCCTCCTCATGGCCAGTGGGCTCGGAGCACCTATTCCCAAACCCGAGGAAAACAGCGGGGTACCCATGATGCCGGAAATAGTAAGACTCTTAGCGGAGGAACGGCATAATATTTTAAAAGAACAACTCATGAAACGGGAACATCTTAACAACGGTAAACAAACTGAATCTGAAGAAGATTTAGCAATGAACAAAAGAATATTCTCCAGACAGAGCTCGTCGGCAAGTTCCGTAATTACGAGGAACGATAGAGCAACTCCTTGCAGGAAAACTGATTCACCCGAAGACGTAGCAATGGAGGTGGACCAAACAGGTGGAGAGTCTAGAGAGTCACCGTCTAACGTCATTCTCAAAATTCCGTCCTTCAAACCGTTGGCTCAGGGAAGCAGTTCCGGGAAAAACGGGAGTGAAACCTTCCCCGGCCCCGCCACACCACCTCTCCCTTACTTCAGCCGCAGTCCTCATCAAGATGCATCTCCATCCTCCCGCCCTTCCGATCGCCTCTCTCCATCCATGAGTCACATCAAAGGAATGTTCTCTTTGAAAGACGTCATCGCCAAGAGCATCAGTCAAAAGTTCCAGCAGCACGGCCCATCTTTAAATCATAACAGCGATATGAGCCATTTAAAGATAAACTCTTCGGGAATGGATGCAATGGAGGGCTTGAACGCTTTCAAACGTGGCGGCATGACGCCTCCTGTAGGAGGGCAAGGTATATCTGTTATCAAAAACCTCACTAGTCACGACCTTACGAGAAGTTTTGGTTCCAACAACTCTGGATCCCAAAACCAGCAAAATAACACGACAGGGGGGAAAGGCACACGACCAAAAAGAGGAAAGTACAGAAATTACGATAGAGATAGCCTCGTAGAGGCTGTGAAGGCTGTCCAGAGAGGAGAAATGTCCGTTCACCGCGCGGGAAGTTATTACGGCGTACCGCACTCTACACTCGAGTACAAAGTTAAAGAGAGGCATCTGATGCGACCGAGGAAACGAGAACCTAAGAATCCCAACCCGGATGACAAGTTGCAGGCTCCGAGCGCCAGCAAGCCCGCGGACATTCCAGGCGCCGGCGTACTGCGAGCCGAAAAGCCCAAGGTAATGCAGAAACCCCCGACAAAACCAAATTTCCCCGCCAGCTCTCCGAACGGACTAAAAATGCCACCCATTTTCGATGGAAACATAGGACTGGGATACAATCCCACGCCCTTCCCCTTTTGGCCTCACGCGCCTCCTTTTCCAGGATTGCCGGTAGAGTTTTCGCAGAGGAATCCCGGTACCTCCGGGAGCTTTCCTCCGAACACCGAATCCTTCTTCGCCGCCTCGCAGATGATGCAGAGGCTGCAGGAGGAATCGGCGAGGCATCCCGGCCCGGCGAGGAGCGGCGAGTCGGCGAGAGAGATGGCCGATCTGTACGAGGGGACGTCGGGGGCCAACGGCGCGTTCCTGGAGGGGATCATCAGGTCCAGTCTGGAGCGGCCCGGGCAGCGGAGCGGCGGCGAGGCGGAGGGCGAGGCGGGCGAGGCGGGCCGGAGACGGCTGCGGCCCGACGACCTGCTGCTGGCCGAGGAGATGCGGGAAGCGGCGCGGAGGCTGCGCGCCCGGGAGGCCGCCCCGCCTCCGCCCAACCCCTCCTAGAGGACGGGACGACTTCAAACGCGGTTGCGATGTGTAAAATATAGATGTAAAAATATTTTCGTCACGGTTGCCGCGCTGAAGATCGGCGCCACGCCGGAACCAGCGGGAAAAATTCACCGCAGTTCTCCGGGAAACTCCAGTGCGCGCGAGTCGTTGTGCGTGTAGGTGGCTAGAGGATTATATAAAGGAGCGATCCCGAGACGAGAAGTTCGGTTGAAAATGTTAAAGTTTACATTCTGGCCGCTTCCAGCATCACGGACTCGGCGGCCGATGGCGTAATTACATTTTTCCATTCGAGACGCGATATTTTTGATGTTCTATCTCTCTTGAATCTATACATTTATCAAAATTTATCTTAAAAAACGTGTTATAATGTATGCATTTATAAGTGTTTGGCGTTCAAAATTATACATAATCTCTAATATTAATGTACGTTTGGTGTATTTCGGCTGAAATCATTGTATTCTATATATAATACTGTATACCCCCATACTACTTACGTCGATGTTCGTGTAAAATTAATCAAAATTTGTCTATGTGTCTTGAAAGTATCGTATACCTCACCGAATATAACATTATATTAGAAATTCTTTAAACAGGAAATATCTGAGCGAGTTTTCTATAAAGTTTGTATCTCATATAGTATTTACAAATTTCATAAAGTTAAAAAAGTTGCGACTGCTTTCGAGGATAAACTAAAACTCTAATTATTATAAAAAAATATTTAAAAATTTGCGATCAACTGCGACAGTGATCTGGATTAAAAAAAAATTATGTCTATCTGTGATTTACCAAAATTTTGAATGTATATTTTCTCTAAAAATATCTTAGGTGTCAGAGGGGATAGTTCGTAGTTAACTTATATTTAGCAAAAAGAAAACAAATGAAACTTATTAAATGTAAATGATGTGGCGGAGGGTGTTTTGTAAAAAGTTAAAACAGAATCTTTAACTTGTTTTTAATTAAAACAAAGAAGTGCAATTAGATCGATTAAACAGTAACATATTTGTTATATTTACACCATTAATTATATACATATATATAAAGTTAGTATATATATCTATATACCTTAAGAGGGAGATTTGTTTTTTTTTATAACGGAGAGATATAAGATTGATTATGTACTGGTATTTATGATGTAACGTCAATAATTCAGTTGTCTGGGGCAACGCGAGAGGGCAGTACTGTACGATATCACTTAACCTCACGTTTCCATTTATTTAACGGTACATATTTTCCAAAATAGCATATCACTTGTTCTACTGTACAAAAATATTTTTACACATGATAATTGTAATCATAAAATGATTGTTTCTTTACAAACGATTGAAGGTATCTTTAGTAAAGGTTTTATATAGTTTTAAACATTGTTCGTGGACACAAAACAGTCCTTTCAAAATTATTGCTGTTCTGTCCGGAGTCTATAAAAATTAATTAATTTCAAGAAATGTATATCCTTCACAAACTTCATCTCAGTCAAGTCAAAATTATATGTACATTGCTTATTTTTTCTTTAAGATTAAAAATACATTTTATGTGTGGAAAAGTTGATTAAGTAATATCGTAAGTACGCCAAGCCCTTTGCGCGTTGCCATTAAACAAATCCCTCTTTGGAAGAACCTCACTACACCCTACCGAAACCCAACCGATACCGACTGTTAGAGCCCGCTTGCAGCAAATGAATCCAACACACCATCCATGTTCATTTAACTTATATTCCTGCTTGTGTTGTGATTAGACCTACCTAAGAGTTGAAGTTTGTAAAAAGTATTCATCACCAATCGCCAATACGCAATTGCCGCTCTTTTAAACGTCACATTGCTTCTAGTGTTGTCGGTGATAACTTATTATAACGTAATAATTTACCCTAGTACTTACTTTAAATAAGTTATTTCGTATCTTGCATATTGGGCTTTGAGCCGTAAAACTCTATTTTAATATTTACATATGTACCATCCGTAACTTCAGTCGCTTTGCAAGCGTAGTGCTGTCAACACCGCATCAGAAATTATTTTCTACCATTTAACTAGATTCATAACACTTCTTGCGCATTCTTGGAGTGAACTACTGGTGGAAACCCTTACCAAATCATGGTCACCGAGATCCTTCCACTCCCTCTAGAAAAGCCAATCTTTCATTCCGCGGCTGAAGTGTTTATTTATTGTGTACATAATTTAATAGACTGATTCGAGTCTATTTAATTAGCTTACATTTTAAAATGAGAAAAACAAACAGTTTAGTTTCGATTTTGCTCAGGATGGAAGTTGGATTCCTTTGTGAGGGCTTATTTTTCTCAAACCGGATTCAAAATATCTCAATAAACCAAATACACACGCAAAGATACAATAATATTAATTACAAAGCAGTAATCAGTTATTGGATAATAAATGATTCAGATGTAAGATCATAATATTTACAGTAAGCCGCGATCGCTGTGGACCGATCATATTCCATCGGACCAAGTATTTTTATGTTATCGACATAAACATATCCATAGAACCGTGGTGAGATGTACTCAGTTTAGATGAAATGTTGGAATATAGTTATTTTTGGATTTATTGTTCGTATAATTATGGATACTTAACAAAATATCATTCGCGGAGCGCGAGCAAGTAATCTTAAATGTTTGGTGCTTTTGGGGGTTAGAGCTCCCGATCTTTGGTTTAAAAGTCTGTCTTAAATTTACCTAAAATTATTCTTAAAAAGTATATCATACCGAGTAAACGTGCTGAGCGACATCCCGCAACTGCGTTGCTTCAACTGTACATTGTAACCATTGGAACCTGTAAATCACAATATTACATTCCAACCAATTATGTGCCAGAAACACTTTTGTATTTTTCAATGCAGTTTTAAATGTTATGTCGTGGCCCCGTCGTCGCCGACGCTCTAACAAACAAAATCTACATCATTACATAGTAATTGATATATTATTAAGTGTATTAGGTTAACATTTAGTTTTAATCGAGTACCTACCCAATACAAGAACCACCGAAAGGCCGCGCCGCCACGGGCGAGGAGCGTGACATCCCTCGAGGCACCGGCGCGGTGTGGTGGTTTACTATCAGTAGCTAGGTAAAATATTTATGTAAGTCATGTTAAATCACAGCTAGGATGGTCAAATTGTTTGTAGAAGCGTCTAATGACGCGCCGGGCGCGCGCAGCGGCGGCCTCGAGCGGCTCAGTGTTTTGCCGCCCTTTTATCTGTCACTCGGCTGCCAAGATGGCGGCTCGCCCGCTGCGCGCGCCGTTAGGAAACTTAGTATGTGTTCAAAATTATGTGCAATTTTAAACACTCTAATTTTTAATGTTTTTTAAACACATAAATTTCCATTTTTCTCAATGTGATATCTAGTTATTATCAAAAAAAATTAAAGATAATGCTACTTTTTATCATTATAATTATTATTCTCTTTTTTATATTAAACTTACAACTCACCTGTCGTTATTTTTTGTGGTCCAAAAATTTCACTTTGTGACATAAATATCAAATTTACAAATAAATATACATACTATTTATCTATTGAAGTATCGTAAACACAGATATTTGGTGTTGAAAACTATTGTATACGCCCCCAATGAAAAGCACGTGATATATTGATTATTTGTACGCTCTTTAGGTTAGGTATGTGCCTATAAAACATTATTTGTTTAAATCTGTTGAAATGTTTCATAATTTGACAAAAGTAAACATTTTTATGTCCGAATGCTGACACAACAAAACTAATGAAACAACTTGTGTAAGACAAAATTGAATTGATTGTATAAACATGTGTAATATCTTAACTATCCTTTATTGTTTGAATATATTCTTCCTTTACTATTGTGTCGGCTGGCGAAGATTCATATATTAAATATGATTAAATGTATAAATTTGTGCGATAAAATATTCTTGTTTTAAAACATAGTTTCGAACAATTTATTTTATATACGTAATATTTTAATTTTTAGATATCTTTTCCAAGAAAGCGAATTTATTCACATCCCATTATCTACATTCCACTCTATCACGAATAAATAAATAAATAAATCGCCACCCCGAAGCAACAATGAACCATGTAGCTGTACCGATAACGTTTCCTGTTTATGTCACATACAGAAACCTTTCGTATCTTAAACCTTTAAAATATAATTCCCTCCATCCGACATTTTCACCCCATTATTAGTGGGCACGATGTGTTCAGTCTATTTTTTTATTCATTTTCATACAATTTATTTTACGTGTTATTTTTATAATATTTGAAACCCTTTGAATATATAATTATTGTTTAATAAAAAACCTCGAGAATTACTTAAACGTTTAGATTGTTCTGTGTTACAATTACTTTTTAATGTGTTATATAAATAATTTATTTTAATAGTTTCATTTTTCATACTGGTACAAGTTTTATGATTATTAATTATATGAAATATTGAGAAATTATTGTTAAAATGTTATTATAGATAATTTATTGAATTTTCAAAGAAGACGAGTCTTCTGAACAAAGGCAGTCGCCCTGTAAATATTGAAACAGCATTTTATTTTAATTTCGCATTAAATGTAGCTATCCATACGTTATAGTTGCAATATGATTTCATTTTTTATTGTATTTACATTTAAGCGTTTAGCTTTTTTTATGTATTTTAAATATAGAAACTGATTGCTAGGAAAATATTTTTTATATATTAAAAAAACACCTTTATATTGCACACGATTTCTGTTGTGAGTGTGTCTGTGTATGCATTATATATAAAATTATTAAATCTACTATAATTATCAACATAAGTACTGTCTTCAACTATTATCATATTGAAATATTGTGTTATACTTATTATAAATATTATAATAAGAAATCATTTTTCCGTTACGATTGAGTAGTGTGTATGTAACTCATTGACAAATGGGTGTTCACTTTCAAGTTCAACATTTTTGTTTTCATTTGAGGAACACTAGTTTATGTGTAATATATGCATAAGTGAATTCAATCAATCGACAGCTGAAAATATACCCACAGTGACATAATCACCCCACTTTCTGAGAGCAAACCTGGGTCACTACATTTCACCACTTTTCATCTTTCACGGTTATTACAATTAAAAAATATGTAAAATAAGTAATTCTGCTTAAGAATAAATGTATAATATACGATGAGTAGGTACATATATACAAAAGATATATTTACATCATAAATCTTTTTTTGTTTATTTTAATATACATTGAATGAATATATGCGTTAGGGCGCTCTCAGAAAGTAACTTCAAATCTTTGATTAAAATTATAAAATGCATATTTATTTAGGCACTGAACATTAATGGCATAGGGCCGACTCTTGTCAACCAAAAATTTCAAAATTTACGGATCGAAATAATTTGCGAGCAAAATTGTAATGAAACTTCTTTAGAGATAATGGAATTGTGTGTTCAACGATGGTGCATTGTTTTCTGATTGTCAATATTTAAAATTGTTTGTAGGTTTACTGGAGGTCGTGTTTGTTGAAGGGATTTGAAACGTTATACATATTAAAGTGACGCCAGCGTTACTAAACGGGCGATTGTTGTATCAATATAATTGGCATTGTAAAAATTTAAAAATTTAAATATAAAGGTTGTGATTTCGGAAGTGAAAAGTGTTTCAAAGAGGCTTTAATAGAGGCTGTCGCCACGCGACATTTTAATTAAGACTGAGTCAGCTAAAAATAAACTTAATTGGAATTTTAATGTTAAAAATTAGGTGAATTGGTTTAAAAAACTAAGTGTTTAGAACACGAATCAGCTGTATGCCATGATATACGTAATTGTTTATTTTCTTTTCATTTTTCGGAACATTTCGATTTTTTCACGAAACACCCTCAGAAAGTCATCTCGTTAATATCTTACAAAAGTTTTATAAATTTGTTTTGGCGCGCGTTTAAATTTAAAGATAAATTTAAACTACATCTGGGTTATATTTTGAAAAAATCTAACTGTTCTTCTAATCCATTTTCATTATAAAATAGAAACAGGGACCAAGCCAATGAAAAGATTCATATCCAAAAACCAATCATTCTACACAAAACATTCTGAAATAAAAAGACACGCACTTCTATCAATCAACGTACTCTTTATCCTAGTTCGTATGATTTTTGTAAAATTTTTACATTCAGTTGGAGTACATATTCCTTTTTTACAGTTGTGTTGATAAAGATTGATCTGAACCATTCCATTTTTGACAATATATATAACTAAATGTATACTTAACATAACATTGAAAAATTTCAAAAAATACTTTGGATGTTTTAAATTAAATATATCGATACGAGATGCCGTGAGTATATATTGCCTTTTAGTATGAAAATATAACTATCAAAATATTATTATTATGCTTATATTTGCATTTGAAAATTTTATGGTTTTTAAGGAATTACTGACAATGATTTTGTTTTCGGATTAAAAGGACGTTTTCTAAGATCTGTAGATTTTTTTCAAGTTAGATCTAATTTTTATTCACTAATTTAATTCATGTTTTGTTGCTTATTGAATTAATTCAGTTTCTTCTGTAAATAGAGAAGCGATGAAAATTTCCAGAGGAATAAAAAACTGTCTTCATAATTTTCTACTAATTAAATATATAATCATTCCAAATAAATTTCATTTCCTCACTTAGAAAACGTATTTTTGACCGAGTCAACCCAAGCTTGATCCAAGAAATGCTCGACTTTTGTTGCGATTGTACTTTCAAATTGAGATGTCTGTTAATTAAATGTTACATAATTGGTTTAAGTACTGCTTGAACGTAGAGTTTTCGAGTCATATTTTCCTTTCCAATACTTTTTTAATCACATTTTTGACGAATCGCATTGTGGGGATTGTTATTTTCAGAGTATATTAAAGAAAAAACTATGTTATCGATAAAAATTGAAAAATCTGAAAATGATAACTAATATAAATAATATTGTACTATATTTATATTGTGACAATGGAGTAACCAGTATTTATAATACTGTAATAAAAATATTGAAAATTGCGATGGCTTTATTTATTTTCTTCTCTTATTTTCCTCATTTTGTATATAAAAAAATTTGTAAATAAAAATTCGAACATAAAATAACATCTTGTTATTAAATCTAAATTGACATTATTCGACAAACAAAATGTATTCTTTACAATTATCTTATCCTATAGATAACAAAATGTTTAAAGATGTGTCGATATAATAAAAAATTACGACTGAAAATGGCGACTTAATATTCAGAAAAAATATCTGATGGATAGTTATTTAACAGTTTATCTCGAGATCATGAAAGAGCCCTACATGAAACAGACACTCAAAGCAAAGCGCCATTATTAATTTAGCCATAAATTAAATGTAGTTTGCGAACCCTCGATCTCTATTATTCAAGACGAGCTTAACGACCACTCGATCCACAAAAAAGAAGACAAGTTATCATTTTGAGAAACAGAATTCAAATGACCTTCTAGGAACTGCATAAGAAGATGTGTTAAGTAGCGTGTTCACAAGAGATTACATTCGATCTATTGGATTGATATATTCGATTGGTTCACTACATAACCTACGTGAAATTCAAAAAAGGAACATCACGGTCGCCTAAAGAACAACTTCTCGTAATTCTCCAACCATCTTTCGACAATGATAATATTACTGCACTCTGTTCCTCATAAAGGATAAATAATGTACAGTTTCGGAACCATCGGAATCCTTGAGAACTTGAATTCTGAGAAAAAATTCACGAACAACATCACGTTCCGCCAGATGTCTCCCATCCTCAATATTTTTCCCCTAAGGACCGAAAAAATCCTCTACGCTACGCCACTCGCTACTCTACTCAAATAATTTGACAAAATTTCTATATTTAGATGAGTTATTGATTACATCTGGTGGTGAGAGGTAGTGATAAATATAATTCAATGTGTGTGCATTACAAAGTTTAATTTAAGGGGGGGGTAAGGTTAATTCCTACAAAAAAAGGCATTTTTTTGTGAATTTTTTGTGACGACACAGTTAAAATTTCTTTATTAAAACTAATGATTAATTAAAGTATAACATTCGAAGAATATTGTGTAAAATTTTCAAGAAGAAATGTTAAAAAATACGGCAATGGCAGCAATTATTCGGACGTGTCTCGGAAAAAAATAGAATTGCGGTGTCCCTCATAACTCGGTGCTGGATCATCTGAAAATCAAAGTTCATTCGCTAGATAATAGTTTTCCCCAGGTAACGCTGGGAGGGTTTTTCGAAATTTCAATTTTTCACTTTTTTGGGACACTGAAGGGAAAAACGCGATTTTTTGCGAAAAAATCTGCTAATTTGTTATTAAAAAATATAAATTATCAACAAATTTGAAAAAAACTCTCCAGCGTTACCTCGTAAATTATTTACAGAAATAGTGTTCAAAAGGATCGGTGCAGTAGTTTTGAAGTTATGAGGGACACCGACTTTGAAAACGTTAGTTGTGGGGAAAACGCTTTAAAGTTTTGAACACTAAAAATCTGGTATAAAACGTTCATAAGAAAATTTTATCGGCTTACCTCACACTGAATCATCAATGCCAGGTCCATAAAGGATAGGCTTAATGCCATTCAAAACATCCTCGGGAAGAGCGCTGTACGTGTGTTTGAACGAATCCACTGCATTAGGGTCGGGTAGTTATAAAAATTCGCCAGGTATAAAAATACTCATAACTTCGCCAATTTTGTTCCAATCGACTTGAAAATTTGACACAATATTCTTGAGATATTATGCATTCTGTAACAAAAATAAAAATAAATACAAAAAAAAATACCTTACCCCTCCCCTTAATGTAAATAAAAAAAATCCAAAAGCAACGTCTGATGTCTGGAGAGGTACTCCACGGGGAAACACATTTTGAAGGTATAATAATGTGTAAGAAGATGAAGTCAAATTTGAAGTGCGCAACGAATCGTATCTGTAGATATATCTGCTTTTACAGAATAGCTTATGTGTTTAGTAATTACACGGACGATGAGCGCTACAATTGTGGATTTTTTCTGTCAAAACAAATTCATATTCCTTAATCATATCGCCAATAAATAACAAACAACCTGAACAAAGGATAATGAATTATTCCTTTTGTATATGACCAATTTGAAAAATTGTCAATATATGTACTTTAATTTTCAAAATGACAGAGCGGAGCAAATAGCAGTGGCGTGCAGCGTATACAAGCACAAAAGCTGTGCATTACTAATGATTCTGTGAAACAAAAATATTAATTAAATAATCCTTATCTTATGAAAAACGTAATTGAAAATTCAACCCGTAATCTCCAAGAGAATCTCAATAATCTTATTATCTTTACATCTGCAAGTTTATGTGGTTGGCAAGTAAATTTTTCATACTGCAACGTGTTTCCTCGAAAGGTCTAGTTTTTGGTGAGAACTACACGCACATTACTTATGAAATCGACTAAAAAATTACTAATTCCATACATACTGACTTACTAAATATTTTTCCTGTATTCCATCAGTCAATTTGCTTTGACAATCGTCATGAATTACTGAGTTCTGTAATTATAATAGTATAAATTCAATATGTGTCTGTTTATATGAATTAGGTTATAGCAATTTGTAAAGGATGTCCGTTAAAAGTTGTTAAACATCTGATTAAATCGTTCGTTCGTTGTAGAATTTTGATGCAAAATGAATACGTTTATTCACGACATCATAATAATTTCGGTTGAAAATGTTACTTATCGCATAATGAAAAGAAACGTAGGTGTAATCGAAATTAGTCCAATTCTCTATTTAATTATGTATAAAGTATCTTTGAAATATATTAGACATTTTTTCCGTAGTATACATAAAATATTATATTCGTAGGTATGTATATTATATATATAGTCGGTAAGGGTATGACCTAAGTTTGTCTACTCCATTCCACTGGTAAATATTAATGAAATCGCGTGGTTAATTAATAATCAATTTAAACATCCAAAAAAATACAAATATAATTACTATAAATTGATTGACGTGGGTATTGGACATCTTGAGCCTTTCCAAAAGACATAATCACTCCATGTGATTGATTTTATCAATAGGAGAGTTACCAATGAAAGATTATCAGTTAAAGTTGCACCAATTTTGTACATTTTTTTCCATTGATCCAAAGGATCCTGATTACCTACATAAATGATGTAAAATTTTGTCGCAAGCAAGTTTAAAAGCAGTTATTCCAATTTAAAAATGGTAAGTTTGATAGACCAGCCATTGTATCTATACGATACGCAAAGTATAGACAAATATTCAATGATTCAAATACTTATCCATAGATACGTGTTAAAATTCAAAGGAAAAGGCTGGGAATAATCCAAGAACATGGTCCCGTTGTTCATACAATGAAAATAAGTATTTCACTACATAATTTAATGATCTTACTAAAATAATCGTAATCTAAATTAAACAAATCAAACCTAACCTAACCAAACCTAATAACCTAACCTAACCTCATATATTGCCTATAAAGTGTCAAAATATGCCGTGCATTTTTCGAAATTTTAAACTGTAATATCTTATTTAATATTTACTTTTTAAATGTAAATTATCTTTCATTCACATTCAATAATATAATGAAATAATCATTTTCGTTGTATATGCAATGGGACCATTATCTTGGATTTAGCCAAAGGCTGATTTGTTAAATTTACTAAGAAATAATTGCTATTTTTAAAATGGAATTACTCGTTAAATATTTGGATGCCGGGTTATTTTACGAAATTTTTAGAATCAGGACACTCATTTTCTATGAAGAAAACAGCAAAAACATATAATTTATATGGGCATCTATTGCCTGAAGTGTCAAAAATGTATCATTAAAATAAATGCTTTTAAAAAAAATGTTACATCATTTATGTAATCAGGACCCTTTATTACGCTAGGGAAAAAAAACAAAGTTGGTGCAACTTTAACATTGGTAACTTTTGCCCTTTCTTCTTGTAGTCCCTCGCGTATTGGCGATCATGACTCTATTGACCGCCGCACGGAACAACTCAGTCGAGTCACACTTATACCAGTCCCTCGAGTTACGCAGCCACAAGGTGTGGCGTCTTCCTACGCTTCTTTTTCCACTTATTTTCCCCTGGATGATGAGTTGGTCAAGACTGTACTTTGGACGTCTCATAATATGTCCGACATACTCAAGCTTTCTTATCTTGATGGGTCGCAGTACTTCTTTTTTCCATACGCCGGAGGACTTAAACATTCGTAACTTTATCCACCCAGAGAACATTCAGTGTGCATCTATTGAGCCAATTCTTGATTTAGTGTCCATTTATATTTCTAAATATTCTTAATTTGTATGATTGAAGAAGAAAGGGTAATAAATATTATTAATCGCACTTATACTTATTTAAATATTTAAATAAAACGCACGCAATTTGAATGCAATAATTTCTTATAGAAATATGTCTACCGAGGCAAAACTAGCGGTACATAATGGAGTTCTGGTACCGACACTAATGTATGGAAGTGAAGCCTGGAGCTGGCAGAAGAGGAACGAAAGTATATGGAATGCAGTGGAGATGAGATCCCTTAGACATATGTGTGACAAATGCATGTATGATAGAGTGAAGAATGAAGATATTAGGAATGAGTATAAAGCTGATCGTAGCATAGAATATAAATAGGGTCGCTCAATTGGTTTGGGCATGTTGAGCGAATGAATCAGAAAAGAATGGTAAGAAAGATATATAATGCAAGTGTTGATGGCGCCAGAAAGAGAGGGCGAAGGGAGACGTGGCATGACCAGATTAACCAGATACTGGAAGATGGTCCTGTTAGAAGCCTCAACAACCGTCGAGCTTGCATTCGAAGATGTATGAATGTAGACGAAGCGAAAGTTGTATGTCAGGACGGAAGAGTATGGCGCTCTATCCTCTCTGACTACCCCCCATGGGGAAAGGGCGTGATGGTAAGTAAGTAAGCGCGCAATTTCACACATGCGCCAGATAACAGCTTCATTTGGACTATTATGACGCCATCAGTTTTGGTCTGAAATCAGGGTGGAAGTCGCAGATCGTGAAAAATATAGACAGACAATATAATATCCATAGAAAATCTCCTGTTCCCGAACTGCATACCGCGGATTTTTCGAAATAAGTACCTACCCACTGCGGAATATCGTCCTCAAGTTGCGCGCCTGAAAGGGCACCGACGAATAACGCCGGCCTTGAACAGCCCGCCGAAAAGCGAATTTCAAAAAAAGAACGGAAGAAAACCGCGAACCAGACAACCTTCGAAACACAAAACAAATGCTGCCAGTGTGTAAAGAAATAAAAACGGCGAGTGCAGGGCGAGTGCTCGAGCGTTCATGGTCACATTTCGTATTTACACAAATATTTTCGAGTAAGTACTTGAGCGCATTCGGCATGAAATTGCTACGTACATACGTATGCAGCGACATCACGAACATCGGTGTAAAGGCAAAATGTACTTGCAATAAAAGCCCCACGTTTATAATATCAAGTACTTACTTGCTGGCCAAATTTCGCGAGTTTTATGCGCATTTTGATTTTTAAAAAAGCACTAAATAAGGTATCAGTGAAGAGGAACTCACCACACACCCATGGCCGTTTTATGAACAATAGCTCCCATATCGACCCTGCACTTTCGCCACACAATTTAGCATTTTTTAATGCTAACATGGTAATCCTCCCCGCGCTTCCTTTGCTACGCTGAACTCATATGAGTGCAAGCGGCGCGGGCAGGCGTCCACACAAAACTGCTTCACCGTCATCAAAAGCAAACTATACAATACAAAACAATAGAATTGTATATGATACAATGATACATGTATGTGAGGAAACACCGTAGAGACAGTTATACATGAGGTATCAAGACGCAAATTCCGGAAAATTGGAATGCCTACACTTTATTTTAATAGAGACCAGGAAATTCCGAAATAAGCCGTCCATGGCCAAATAACATTACTTTCTACAGTATTTTTGTGTTTTACGTAAAAAATAGTTGAAAAAGCAAAAATATTTGTTTTTAATTGTACTAATAATTGATAGCGGAATATAATTACATTTCAGAATTATTAATCATAATTACCAATCAGCGTTCCAATCGAATACCAATCACACAATTTCAGCCACAATCACAGTTCACTCATCACTAATTTCAATGACCATCAGATTGTTGACGCACAATTTTTCACTTTTATGTATTACCTACGTTTTCAAATTGATTTTTCTTACTTCGTATAAATGTTATCTGAAATTGAAATCATTACTGTTGGCGTAAGAAAATAGGAAAACAGAAATTATATTGATTAATCGATGGTAAGTACCTACCCAGTGATGCGCAGCTGGTGCGCCAGCTCAAGGCTAGAGCTGTGCGAATTAAAAAAGGAATAATCCGCCATCGCCGGCCATTTTGAATTAAGTGCCCGCTTTTTTGCGATTCCCGCGCTTTTCCGCCGCCCGTGATGGGATCACGATTAATCGCAGGTAGGTACCTACCTACTTACCTGCGACCGTCTTTCACTCAACTAGGCGTTCATTTCTATGACAACCAAAGTTGCGGTTCGTTGTATTAAATTTCTTGTATTGCATTGGCAATATTGGCTCAGTATCTCAGAACGGTTTTAATGTTTTTACTCCATTTCTTTTAACTCGTAGCGTCTGTTTGCTTGACGAAAAAACTTTGGATCGATTTTTAACCCTTTTCCCGTGATCAAATCGAGCTGAAACTTTGCAAGTAGACTCGTGGCGACGATCAAAAAGATCTATCAAATTTTCGTTCAAAAAAAATAATATTTACAGTATAATTTTGGATTTTTCTAATTTTTAATGGTTTTTTCGAATTGGAATAATTACTAGAGTTTGATTACTACCAACGGCGGCCTCATAACGTCACGGAATATTTAAATTTGAATTACTCCGTCGGTAGGTATAATAGGTACTTCACTACAAATTTCGAAAATTTATGACAATTGGTTCACAGATGACAGCACACTTCGGATTTTTGGGAAGAAATCAAATAATAAAGAGATATTTTTAGAGATTTTTGACATAGATATTTGTCTAGTCATGTTTCATTTTCAGTCAATCAATTATTTAATTACATGATGGTAAACTTAATTTACAAAGAAAGGGAGTAAAATAAAAACACGGTTTTTATGGGTTAGTTTTTTTTTTATTTAATTACTTAAAATTTAAAGTATTTGCAATACGTTTATAATAAAATATCATTAGGGAGGATAACAACAAGAATGCAAACAAAAATATAAGAATCCCGACACGAAAGTAAAAAGAAATCTTGAAAACAATGAGCAATTCGTAATGTCATAAGACTTCCAGAAAAATATCAGATTTTACATCTCTTATTCAAGGCGAAATTGCGAGCACAAGAGATCCTAAATCTGCAATCAAACTATTTTGAGCTGCTGCAAACAAGATAGATCTAGACAAGCCCTAGAATAAATAGAAAACAAGTGCCCAGCATTACAAAGGCAAATACAATTTAAAACTATTTTTAAAATGTCAGTCTTAAAAGGTCTGCCAAAATCATGGGTCTGAGAGTAAGGCCCGGTTGTTTCAAGTTCGATCAAATTAAGTGGTCGATTAAAGCATAGATTTTTACGAAAACGGATATTCTGATTGGTGGAGAACGTAAAAATCTATGCTTTAAAAGGACGCTTACTTTAATCCAACTTGAAACAACCGGCCCTTAATCAGCAGAAAACCAAATTCATTGCCGTTTCTATGTAGAAATATACAAAATAAGTGAAAATTAATCCTTAATTAGCTGTAATCCGTTAAAAAAGGCGGTACTTTTACAGGTCAGTTCCTAAAGCATAATTATTTATTTATTTATAAATAACAAAATTAAAATAAGAAAAAGAAAGACAAAAAAAAATTATGCTATCAAGAAGTTATAAATAGGATGTGCAATGTTTTCTTTAAATTTTATATTTTATTAAATATTATGATAATTATTAATCCTCATGGCCCTCAAAAGATCCAGGATGGCAGGAATTGAGGGAAAGGATATACAAATCCATGAATTCTGGATTTATATATCCTTTTCTAATTATAATTCTGGAAGTCCGCCTTACTCCAGCATTCAGCATTTATGCATATTGGAGAAAGATTGACCCCTAATAATCGACATGCTACAGCTCGTTAAAGTCGTTATAACTTTTATGATATATTTTTAATGTTTCCTTTTTATGTTAATAATTATTACTTTGATACGTACTTCTTCGCTTCGCAACATGTCTTTCTTACTTTGTATGCCCTGTTTATTTGAATAATTCTTGCTATATACCTTATTTATTGTTATATCTTACCTATCATGTACCTGCATGTGATAATTTATATTTATATATTTAAATCTTATATTAAATCACCTTATATTTTAATATTATACCACATATATGTTAATTTAATATAATATGTACCTATACTTATAGGGAATATGTGGGACTGCACTAACTTCCGCAAATGCTGAAATAAAGATTTATTAATATTATTATTTATTTATACATACATACATCGGGTGATATTTCTAAAGCTTCCATCGCAGGGTTGTTTTGGTGTGGGTCTTAGCTCTGTTAATGGCCATTTCGGCTCTGAAATTGACATTATGGTCCAAAACTACCCACGGAACAATAACCCAGAAAGCAATATACTACGAGTATTAACCCACCGACGCTGAAATTTAAGATATTATTCCTGTTCAGTTTCTGGTATTCGCAAAATACTAGGAAAAGCTTGTAATTAAGCAACTTAACGCTTCTTATAACAAGATTTATTTATGTATAAAGAAAACATGTAACTATTATGAAAACAATTGAATATATTGGTTACATCGCATTCATGATTTCACAATTTTATTTCTGGTGCTGCGAAAAATTTTCCGTGTACACTCACGTTCATGAACTTTCGGTCAAAATGTACATTTAATTTGGTGCATTGCAAAACCCAAGGTCTGTGCCAGCTAAACGGGTTTACTTTTCGATTTTCAAAAAACGACGAGAAACGTAAAAATCGGCAGGGCTGTATTTCCGATCGGAATTTATTTTCCAAAGTTGGGAAAATAAATTACGCCACTCCTACTATTCTAATTAATAGCAAAATATTATATTACCAGAAATAGTACGTCAACTCAATCTCGTTAGTACTTTTCATTTGTCCTTGCTTTTATTTTAAATTATTATAACTTTTATTCTCATGTATTTTATGTTGTTCATGTTATGTATTATATTTTATTGGACCATGTCGGTTAATTTCAATAAAAAAATCAATCAATATTGACGGAAAATTATTCGGAAATCAAAAATTGTATAAACGTAACTATCTTCATCATCCCCAAGACCCCAAGGGCCCAAAGACTCGACAAGGTGCTTCTATATTCCCCTGTCTTGCACTGCTTCCGCATGATTCAATCAGTCTAGATCCATTCTGTTTCATACACATTTTTTGTTGCTTCTCCCAGCTTAAACTGGGGCGACCTATCGGCCGTCTTCCTTCCGGGGTTGCCAAGAGGATCCTTCTTGGTATTCATTCCTTTGGCATCCTTAGCACATTTCCAAGCCACCTCATTAGTGATTTTTCTGTGTGTAGGAGTAGGGACTCCGCGCCAAGTGTGTGCCAGCACTTCTCACTCTGTCCATCAGTGTGACTCCCGCTACCCCTAGAAAACTAATCTCGGCATCCTGGATCCTTGCTCTCACTCTCTCCGTCAGGATCCAAATTTGATGGCCATACATTAGGGAAGGCGCGAACGTAAACGTAATTTATTATAAATCATCTAACATCAAATAATTCTATATTAATTATTGGGCGCTTCGTCGCTTGACCGGATATTAAAAAATTCATAATTCTGATACGGTCCAAAAAAGAACTTATTTAAAAGAAAATAAGATTTGATTCATTAAAAGAGGTTGATTCATTTTTGATTTATCGTGGAGGTTGTTTTGAAAAAAATATTTTTCTGGAAACGCGTTTAAATTTTCATGTACGATTTTCACATTGGCAATAATAACAATTTCATACTTATGTTAATCTGTGGTTGTTGAACGCCTGTATTCAATAAAACTGCACGGTATCCAGAACTGCAGGCATTGTCGTTAAATACGAATACATTTTACTTTAACGTCCTTGTCAATAAAGAAGTGACCAATAAGAATCTGTCAAAGGAAGCAAGACTAGCGGTACATAATGGCGTTCTAGTGCCAACCCTAATGTGTGGAAGTGAAGCCTGGAATTGGCAAAAGAGGAATGAAAGTAGGCTGAATGCGGTAGAAATGCGGTCACTAAGACACTTGTGTGAAAATCTATGGTCGATAGGGTAAGGAATGAACAAATTAGACGTGAATGCAATGCTGGCTGTAGTGTGGTAGATAGAATAAAGAAAGGAGTGCTGAGATGGTTTGGTCATGTGGAACGTATGAACGAGGAAAGGATGGTTAAGAAAATGTATGAGGCGAGTGTTGAAGGCAACAGAAATAGAGGTCGTCCGCGAAAGACCTGGTACGATCAGATACAACAAGTATTTGAAGATGGCCCCGTTAAAAACCGCAACAACCGTAGAACTTGTAAGAGAAGATGTATAAATGTGGCCGAAGCAAAAGTGGTGTGCCAAGATAGAAGAGTGTGGCGTTCAATCCTCTCTGCCTACCCCTGCGGGGAAACGGCGTGATGGTTAGTTAGTTAGTTAAGAACTTATCTAGTTTTTGAGATTTTGAACAATTTTTCTGGGCCTTATTCAAGAAGCATTTCAGTAGGAAGAAAAAAGGGTAATTTGTGAATATATTTTAAAATAATTATTTCATAGGCTTTAAACCAACATACAACACACACACACACACACACTCACACCCACACACACACACACAAACATCACCTTTAAGTAAGTAATTTTATAGATATTATTGAAAGCGATTAATTGATGTATGGAGCAGATATTATTCAAACGCTGTAATCTTTTTCTTAATAAAACATCTTCGTGCATTGTAAGCTTCAATTAAAATAAATAAAAAATAAAATAAAAAATACCTTTGGTCCTTAATCCAGCCCGTGAAAAGAGTGCGTCCCATGGTTTAACTTTCATGGCCACAATTTGCGAGTTAACGACCCATATCCGACAGCTTTTAAACAGCGAGATCAAAAGCCAGCAAAACGAAGACGTTTCACCAAAAGTCACAACACATTTCGTCTCTGAACAATTTAACAGCACCCTTTAAAAACGCCCTTTTATTATCACGTGTGTGCTAAACTATAAACTTACACTCGCGCTGACCGGTCTTAACTCTGGTCTGGAAAATGCCGAATTCAAGTATTACGCACTTTAATAAAAACGTTTGTCTCATTTACGGGTGTGTCATAAATGATTTCAGATGTGTGATTTTTCCTTTATTTGTATTTCTGTGAAAATTAGTTTTTCGTTGAAGTAATGCAGTGCTGTCGTAAAGTCGTTCATTCAGTCACACCCCTAAATCTGTCTGGTATTTTATGAAGACCGATATTCAGACAGATACTTAAACTATACAACGAGGGTAGGTACCGACTCAGAGTTCTGATAGTTTAATTATTTCGTTGATTAAATAAATAAATAAAACTTTATTCCAGTTTCCAAGCTCCTAGAATATATAACCTAATTAGTAAAAATATTCAAACCAGCAGTAATACCAAAAAATTCAGAGTAAACCTATTTAATATTCTTTTCAATATCGGCAGAGAAAACACTAAAAAGAAATTAATGGAAATTATAAAATAAAACTCTTTAGTAAAATGAGTATTATCATTACATTTTTTTTTCTCTTCTTCTTTGTTTCAAATATTTATAAATTTTTTATCTTATTTGTAAAACTACTGTTAGACTAATGTATTAATTTATATAATGTATTTATCTAATTTAACTTTTTATTGTATTAATTTAATTAAAATATTTGTATTGTGTTAATCTAATTTAAATTTGTATAATGTACTAATTTACTTGAACTCTAAATTATTAATTAATTATATATACTAATGCGTACCTATACCGAATATTGTGTTTTAAAATGAAATATATAACTTGCCCTAAAACAGGCCAGCCTAGTTGGGTAGTTACATATTTTATTATATGATTGTATGATAAATTATTATTGTATAATTATATTTGTAATGTAATTTGATGTATTTTTATGTTAAATAAATAAAAGTATGTGGGGAGGTTTGTGCAGTCCCACACATTCCATATAAGAATACCTACATTAAATTATCATATATTCGATATACAGAAATATTACATTATTTAAATATATAAATAGAAATTATCACATAAAAGGTAAAATATAATAAGGAATATGGTATATAGCAAGAATTATTCAAATAAATAGGGCATACAAAGTAAGAAAGACATACTGCGAAGCAAAAGAGTAAGTAATACAGAAATATTTATTAACATAAAAAAGTAAGCATTAGTAAATAAATAAATAAAATGTATGAAAGAAAAGAGAAAACAAGTATAAGTATTCCATCCATCCATCCTCAGCGTTACAACCCTTGGTGGGTCCTAGCTGCCTCCAAGAAAGTCCTCCATGCTGCTCTGTCGCTGGCTGCCATTTTCCAGTTTTGCTGCCCCAGGGCCCGGCAGTCCGCAACGACACCATCCAACCACCGCAGTTTTGGTCTTCCGACACTTCTTCTACCCATTGGGTCATTAAACAACACCCTTTTTGGGGGCTCCAGATCACCCATGCGGTGTAGATGTCCCAGCCTGTTAATCTTAATGAACTTGACTACGCTGACGTCCTGGTAAAAGTCATAGATCTCGGTGTTGTATCTTTTACGCCAGATTTGACCGTCATTAATAGGTCCATATATTCGGCGTAAGATTTATCTTTGAAATGTGTCTAGTCTGTTTTCGTCGTGCTTAGTTAATGTCCAGGTCTCCGAGGCGTATATTAAGACTGGTCTAATTTATGTCTTGTAGAGCATGGCTTTAGTTTTTCTGGACAGTAGGCGTGATCTCAATTTTCCAATGCGAGCTTTGCTGCAAAGATTATTTTCCCAATCTCCACACTAGTGTCATTATCGTTAGTAACAATGGAACCAAGATATGTGAATTGTTCCACTGTTTTAAATGTGTAGTTAATAAGTTAAGTATTAACAGGAAAAAATAAATATATCGAATAATAACGGCTTTAGCAAGCGGTGGCGTGTCAATTATGAGGGGCCAGTATCTTTCTCCAATATGCATCAATGCTGGATGCTGGAATGAGGCTTCCAGGATAAGAATATTTCCGGAGATTAAAAATCATGATCACATTCATCACACCACTCTCACATAGAACATGTTTTCTTGGTTTAAAAAGTCCATGAATTCAGTTAAATAAATATGAAGGTCTTCATGACAGATAACCGGGTCCCGGTTCCCGCATAACAAATGAGAACCCTAACCACTTCTTTGCCTAGAAATCAACCAAGACGTGATAACAGTAGCTAAGAGTATCTTAATCTTTGGCTTGTTACAAATTTCAAAGGGCAACCATGTTTTAAAATAAAATCAGTATTAAAATTTGATATTACAAAACGTTAATAATAAATTACATCAAAATCATAAACATGGCAATTACTTCTAGCACAAAAAACACGCAATTCGACGCAACAGTCTATGAAAGGAGTTGTTAAGGCGGTAGATTACTGACTTAGCTCTTTAAGAAATTATTGAATTCGTATAATTTTTGATGATTCTCAATCTTCAATCATTTTCTCCACATGACCCAGCCACCGAAGTCTTCCCAATTTTTAGTATAGCGTTCTTTATCTTCTCAATGTTGGCAAAATATCGTTCTTTCGTGTTCTTTTTTAAACCTCGGAAATAAGAAGCAAGTGTAGTTACCAACACGACATAAAAAATGTACCTACTTACACAGCCCGCGAAATCAAAAAAACCCTCAAAGGTTTTGATCAAAATTTAATAAATTTTAATAAATGTAGGTATATCATTAACGCTGTCATATATAGTACCTAACTAGTCGCAGTTCCCAGATTACGAATGCTCTGATTAATAGTGAAAACGAAGAAGAAAAATCTAACACCTAATATCGTCATTATCTAAATATAATAATTTCGTTGTCTGTGAAATGAAGCAAGGATTACATCTTCAGATAATTAGAGTGTGACATGCAATCAGCGCGTAACACGCAATGACAGGCAACACACAACGGTCGCCCACCAAATTACCGTGATTTTTCACGGGCGTACGGCTAGTTACGAATTAAAATTGATCTCATTTATTTTTTTATGATAGTAATTTATCAAATATAGGTACATGTGTATTAGAGTGATGAATCAATAGTGAGGAACAAACAAGCAAATATTATTCATGAAGGCTTTTCAGTGTGTTTCAGTTCAGTATTTTTACGGTAATTGATTGGAATAATTTCGATGCAGTTAAACCATTATTTCAAATAATAATAACGTTGGAAATTCGTTTATTTTTAAAACAAAGATTTTATCTTTAATGGCTTTTAAACATGCCGGTTCTATACCGAGTATCGGTGATTTTTTAAAAAACTAAAATGTTGATTTAAAATGCGATCACGATAACCGCTGAATCATGGTTGTTATCAGCAATCACATCGACACTGTCCATACTCCATCTCATTAAAACACCATGACAAAAACTAGAATAGATTGTTTAAATCCCGAACGATATTAATTTCACAATGTTGTATTAAAGAACACATTCTTATTGTAAAGTTGCAATTTCAGAACAAAGTTTTGTGAATTTCAAAACCAAATTTATTAATCAATTAAAAAGACGTACAGAAAAATGAAATCAACAAAAAAATTTAAATAAATTAATGATTGAATTCTGGCGTCCTCTAGCGGCAGATGCACAAATTAATTTGTGACTACCGCCTTACAAAACTTACTACGCTTAAAATTGATAATATATGTTAATCTTCTTCATCTGCTTCATCTTGCTTCTCTAAGTCCAACTGCGTCCTATCATTGCTCGGAGCCTGTTCCTGGGATACAAATGTCCAACTATCTCGTCATCTTTTATGTGGTCTTCCTGGAGTCTGGTACCTGACGGCAGCTTGTTCGCTGCTATGCTCACTACTCTCTCAGAACAAGCTCTCTCCACATGATCTCTCCAGTAACGTCTTCTAGATCTTCCCCATCGGACAATATCCTCGACGTCACAAGTCCTTCGTATTTCGAAATTCCTCACTCGGTCTTGGATTGTCAGTCCCGCAATGGGTCGGAGAGTCTTCATCTCAGTTGTTTATAGGAGTTTTTTTAGTTCTGGTAGTGTCAGCCCTTGTCTCGATACCGTACGTCATGATTGGGTGGACACAGGTCTTATATATTTTTACTTTGCTCTTGTGGTCGTTTCACCAGACAGCATTTCTCAAGCATCCAGCAACAGTTGCGGCTATATATGCTTGCTCTCTTACTTCTTCGTAGAGGCCGTTACTGGTGGATATCTCGACATCCATGAACTTGAAGCCCATTACTTGCTCTATTGTTTTATCGTCAATTGCCAGCTTGCATCGTACTGGATGTTTCAATATCATTGCATATATAAATCGATTAATAAAATTAGACTTACAGATATGGTCGATATATTGACGGAATGGTACGAGGCTGATGTGGCGTAATCGTAAGACACTTTCCCGGATAGACAGGAGATCCGGGTTCGAGTCCCGATAGCAGCCAAATACTTTTTCGTTGATTTGTTTTTTGTTATATGTCTTTCTAATTGATTAATAAATTTGGTTTTAAATTTCACAAAATCAGGACTGACACAAATTATTTGAAATTAAATACGCACATCAGAAGAATAAACGGCTGCACTTAAACGTATTGAAAAATAAAGCAGGTCTTAAAAGAAAATACAACAATAAAAAAAAAGCTAATGATCATTGATAGACATAACCAGCTTTCCCGTATAGACTCCTTCCAGGTCTTGTCACGGACTCATTACCTCAGGTCTACAATTAATGTCTAATATGGAATCCAATTCTGGAATCCTGAACTAGTTTGCTGTATAAATCCCAGAATTAGAAACACTTCAAAACGATCTGCGATGAATATTTAATTGGATTATTTTCGGGGTAAAAAATTTAACATTTATTTTTTATATACATATTTATTCATGATAATAGTACCCCTTCACTAAGATAATTATGTGTCGGGGGGGCATGATTTAAAACATTATTGTTTACATCATTCCATCCGCCCGTCTGTCCGTCTGTCTGTCTGTCCCCGTAACTTCGTGTAACGTCCCTAATTTCGTTCGAATTCACGGCTAAAAAACGAAACTAAGCGGCCGGAGAGCCAACCATAGCCATTTTGCTACTGCTGAGCCTGCGTAAACAAAAATACAATAAATATAGCACTTAGCAAAACCACGAACCATTTCATGTTCCGTCCAGCAAAACCGCCAGGGTATTAACTTTAAATTTGTAAGGGTAATACCATTAACTGCCGGCAGGGGAAATATTAAAAAATGTTCAAATATTTTGATGAAAGTCGTTATTACTATTTCATGAGTGTCGGCTATAAATAAGTAAATACTTATTCTTTATGGACCGGCATGTAAAATTACCGTCATTTTTTGACGGGTTACAGCTAGTTAAGTAATATTCATCGTCAATTCCGTTAGTTAGTTAGACAGATTGATGTCTTTCATACGTGGTGCTGAAAACGCATAGATGGATAGCGAGACGCAAAAATGCCTTCATTCTACAGGTACCACGCACCTACGATAGATGTCACCAATTGCCTAAGACGAATCTTTTAATTTTTTGAACGTCTTGTAAAAACCAAGACTCGTGATGGAACATGGCGGAGGACGGAATAAAAAAAAAATGTCTGGAAAATATGTCAGTTACTTGGTTTTGCTTTTGAACAAACGGGTTATTATTACAATAATCTGAGAACTATCTAAATTATTATCCACAAAAACGTGCAACCGAGAAAACATCTGTCTATTGTCACGGATCGTGGCTGCGAGAGACCAACGAAAATACTGGAAATGAAGTTACAATTTATTAATTAGTGGTTAATTAATTATTAAATGGATAAAGTCAATTAGCACGAACTAAATTAATATTCTTTAAAACACACTATTTTGCAATTTTTCACTAGTCTATGAACACTTTATTATCACTGGGAACACTTTATTTAACATTCGCTAGAATATTCCATCCAATTCTCGCTCATACTGGTTGCGTTTATTTATTTCACCACATAGATAAGAACTCGCTCGATATCTGTCGCTCCGAAATTCCACGACCGGTCACACTGGTCGTCGTCTCACGCTTACTTCGCACCGATCGAAATTTCAAAGCAAACTCCCGCGCTGCGGTCTATTTATATGTGATCGCGTTGGTTTCAAACCCTCAAGAAGATTATTTTCTTTTCTAGTTGTTCCAGGCGTTTGCCGAATATTGTAGACAATTGGAGACTGTTCTAGAGCCTTCCATAGTGTTCTTCTAAAGTGAGATATTATAAGGGATTTAGACAGTGCGCAATTCCTTCTGCTTACCATTTCGTGACAATATGTTTAGATTTTTGGGAATTTGAAATATTTGTTTTTAATACTTACTTACATATTTATTTATTTTTTTTTTTCTTATTTATTAATAGTAAATTAATACTATAAATAACCAGGTCCTTTTTACAAATAATTATCATTTTAATTTGTTTTCTTGTTAGTAGGTAGGTACTTAATTATTATTCATTTCCCATATATAATTTTTATATTTTAATTGTCTATACTTCGATTTTTGATTTTCAATTTGTTAGTAAACATTGCATCCTGACGAAGGGGCCATGGGCTCTGAAACATGTTGATATTTTTCAATATATAAGTGGTGATAAAAAATGATTTTTTATTAATTATATTAAATTTATATTCTCGCCTGTTAATGAGAACATCTGTAGTCCTCGCAAATAGTAGCGTATAATCAAACTCAAAAGTGGTCTTCAACGAATGTTTAACTTACATAAATAAAAATCCAAAATAAAATTAACTATTATCAACTACTTATTAAACAATCGGCCATTAGATTCAGCGTCGATTTATTATTGATTTTTTTTAATTATTTATACACTGATGTTGTTTCGTTTTTTATTCCTACCGATGGAGGTAGTGGAGAGTCTACTATACAAAACCTTTTTTGGATGTTGGATAAACAACCCGACTTAAAAGTCCATTCCGTACGGGCAGTCAAGCTTCTAATTATAGGCGCCAATCGATGCCCAGAGAGCACAGAGTTGGGACTCTTCCTCTGTGCTAATTGATATATTCCAGTGCACGCCGACTGAATACAGTTGAGGGATCAAATTAGCGGTGGAGTATATTTTTGAACATAGTGGTTCTTAAAATAACTTTCATCAAAACTAGTTTCTTTATTTCAGATCGCGAAGAGTAGAGGAAAGCAGTACATACTGTAGAAGCAGTATCAGCAGAATCATCAACTAAACGAGAAAAAAACGAGCGAGCCTCACAGCAGTCGCATATGATGTGTAACATTTGACATCTCATAATTAAAAATATCAATTGAGCAACGACAGAATTTAACATCAAAATTTAAAAAAGCTAATACCTATATATTTATTAATTAGTAAAAACAAGTAAAGAAAATGTAGGTATGTGCATTTATTTATTATTGAATTTTGCCGCACTAGGTAGGTACCGTGTATCTACATACGCATTTTGTTTAGAAATGTGTTTGGTCAATTATATGTTTTTATATATTTTCATAGATGGCGGTAGTGTGCCGCCATACATATTGTATGAAAACTTTGAATAAACATTTAAAAATAATCACATAAACTATGAGAATCTTAATCATTAAGGGTAGTTATTTTTTACAATAATGTAATAAAAATTAAGTATTTATTGGATAGTTTCGAAGATACAAGCCAAAATATATCAAAGTTACAACATCCACACGCTTGACACCAGCCTCGCAACATATATACAAAATCAGAAGCATTGGCTGGTAGTCTGCGTCTTTGCTGTGATGACACTTGCTGGACATTGATTTGTTTATAAACGATGATTTTTTGTCCATCGCGCGTGCTCCGCGCGTGCTCATTGGTTAAATTAAATTGCGCGCGTCTTATTTCCTGTTACGCATTTCCGTTCTTTTTCACGAAATCACTGCCACAGATTGCAGGAAAGTGAGAGGAAAGATGTTACACATCAAAAACTGTAAACCTTCATCGATAATGTTTTCAGGTGTTTTCATAAAATAAATACCTACTTGCATTTCTTGTGGTGGATTTTAAAAATATTAATTACGTAAAATGAAAAAGAATAAGTGCGTGCGTGCATGTACGAGCGTTAAAAGTTATACTTCATAGGCATACATAAAAAACCGCGAGCTGTTTTGTATGCCTTGCGTTGGAATGTAGCATATTCCAACTCAAAAGTACGCAACAGAAACTAGAATTTCCATCAATGGCAGTTCTCCAACAACGGATAAAAAATCTTGCAGGCACATAAATCAATCAAATTTCTTCCCTTTTCAAATGACTTGACGTCGTCACATGTAAACATTGCCAAAGCACTTGGAATACCGCCATCTTAGCTTTTAATTGTCGACTCGACATTTCGTTGCATCCTAAAATTTCACTCAGAACACGCCCAAAGAAGAATAACTTCAAGAAAACAACACCGGATGAATTGTTGGGATCGGACCTTTTGAATCATTATCTAATGTTGGTTCCAATGCACCGCATCGGCTTAATAATTAAGTCACTATATTTGACAGCTCACAATTAATACTATTGTCGAGTAGTAATAATAGGCTAGCGATATAAAATTTAATCACGCTGTAATTGGCTTTCCTAAACTACAAAAGTATAAAACCATCTATCGGTGTCACGAAAAAGCCGGCTATTCGAAAATTAGCCGCGGTCCAAAATTGCCATTCATTACCCGCCGATTTTCCCCATGTCCAGCGACGAAAATATGCATTTTTTAATGCACTGGCAGCACCGGGCACGCGATCTGTCGATTTGGACGGAAAACTCCGTTTTAAAAAGATCGTAGTGCAAAGATAAGGCGCATTAATTTTAATTAATACCATAATTGTGCGGAATGGATGCAAAAAATGCTGACAAAAGGTAGGTACTGGCTGATATTCGGCTTAGTCTTGACAGGTTATAATGGTAAAATGGACGATTTTTATCAATCAGATTTTATACGAGATTATTTCACTTTCCTTGATATAAGCTAAGTGAGGGGTGAAACTAGTATTAAATGTTTTTGAAGTTTCAACGTTACGCCTATTTTACTATTTCAGTATGTCTCCATATTTGTATTAAAGTGTCAAATCAACCATGTAAAATATAATGCATACTAAATCATCACAGGGTTGTTTAATACTTAGGTACCGCCTCATTTTTCGTAGTTGTCTAATTCATTTTATATAAGGAGAAAGATATGAGAATTTCAGGTAGTAAACATATTTATTGCGTGCTTAAATGTCTATGTTATCTCCTAGGATTATTAACAACATGTGCATTAAATAAAATAATGCCGAAAATATGGGTAGGTACTTAAAAAATTAGTGATGTTGCTGTTTTACCATTCCTACAAGCAATTCATCAAAATATTTTTATTATTTAAGAAGGGCCGACTTATTACAGACTAGTGACGAAATAAGCCGTGATTTTCACTGTGTTTATGTAATTGAAAATTGTAGCGATAATTATTAACAATAATTATTTGTAATTCTTGGAGATCTTTAGTACAATGGGACCTAATCCACCAATTGTTAAATCACACTCACCAATCATCGTTACAATTCAACACGATTCATAACATTAATTACGTCTTGCACGAAATTGAAACCATAATAGGTAGGTAGGTACAGTATAATAATTCACTAACGTAAGTACTTAGGTATATTGCAATATTTTTTTAATTAACTATAAATTAAATTATAGTATATAGTATAACCGGGATTACCTTTGGTATGATCATCTCTTTCTGTTATTATTCTTTTTTCATATGGAGCTAATTGTAATGCAAACGAGAGGTAATAATTATACTTTTTCTCAGTCACACAAAACCTCTCGGCGGTTGACTCATTCATAAAATTCCAAAAAATAGATAAATACTATAAGTAGGTACCTACTTACTTGTGCATGCATAGTAAATAATCTCCTTACAACACGTCCCCCGTAGTAATTCTTCCCTCCTTACATAACTTTGACGTCGTTGACTTTGACGTTCGAAAACATTTCAGTGACCATTATTGGGTCTGATGCAACTGACAAAGAGAGCCACGGCGCACGAGAACTACACAAAGAGATAAAGAACCGCGAAAACCTGAGAACTTGTCGACCATAACGTCTAAAAGTGTCGCCGTACGCCCGGCGCCATTTTGAATCGCCCGTGGAACAATTGTCCTTCCATATTGAATTATTCTCGTCAGTTTTTTATTGACAGGCGACGATTCGGGATTCCTGCAAGGCTTGAACAATGATACATAATTCAAGATGGCTGTGACGGGACACGGTGGGAATTCTCAAACGTCAACGCAATACCAAATGTCAAGTGAGAGAGTTGGCCTTTAGAAGGATGTTTTTTGCCCTCGGATATGAAAACTGGACATTCCGGCTCCGTAAATCACGACTCCGAAATAGTTGCAAGTGTAATCTTAATCAATCGCTTGATAAAACGGCTTTTTCCTGACCAATGGTTTATTAATGATCCATCATTAAGCATTTCTATTTGAAGGGATTCGAAAAGCTGTTACGGTGTTTAGTTCACACGGTTCTCTCAAGCTTGGTAGTTGAGTAGGTAGGTAGGTACCTACCTAAGGCACGGTCATTTTTTCCTATATTTTATTTTTCACTCGTGAGCTTTTACTGAATTCATCTATCAAAGCTTAATTAATCTGAATCTAAATATATCGTTTAGAATGCTTCCCGATAAAGCAAAAACCTAAAATTTAACATTTAATCTAGGTACCTACCTATATCTTTTCGGAACCTATCAATGAAAATGCGAAATGATTCAAATGAAGTTAAAAATATTTGAATACCTATCTAATTTAGTATAGGATACAGTTCAATAGGTAGCTATGCATGACACTGATTTGCGACACTCCAAATCTACGCTTTGAAATATTTAATCTTTCAGTATTATTTTTAAAATGTTTTATCATAGTCATAAAATAATGAATATGCCACAGATTTATGAAAATGTTGGAGTTACGTAAGCAGTCATTAATAATATGATTAAATGTTCATGTTAAACCTATTCTCCTTCACTCAAATTTGATTCAAAATATATCGAAAATTGAAAAATCATAAATGTCAAACATATGAGCTTTCATTACCATTCCAAACAAAATAACGTAATTGATACTGACGACAATTCAATTTTCATAATTGGAACGAGATCGATTGTTTCGTTTTCCTTTCCGAGTTGCCAGACATCAGACGCGAATTCCCCAAATGCTGAGACTCAGCCCCCTAAACTAAACGCACACCACTACAACACCTGCCACGATAGGTAGGTACTCGGTACTCACCAGAAACATCCAATTAGTCAACTTGCGTGCAGCGTACGACTGACATACACCAACAAAAAACATAATGCATGCGGCGGTACCGAGGAAAATTCCGCTTCCGTCAGCGACCTACCTTATGCCGAAATAACGTGAGCGCTTTTGTGTGTATTGTTGTTCGAAAAAACACGGCAGACATCGTAATGTCATCTACCTTTCGGCGGTAATACGCGATGAATAATGTATGCGGCGGGAGTTAGCGGAGCCGAAAAAAGCGAGCGAAGCCAAGCTGCGTTCTGCTCGTTCTGCTTCTCCCCCTTTTTCGCGGGAAGTCGTTATTAGGCGTTGGGCAAGGTCAGTTGTTGCTGGCGGCTACGTAGGCTCATGCGGGTGCCTACCTCAACGGGTGCGACGACCGACATTTTCAAGTTTCGAGTGTGTGAACGCCATTTTGACGTAACCGCCGACGCGCCGACTTGATGTAAGCGAAAATATAGAATGAAGCGCGAGTGAATGGCGCCGCACGAATGTAATTTTGTCGGTGTCGGTGTCGATGTCCCTAGAGATACTTAATGAAATAAGAAATGCATTTACACATTAAAGATGACCATATAAATATGAACGTTCGTTGAAAGGACTGTTTAAAAGTTGTGTAGGTACCTACCTACCTATCATGTAACCGTATCGCTACTATCGTATAGTTCGGGGAATGAAATATATTTTTAATGCGTCATAAATAGATTAATTTTCTTGAGCGCCTGTGATTTATTTCATAATTAAATAATATATTTTATGTAATGTATTAATTGCTCAAACCACTGTAAGTAGGTACTTATCTGAATTATGTTTTTACTCTGTAAATCCAAATAAAGATATAATTATTTTTTTTCAAACAGCTGAATGCTGTGATATAAAAATGGAGCTAATTCGGTGTTCTCCAGAAACAAAGGATTGAACCCCCGGTCGCCAGGAAAGTATTCTAACACTCAATCAAAATTAAATGGCTGCTTACTTCTTGCCAATCGGTAACGCATTGGTCGTGACGGATACGAAGCTACTAATGGCTGATGTAAATCATTATTTCATTTCCTTTCTTCTCGTTGTGTTCCGGTTACTTGTAGGTATATAGGTAATCAACTGAGATACGAAATAAAAAGCAAATCTTACAATTCTAACTTATTTATATAAGTATCTCGTTTTCAAGACGTTACCGAAAACGTTTTCTTGATTTTTACAATATTGCTGATTCCTTTGTTAAAAATAGTACCTACCTACATTTCTACATAGAAGAAAATTAAAAAATAATGGTGGCTGTCCCAGTGCCTGTGCAGTGTAGGTAACTACCTACTTAGATTTTCGAGCACCAAAAGTAATAGATATAGGTACCTACTTATACAAAAAAATCTCAATAATGCAAATTTTTAAATAAGAAACCAAAAAGATGTTAGAAGCGATTTCCAATCAACAAGATCGTACGGTAAAAATACCTAAATAAAAATTATAAAAAATCTAGTTACCTAGGCATCATCAATAATGTCCCCCAGCCCATCCGAAATACTAAAATAATAATACGAAAAAAATAGTTTTTTAATTAATAAAATTCGTGTAGGTACAGACATCTCGTGTTTCGTCATCTAAAATCATGCAAGTAGGTTTACACCTCGCCATCCAATTATAGGTACTAAAATCACATACACTTTAGCATTATTTAATTTTAATTTTACCGCATTTGTTATTATTACATAAATTGTTTTGAATATGTTCATATCAGGTATCGTGTAGTAAGCAAGACCTATACAAAAACATACATGTGAGAAGAAGAAGACAAATATATAAAAAAGGACAACATGAAAAATAACTAATAAATACCTATGTCTTTAAAACAATATTATTTTTTTACGTGACATTCATCCGAATTATTAACATTATACGTGTCATGTTAATAATTCTGAAGAATGTCATATATGTACATATAAAAAGAATATAACTGTAAAAAGTGCAATCAAAAAATAGATATCTCATTACCAACAGCGACATCTGTAGGTACTGGCTTGTGGGAATGACAAATTTCAAACACAGGTGGCGGTAGTAGAATACAACTTATGAAACAAGGTGTGCAAATTAAACATATGTACAACTTACAAAAATTTGATAGACGTGGTGATCTATCATGGGTGGAATTGATCAACGTTACACCGTGTAAAGTGATCACTCAAGCCAGCCGTATGATAGGTCGTAAGCCCTATGAACGAATGAATTATTAATGATGTCCCCCCCGGGGGTAAAATCCAGTATTGTGTTCTTGAAAGTTTTGAACATACTCAAAATATTCTGTACATGTTAATTTGTATATTAATACCTTTATAAAATATATTACAATAAAAAAAACATGACATAGAAACAAAATTACTAATTATAATTGTTTATAATTTTTCTAAAATTCTTGAAAATTTTGAACATACTCAAAATATTCTGTATGTGTATCATTACAAATTAACATACAGAATATTCTGTAATATTCTGTATGTTAATTTGTAACTGTTCGAAGAATTTTTTTCTTCTTCTGTATGAAGGCTTGAACTTTGTGGTGACATTATTATTAAAATAAAACACAAATTACTTTGTTTTCACCACTATATTAGATTTAAAAATCTACACGTTTCGAGAACAATGTTCTCTTCCTCAGGATTATTGTGTACTAACGATCTTAAAAGTTGAAACAAGCAAATGTGTTACGGTGAAGGGGTGGTTGAGGGGGTAGGTAAGGGGAGGGGGGGTTCGAGGTGTTAATTATTATGGGTCATTTGGGAGGAAGAGAACACTGTTCTCGAAACATATAGATTTTTTAATCTAATATAATGGTGAAAACAAAGTAATTTGTGTTTTATTTTAATGTTAATTTGTATTTTAATACAATAAAAATACATTACATTAAAAATATATTACAATAAAAAAAACATGACATAGAAACAAAATTACTAATTATAATTGTTTGTAATTTTTCTAAAAGTAATTATGTGAAACCCATATTAAAATATAAATTAAAATAAGTACCTACCACAGAACTGTGGTACCTATGTACATTACCAATCTCGGTCGTGAACAATGGCATGTCTCAAATACGAAATGGTTTCCTTTGTAATACAATATTTGTTATACAGTTTGTATGTAACTTGTAACATAAAGACTTCAGACAATACAGTAAAGACTTCACTACTTTTTCTACACTATTTATTTAATTATGTTAAGCTGCTGTATACCTACTTACGTTAATATAATAAAAATTAATTTATGGCTTTGGATTTCAACGAATGATCTCCTCAACTATAGATTAAGGTAATTTTTATATTTATAGGTTAGTCGTTACATATGAGTACCTACGCTTGTAAGGACGCTTCATTTCATCTTTGCTTTGATACTACTACATTAGTAATTACTTATCTTCTCTTCCTTACACTGTTCATACTTTCTTTCTTTCATGTGTGCTTTATCCATACTTTGTTTACTGCCCTCATTTTCTTTCTCCCATCTCTCATTGCTTTCTTTCCTTTTTTGTTATTTTATTCTAGTTGATTTCAGATATTCATAATTTCGTCCCCAGTATGTACCTACCTATATATCCGGTGTCCTTTATTTCATTAAAAACGTCGTCATTTCGTCTGCTTTCCTTACAACTATTTTTTATTAATTAATTTATTAATTCCAGCGTCACATTTCAAAAAATCCCTCTTTATCTCTTTTCGTTAAGTCGAGCTATCGCGTAGAGAGGTTTATTCAATTTTATATAATATACATTTATTTATTATCCACGATTAACAACTATATTCAATGTTATTAAAGTAAATTTTTAAAATTCATATTTTAAGAAGAGTATGGCGAACAGGTCACGTAGTTTTAAATAAAATTGTTGCGGTTTCAGGTACCTACACCGATATTTCATCATATACCTACCTACATGTAAAAAACCAAAAGAATAAATCACGCTCTTTACCGCCAAGGACAGTTTTATTAACAATTATTATTAACGATATTTTTAAAAAAATTTAGCCGTATTTCTTTAAACAAATTCAAACTTTTTGTAAAAAGGTGGATGTTCCATAAAGAATAAACAACCGTATCTTCACTATGTAGGTAGGTACTACAAGCTACAGCTACCGTGAAGACCTGCTCAACTTGTTGCACGATTCTAGAATGATAGATTACCATTGTAAATCTCATATACTATATTTTACCAATTTTTATTGAATTTTATAAATCTTTATGAGGATCGAAGAGAGTGACAGTCATAGGAAAGCTTTTATCTGGATAAAGCTGCTGGCAGCGGATTGACAATGGCTAGTTGTGTTACGATGATGATTACACATAAATATTAATAACTTAACATTTCCCATATTTGTTAAAAATATTACATATTATCCACCAAGTTCATAGTAAACCGACCTAAAATATTTGTATTTCTAATAACCCTTGGACCGGCCTATGAGTGAGTAAAAACTACAATACTTAATATGAATTATAAAAGTTTTACTTAATATGAGTTATAAAAATCAAAGTCAATTAATCATATAATAATATATGCACCTCGTAACGTTGAAGTCACTAGTAGGATCTTGAGAGGAACAAAATATGTAAGTAAAAACAATAAAATTACCAACTTTCGTTTGTCGTAAAAATAATACTTTACTGACATCTTACGATTATTATGTAAAACTATCAATATTTATTAAACTGACATCTTGCGGTTAGTAGTGTAACATTTTTGGAGCTCTTCCTGTTATAGATAGGAATTGGTTTGTTGATGTCAACTTTGGTTCATTCATGAAATCTAAAAGTATTTCCAAATGGATATGAAATAATTGTTTATTTCATATTTCATCGACATAAGATTCTCATTTATCATTGAATTATTTTTAATGTTTTCACTTTCTCTAAATACTTTATTCTTACTAATCACATACCTGCTTTCAATAATAGCAACTATATATTTGAGTTGTCTGAATATGTGTTTTCATTTTCTAAATTTTTAAATGATTTATGTATAAAGTAAACAAAATTTCTTCTAAAAAGTATTTATTATTTTTGGTGAAATTCCAACTTACCTGCTAAAGACAATATATATTTTTGTTAAAAGTATAAATTCGTTGGTGTCGGTTTACGGTACTAACATTCAGTCAATTCCGGCAAAATGGCAGATATCAGTAAAGACGAACTTCGCAAAGAAATAAACAGTAAATATATTTTTCATTCCTATATTCTCACATTCCGAGGTTGAAATTATGAAAACTAATATCAAAATATTATTTGGAACATTTTTTCTTTAGTGATCTCCATCGGTTTATAGGTGAAAAATGCGTGGTTTACTCTTGGCCGCCCCGGCGTTTTCGGCTTGCCTTCAATTTCGAAACAATGGCCATAGGAAGCCAAGCAGCATTTCCATACAAACGTCAAGTTTTTACTTTTTGAAATATCTCTGTATTTACTAAATGATTTTCAATTAGCGATTAGACAATATTAATGAGAAAAATTTGGCGGATTCTTCTGGATACTTAACTTCTTTCGAAACCATTTCGATAATAAGATACTCTCGTGGTCGTATATTTTTCGAAGTGCTTTTATTTGTAGACATTCGGCGGTGGCATACAGCTACGCGTCGAAACGTGTTGTTTGCATTAGCGTGCTGTTTTGTCTAATGTTTGTCTTCTATAAATAGTGTTTTAATGCACGTTTTTCATGACGATATACATATATATTCGACTTAATGCACGTGTTTCTGTCACGAAGCGTACAAATTTTGGTAATGAAATTGCCTCTGATGCATGGATCGATCGTTCTGGCGGTAAAGTTTAAATTGATACGTGACAGACGCTGGGTGCGCATGAGTTTATTACTTTGATAGTGGATGGGAATAAATATCATACGTAATGATTATGTTTATTGATTCCACAGATTAATGTGGCAGGTAAGCACAAATGTGATTTAAATAATTAAAAATCTGGAACAAAATGAAAAGAATTTTGATAAAGCAGATAAATTTTATGGGATTAGACAAAGAATATTATGATTTTGAGATCTGATGCATCGGTTTTCGAAACTTCTAACCCGGTGCACTCTGTTTTATCTGACTAGTGTCTACATTCATTGCAAGGATCTTGTTCATCATTCTGATGTGTTTTTAATTTAAAAAAAAAAAACAATTTTCAGCATACCTATCCTTTCTTTTTCTATGCGATTAATTCCTGTGCTATTGAGACTTCTCCTTTACTAATTTCACTATAATGATGGCTGAAAGCAGTCATACGTACACAAAAAGTGAAAAAATAAGCGGCTAGCCCTGGAAACTGTTCTGGATCTTGCAAGCTTTATTACTTGACATCAGAATAATTGTCAAAACTTTTAAAAAATGTTTCGAATGCAGTCATTAAGGATTACTAATTTATAATTATATATAATAATACTGAATTCGAGATTTTATAGGAAACAGCCTATACATTCATATGAAACATGATTTTAGAAGGGATAGATACATAAAATCTAGAATCAGTACATTTCAAATTAGTAATCCTCGGTGGCTGCATTCAAAAAATTTTTTTTTAATTTTTGCGTATCGCTGCCTTTTCTTTTTATACCCCTCATATTATTTGGGAGAAGCATGTAGAAGGCCAGGTCAGCAGTTTTTCGACCTTCAAGGACAGCAGCTATTAGAGCTTGCCCAGCGTAAATTGGCGTGCGACTTTGGAACTAAAGCCCGCCCCGCCCGCACCCGGCGTTAACCCCTCGCCCTGTCATTCAGTTCAACCTCGTATTTGCCCTTGAGCTGTGACATCTTGATTTCCAATATACACTGAATTATGTCCAAAACAGTCTTGCAACACCTTGCAGGTGGTGCAAGAACAATTGCCAATGTAGTTTTAAAGTTTTGCGAACCTGAAAAAGCAAATAATCGACAAATACTACCATTTGACAGGACTCCAGATAGAGCGACCGCCATTACTGGTTTGTTTTTTTAGTGTTGCCCGACCAAATTCCTATTAAAGGCTCCGACACCGGTCACCGGACACTCTGTATATTATGTGTTGTGTAATAAATTTACACCCTGGCAACTTCTATTTCGCGACAGGGACGCCCTCCCTCGCATGCCAATTAATACTGGTGGCACTCTAATCTTCGGATAAAAAGATTTAATATTAGTATTACAGGATTCAAGATAATAATTAAATTATTAAAATTACTCTAAATACGTGTTTACTTTACTCTCAATCATACCAGGATCCAGGAGCACTAGACAAAGTATATCGTTTCATTGTGACAATGTTAGCGTAAATTATCTCTATAGCTCACCTATTAGAAGGCTCCATAGGTTAGGAAACGAGTATGGCTACCTATCGGATGTTTTTTCGGAAACACTAGCCGCCTACAAGAAAGCTCTTCTGGACGAATTCGGTCGTTTATAATTGGTTATTGATGTCATGTCTATCTCTTGTTTTTAGATTTTTGAATTTTACATTTCATTTTATTTTACTCTCATTTTTATTGCTTCTTGAGTTTCAGATTTGATATGTTTACAATTATTTCATTTTGTTGTAATTTTGTTGCTTCTTGAATTTCAGACATAATTATTTTAATTTGTTGTAGTTTTATTGATTGTTGACTTTCATATTTGATTTGATAACTATTATTTCATTTGATGTAATTTTGTTATACTTTATGTTATTCCCTTAATGTTTTATTTTTCTTTATATATCACTTTATTAATTGTTTTTGATAGAATTATTTATCTCCTTTTTTTATTATTACCTATCAATCTAAACATGTTTATATACATTGTTTCTTTAATGGTACGTTGTACCGTGTATTAATTAAATAAATAAATACCGAGTCATTTTCCCTCCAGCCATCCTGAAGGATGCAGACCTGCGGGTCATGTCTGCCAAGAAGGTGCGCCAGCAGCTGGAGCAGGAGCTAGGCTGCAACCTGAACAGCCGCAAGAAGGAGATCGACGACATGGTCATGAACTACGTCAACTCCAAGGAGGACGAGAACGACCAGTCGGAGGAGGAGGAAGAAGACGAAGAGGAGGAAGTAAGATAGAATTCAAGATGTTATGCGCTAAATATTTTATATTATTACAGTAGAACCGTTAATTCCAAATTCAAGGAACCCAAAAAACATTTTAAATTATGCAAACCCCTGTTAATTCTAAATTCAAATTCGATTGCGATATTCGCCATAAATTGTACTTGCGAAAAAAGCCATTAATTTTGTGAAAAGTCTTTATTTTTGCATATTTCAAGAAATCATTTCAAAAACATAATATTTATTTTTCTAATAGAATGATCACGACATCTGTATTACTAAGTACCCGGTATTGACACAATTGTTGTTCTCGTTTTATATATTTTTTAAATTTTCTCAAATTTAAAAAGAAAATCGAATTAGTGAAATCAAATGTATTGATTTATTGCACAAGGGGCTAAAAATTATTTTTAATTACGGTTTTCCAAGATTTTCAAATTATCGGAGTTGTTAATCCACTATGAAATTACTATTTTGGGACTTGTGGGTTTTAAAAATTTTGAATTATAGCAAATTTCGAATTAACGGGGTTTTACTGTACATGAAAATTTACATAAATATAAATTATTATTTTGACTAGCCGACACTTGTGAAAAATTATGAGAAATAATAATAATTATTAATGAACCTTGCGTGACCTCGCAACACGAGCTGCGCGCTGATTACACTCTAATTATTTTAAGTTGTCATTCCAACAAATAACGGATAGACAATGAAATTATTTTTAGATATAATAATTAAATAAAACTATATAAATAAATAAAGTACCCAATGTTATTAAAAACTCCTCCTTATAAGGGACTTGATCAAGTGGTCGGGTTTCGAGACCCAAATACTAACAAGTTCACTTCCACATAGCATAAACGCTTAGCTCAGTTTGTAGCATAGTATATTAAAAATATTGTTGCTTCGTATTTTCCGTGTATGCATCCTTATATTTTAATATAACCTGTGGACAGGGTTCCCGTTTTTCTCACACGCCATTTGTTTTTAGGAGGAAAAGAACGACAAGAAAAAACCGGCCAAACGACCAGCACCTGCCGCAAAGAAGCCAGCCGCCAAGGCCAAGAAGTCCAAGGCAGAGTCCAGTGAGGATGGGGAAGAATCCAAGGAATCTGAAGAGTCCGAGGATGATGAAGAATACGAAGCCAAGAAGCCCGTTCCCAAAAAGAAGGCCCCTGCCAAAAAGAAGGGGAAGGGCTCCGAGTCGGATTCAGACTCAGACTGGGGGAAGACCGAGAAGCCCAAGAAGGCTGCTGCCGCTGGCGTAAGTCAATTGTTTTTTTTATTTTCTGGATCCATAACTTTAAGGCCGGTCGCACTTTGGACACAAATTATTACGTACGTATTCATATGATTATTTTCGTACGTATTGAGCGCGCACATTGATTGCGTCTTGCGTTGGTCACGATCAGTTACTTTTCGCATTTCTCTGATAACGTTTGTGCCAAATGAATAATCTGTACCTTTTGAAAAACTCTCTTCCTACTCGTAGGCTGCTACGGCGTCGTCGGCATCGTAGAACCAAATGGGTGAACGAAATATAATTTACTAGAAGGAATGAATTTGGTAAATTCCATCATATTATGGCAGACTTAAATTATGACAAATTTCATGACTATCTAATAGATTCACAAATGCTAGGAAGAATCGAAGTGCAACGAGAGCTCATAACATCGGAGAAATATTTAAAAGTTTTTTGTTCGAAGTACATAATTATACCTCCCCTTCATTAAACCAAATTATTTAACTTACAGGTTATTTTAGTTCTTTAGAGATTCTCCGCCATGATCTGCGCTGATTGTCATGCAGTTGAATCACTTTGGTCCCACAAACATTTGTGGTCATGTATCAAATTGACAAAATTTTCCATATCCATCGTACGAAATCGCAAAAACAAATCCGGATCGTGTCGGACATCTCATCTATACGTGCACTACTAAATCGTGTACAGTGGCGATATTCAGTACTACTTTGGAGGTACTTGCGTATTCACACGTATACGTACTACTCAATTTCGTACGAAAACGCATCCAATGTGCGGCCGGCGTAAGAGAGTCTCAGTCATGAGAGACTGTTTCCCGAATGAAGAATTTGAGGGAAAAAATAAAGATTATAATTAGTGCAAATCAATTTACTACATACTTAAAGTCCTTTATACTAAATGTATGTATGATTGAGTACATATCAACAGTCTTTGCGTTAAGTAAGACATCTTCAGAAAAGCAATTTACAGGAGCACTCTTTGAAGTTTGGCTTTACATATAAACTGAGAGTATTTGTCCGCGTTTATGTCAGTTTTTTTCTCTGCAAAAAGTAGAAACATTTATTTTAATTTTGCATTGTGGAATATTTTCTATATATTGGTACAAAAAATTCAAAAATGCATTTTTGATAGATGTCCGAGTTTATGTAGGGACCATCGATATTTTCAATTTACAATAAACATTCTCAAGACAGTCCCTTGAATGGTATAAAATCAAAATGTTTAATCACATTCAAAAGCGTACAAGGGCAATGGACACATTTTTTTTTTTGTATGAAAAGTTTTTTTACGTAGTATGAAAAGTTATTTTTATATGATATATATTTTTTATAGAAAGAACCTCATTAATTCTAAATTTGAGGGAGCCAAAAAAAAACATTCTGATTTATCTGGAACCCCGTTAAGGCCTCAGACCACGGTAAAAAAAATGTTCATTTTCTGATGGATGAATTTGTTAAGAGTGCTCTCACCAAATATTTTAAAGAAATTTGTAAAATTGACGGAGATACAGTGGTTTATGTGAAACCGTTCGAGCGCACGACCATTGCGCAACAAAATTTTGAACTCGTTTTTCTCAAAACTACGTTTTCAACTTGGTTGACATCGTATTAAAAAACTAAACATCCAATTTGCATGCGCCAACTTTTAAACTGTTCGAAAATCCAGTCCCCATGGTTCCACTTAGGGATTTTTTTATAAAGGGCCCCTTATTTTTTTTATGAACAATGAAACTTTTCCATGAAAATCGGAAATAAAATTTGCTGGTCCGTCATTTTGTTTTTTTTTTGGATATCGAAATTCCCCTACGTGATGCGGTAAACTTATGTCTAGTTTCTTAATATATTTTTAATTTCTGATGAACAGTATAGCTTAATTTGCTATCAACCGACACCAGCAATTTCGTCGGAGTGTCCTCTTGGAAGCTATGTACAGTAATAGTATTATAAAAATTAATATACAGTTCCATGTGTATATATTGACTATGAGTATTAATAAAAAAAAATTCCATGTATCGTTTGTTTGAAAATAATTACGAAAAATACACCCACGTACGGCGCACGAAACGTGGTGTGGGACCTTAAATCGAAATTCAAGGTATGAAAAAATCACGATGCGATTGCGAAATTCACCAAAAACTGCTAAACTTATGAAAAAAGACATTAATTTTTGAAAAGTATCTGCGTTTTTGCAACATAAGAGAAATCATTTCGAAAACACAATATTTATTATGGTAATACAAAGATTGCGACATTTTTATTACTGAAGTACCCGATTTTTATATATTTGTGATTCTCACTTGCGAAAAAATTTTAATGTTTTTTGTCAAATTTCAAAAAAAAATTGAATTATGTGAACTAAAATGTATTGATTTATAGCGCAAGGGGCAAAAATTATTTTGAATTACAAATTATTGGGATATTATAATTAATTATATCTACTATGAAATTAACATTCTGGTACTTGTAGGTTTGAAAATTTTTTAATTATGACGAATTTCGAATTATTGGAGGTTTTACTGTATAACCCGTAATGCGGTACAGACCACGAGATCCATGGCTGACTTCTGATACTTCGGATGTCAATCGCATTCCTAATTTGCTTTATCTCATTTTTAGGGTCGAGGAAAAGGCGGCGGATACACCAGGGCGTACAAGCTCTCCCCGTCACTAGCGTCGCTCATGGGCAAAGACTCCATGGCGCGTCACGAAGTGGTTAAGAAGGTTTGGGCCATCATCAAAGAAAAGAACCTGTACGACCCCAGCAATAAGCAGTTTGCCATCTGCGACGACGATCTCTACAAGGTCATGGGAGTTAAACGTTTCCGGACCTTCGGAATGATGAAGTATCTCAAAACGCATTTCCATGATTAAATTGGTCCGAGTGTATTTCGATATAGCAAGTTTTCACGTGATCAGCGAATTTTGGCAGTTTTTTAAATGTATATATCGCGAGACAGTGAGTTGGAAAAGCTGCATTGGTTTTTTCCGGCTCTGCACTGTATATTTCCTTTTTTGGGAAAGCAATTCATCACAGTTGATTTGTGTTGCAGAGACTCTTACAATGGCCATAAAAAATATGTGTCTTTTCCAAAATAATTGTGTTGATTAATTAAGTTCAAAAAACAAGTCGGAATTTTGTTACAATGATTTTATTAACGTTGGTCATAATATGTATGCGTTTTAGGGTTATACTCTAATCATTTATAATATATACACGTATGTTTTGAGTTAGTTTTCGTTAAATGATATTATTAGCATTATGCAGCTGTAGCCGTTAACAGACATTTTGACCTTTGTCTTTTGTACTCATTATACAACAACTGGCATCAAATAATACCAAGTTTAATAGAAATACAATTTTGATACAAAAAACAATTGTTCAAATGTGGTACATTAGGAATCTTCGGCCTTTTTCTAAATATGTATATATATTTAGTCCTAAATCAACCACTCTTCTGGCAAGGTTTGCTCAAAATTTTATAATTGTGAAAAATCTCATGCACGGCTATTTTTAATGTGACTATTGACATTTTTGAAACTGCCACGATTTGCGTTACATGATCACACACTGAAATATTGAAGTTGTTTGAACGAAGCGAACGACTTTAGTGAAAATTTACATGAGCGTCGCGACGAAACGTGTGTAGTGTGAAAATTACTCACTAATAATTTTAAAGACTTTTGTTATATTAATCTGTTTGAAGCACTGCAGATTCACCTTAAAAGTAACGTAGGTTTTCAATGTTTCTAAAAAATGTTGTGAATTTTATTTTTATAAAGCTTGACCATTTTTTTTCTTTATTTTGAAAACAGAGCATTTCGATGTGGGGCTTTGTTTTTTTTTTCCAAACCTCTTCAATACAAGTTTGTTGAGACAAATTTCTTCGTAGGTATTTCAATGAATATTGTGATTTAAATGACATGACTTCTCTTTCTAAATTTAATCTGAAGACGGACTTACTGATGATTAATATAATTACATCACTACGAACATACTGTTTGACATTGATTTACATATTTTTTATTACGCTGTGTGCTTTGTTCATACATTTATAAAAAATGTTTTGCGTTGATAACAAGATGATAAAAAATTGAAAAATCTTGGTAAAAATCATCACAGTGAAAACTGCCAATTACAAACAAAAATTATAATCATCAAAAAATAGCAACATTTTAATATAGCCTAGTCACATATTAATATTATATTTTATAATATCGCATTTAAGGTGGCAACTTAGGAATATGTACCTATAATTTTTTTTTCTTAACTGATGACAATTATTTTGTTTTTATAATTTTTTATCTGTATCCAAAATAATCATATCATGTTTATTTTTTGTTGGAATCCTTTATCATATACGTAATACTCCTATATTGCTAATGCCCGTAAGTGGAGGTGTCGCGGACTAAGCGGGGCAGAAAATGCCACTTTTATCTCATTGCTGTCACTTGACCTGTTGTGCGCAAACGTCGTGACTCTCATTTATCCCATGTGGCGGCGCTGATTGGATATAAATTGGCGCTAATTCTTGGACATGCGCATAAAACTCGAAGTGACACTAGTATGAGCGAGAAAAACATCTATTTCTGCAATGTAGTGATTTCGCCTATTTCCAGACCCTCTCAGCAATATGGGAGTATTACATGTAATATGTCCTTTATAATTAAAATTACAATATTTTTTATTGTAACAATACCATATTATGTTGCACTTTAAAAAGTAAAACATTAATTAAGCCTACAGTCGAATTATAGTTCTTTTTTTAATAAATAATAATCTTAAAGCACTGAATTTGGGGTTTATGATTTTTTTGAGACAACAGTATTATTTTCCTGCGCATTTATTTACTTGTAAACATGTAACTTTGACTGATATGTAGTACGTTTTTAAAAAAATTGTGTACATATTTAGATCAAGGATGATACAAGGGTAAATTTGTCTTATTTTTAGAAGTAAGAATATTTACGCATTAACATTTCAATAAATGTATCTAGTATCAGTATTGTTAGCTTCTGGTCTATTATTTTCCTGTATTTATTCAATCATTGGGATTATAATTGATTGTTTTTTCTGATCTCTCTTCCTCGTCAGTGTGAAAATTCATTAATGTTATAGTAATGACTAACATTAAATTAAAATATATTCAAAATGAAGTATAGACTTTACATTAAAATTTAGCATTGACTGTGAAATGATTTATTTTGATATTTTTTGTTTAAGGGGGGTGAACATCACATTTTTTTATAAATATGACTATTTTATTATAGTTTTTATAGTTATATGTAAATGAATGGTGTGATTTCGTGTCGATTAAGAAAACTGTGTCAAAAAATTATAAAACTAATAAAAATATTTAAAATGACAATTGTTGTTTTATTTAATGTTCTGATGTTGCTAAGACAAAAATAAAAAATAGCTATTGATAATGAAGTCACAATTGCTTTACTTTTTTAAATCACCTTTTATTTTTATATCCGAATAAATTAATTATTTAAAAAATTAACTTTTTATCTATTCCATACAAGTTAAATTTTACGCTTGGAGATTTTTTTCTCTATTTTTAACAAATTTTTCCAATAAGTAACTAACATCATGACATTCTCCACAGGGGTAAGCAGATACATTACACGTAATTTATTTATTTTTAAATAAATTTAATGGCTTGTCACCCAGTAAAAGGGTGTTATTGCCAGAATAATACGTAATTAACATTCCTGAAGAGATATTCTATATTGTAGTCCTCTTTATTGTTTTTTATTTTGAAAAGAAATGACAACATAATATCAACCCGACAACAATTGATTTCTATCAGGGTTAACTTTAATTTCTTACTAGGTATCTATAATCTATTATAAATGATGGATTTTTTATGTTTGAATTTCAGCTTCACATTAATTAGTTAGGTATAGTTAGTTATATTTGTTCAGTCACCACAAAAAAATATTGTGAGGTTAATCTTAAATAAGATGTAAACAAATTATTTTTTATTAAAGGAAACATTGTTTAAATTATTTTTTACTTATGAATGAACTCACCGTTTCTGTTAATCCAAATGATCTATGATTTCTAATTGCTGAAATTCTATATATTTGCTTTAGTTTCTCACAAAATGCCAATTAAAATATAACTTTCACAACAAATAAAATGAACCCAAAATAATTGTAGCGTGTTCGTGTTACCCTGTAAATAGCGCCATTTGATAGTGTTAGTTTAGTTAGCGTCTTCTCGGCCGCAAGTTAAGGTTGTGAAAACAGCGCTATCAGTGTAGCGTGGCATCTTGCTAACATAAGATTAACTTTTTTATGTTAGTGATAAACATTATTACATAAATTAATATGTATTTTGAATATTATCTTTAAAAAAAAATCCATAAATTAATATGTATTTTGAATATTATCTTTAAAAAAAATTAAAAAAATAAAATAAAATAAAAAAAATCAATGTGGTTTTATGTAGGTTATGACCTGAAAAAACAAAATATATAGGCAGTCAACGAATTAACATATGTGGTTAGGCGACATAATAAATAAATATGCCTCTCAAAATGATGATTGATCTAATATCTATATTAATATATTTAACATTTATAATATCTTTCCTGAAGGCATATTTGATTTTCCAATACAGGTCTAAAGGGCCACTGCTTCTGTGCTAAAACTCGTCGCTAGATGTCGTTGGTCTCTGCTTGGGGCGCGAGAACACAAAAACTTACTTTTGAAAACATTGAAACAATTGCTCTCGTTTTTTCCTTCTAACAATAATGTGTGCATTTTTTCACATTGAATGGTGGATATAATAATTGACCAGTAAATTTTGTGATCATTTTTTTTGGAATTTCATAATTTTAATTCTTTTTCGCGTGTTATTTTGTGACGTGGAGAATAAAGACTCTCAAGACATCTGCAAGAAACAAGAACGGCCCAACTGCCTAGAAGATAAATAATATATCACAGGTTAGTAGTTATCTTGTGGCCTATTTTTGGTTTACTCATATATGTTTTTCAGGGAGAAAACGTAATTTGATACTTTTTGCATTGTCATTTTGAGAGGCATTACTATAATCGAATATTAAGTTCAGCCGGTGGATAACTATTTACACGTTGTCCGCCCACAATAATACAATATGCATTTAATTTGTTTCACTTATGTTAACATTTATTTGTCATAGTAATTGTTCCCATGGAAATACATACTACAATTAATCAATCTTCAATTATTGATAAATCAAAAGTCACAATATTCCGTACCACTTATACTTATAATTATATTAAAAATGTCAGGATTGAATGTTAATATCGAAGCAAATTTAATCAGAATATTAAGAGAGAGTTCTTTTGATGATGCTGACATTGATGAAGAGTTTTTAAAATATTATTTCCAGTTGATTTCACTAAATCCGCAATATGGTAAACTTATTGGAAGGTCTTCCACCCCTGAAGATTTTAAAAGCGTGGTGGAAACTTGCATTGAAGCTATATCAAGTAATTATTTTTATATTATGCAAATGTTTAATTAGACAAACAAACGTATCCAATGAAATTTATCCAAATTTGTCCGATCCAATAGAATCATTGTATTACAAATGACTTTTTTCGATAACAGTCCATTTCTTGATATATGTATATACGTGTATGGTGGTACCTATCCAACCTCGTGCCTTGTACCTGTCTTTCGACCCAGCAACTTGTTTACATTAACATAATAAAAACCTCTGCGCCGTAAACATATGAGAACAAAGGGATCGAACTAGGGAGACCAGCGATGCTACGCAACTGGCAGATCTGCACCGCGTAACATCAGAGTTTCTTTGTTCTATATTTACTTTCCTTACTTGTACATTTTTACTTGTTCCTGGAGCCTAATGCATTACCAGCCAATCGCTCTTTCATTCCATCGAATACCAAACCTTCCCCCTAAACGTGCTTTAGAATCACAAACTGTCTTTAAAGTCCTAAAAATAACTTATGTATACATTATAAAAGAGGTAGTCTATAATACTTTCAAGTAGATTCCTGCCTAAATTCGAGTCGAAAATGTTCAAGCAATCCATTACTAGCTAGCAATGAACATAGGTGACTTCAAAGTTTGTACATATTTTATCTATACCTATGAAACTCAATGTCTGTCTGTCTGTTCTCTATACAAATCTACACCGTTTGTCCGATTCGATTCAAATTTTGTATACTTATGCTTTTGGTAACATGTTGGTAACATAGGTGACATTTCTCCCATTTTCTTATACCCCTTACCCTCCCCTTGATATATTTTTCATGCAAATCTATACCGTTCGAAATCAACCTTTATTTCCCCCCACAAATTTATTTTCAATTTAATCCTTAACCCGTGCAACGCCGGGTACTAACAGCTAGTATTGAAATAAAATGCTGTCTTTGAAGTCGCTTATCTCCATAACTTCATCATAAGCTCGACAGTCCTGTGTGGGCCTTAGCTGAATCCAGAAGTCTCCTCCATTTTGTCATTTAATACGGATGTGTCAGCGCTGGCAGAGTCTGTCCATCGAAGTTTGGGCCTTCATGGTTTTCCTTATACCTGTAATGTGAAAAGTGTGAGGCATTTAACAGGGTTGCCGTCGTCCATTCTGATAACGTGACTAGTCCATCTCAAGCGCCCCACCTGGATATAACTGAACACATCGGGCAACCATTATGATCTCTCACAGGACCGTAGACTCTTCTGAGGACCCTCCTCTCAAATGCTGCAATGGATCCCTCTAGGCTTTCGTTAATACTCAGGTTTAAGAGGCATATGTCAGAACTGGCTTTATCAGGATTTTATAGAATAAAATTTTGGTGTTTCTTCTGACTAGCTTTGACCTTAACTGTTTCTGAAGACCAAAGTAACAACGGCTTGCAGCCATTATTCTCTTCCTGATTTCTTCACTTGTGTCATTGTCACTAGTGACTGGAGGCCAGGTAAGTGAACTTTTTGATCACCTCAAAACTGTAATTTCCAACCCTGAAGGTTTTGGGAAGTTGGACCACACGTGTTAGATGCAATTATCAATTTTGTTTTATCTTCATTGATGATGAGCCCCATTATCTTTGCTTTCTGTTATGCTATGAACGCTTCATGGGTGGCTTCGAGTGATCGTCCGATGATATCAACATCAGCTGTATAACTATTGACATGCATTAGGACATTGTTGCTTCAACGTTCTTGACTCATAATTGAGACAGGAATCTAATTGTGAAATATTGTGGACTAGCTTTGTTACACTGTCTATCTATTAAATTTATGCATATCGTCACTGTATATATAATAAATCCTGTGTGCTGTTTAGTACATTCTGAGAAGGATGAATCAATTTTTCATATGTTGGTAATATTCGTTGGTCGATGGAATGAAAGAGCGATATGTTGTTACTGTTTATTTCTTCCCGGAGATAGGCCCCGGAAGCAAGTCAAAGTGTACAAGTAATATTTTATTTAATGACGAACAAAGAAATAGATGACGCGCGGAGATCTGCCTGGTGTTACGGCAGTGGCCCGACTCGTGTGGTGTCGCCAAGTCCCTAGCTCGACCCTTTTGTTTATATCGCGGAGATTTTTATTATGATAATATAAACAAAACTCTGGGTCGGGCGATAGGTACATGGCACAGGGTTGAACAGATACCACTACAGCACTCCCCTTCCAGCAGCTTCCTCGATGGGTGGAGTGGGTGCGAGGAATGCTGCGATGCTAGTTGTTCGGTGCTCCGCGATGCTCTTTATTGTTGGCTGTTGCTTGTTGCGAGCGCTCGACAACCGCCGTCCGGTGAGTTGTGGATGCATGGTATGCCGATGCTCGCAGGTGAGAGCGCGTGGTGAGTGTTGGCAACGCTCAGAGAGTTGGCGTTGCTGGTGGTGGTGATGGTTGGGTGCAGGCGAAGAAGCGTGGGCAGCTTGTATACCCCTGGGTACCCCTGCGTTGATGGTTGGTGCTCAGTGAATCGGCGCGGGTTGTTGTTGTATGGTGGATCGGCACTGGTTGCTGCGAACGCGCAGTGTGTCGGCGTTGCAGAATGGAACGCACAGTGGTCGGCGTTGTTGGCGCACGGTAAGTCGGCGCTGGTCGCTGGTTACGAGTGCCCGACAACCGCCGTCCGGTGAGTCGAGGACGCATGGTATGTCGGTGCTCGCAAGTGTGAGCGCGCGGTGAGTCAGCGCTTGTTGACTTGCAAACGCTCAGTGAGTCGGCGTTGCTGATGTTGTTGGTGATGAATGTCCGACATCCGCAGTCTTGTAGTTGAAGATGCTGGAGATGCCGGTGCTGGCCATTGTGAGCGCACAGTGAGTCGGCGCTGGATGAGTCGGTTGATGAATGGCCAGGCATAACATTTGGTTATGCAATTGGCCCCTGTTTTGCTGCTTCCGCCCATGTTCTTTATCACATCACTGTTCACTTGAGATCATGTCTTTCATCCGTCGGCTTCCTAAATCGAAAATAAACTGTATCACGTCGGGGTCACCACTGTTGGGAATATTCGTAGATCGATGGAATGAAAGAGCGATATGTTGTTACTGTTTATTTCTTCCCGGAGATAGGCCCCGGAAGCAAGTCAAAGTGTACAAGTAATATTTTATTTAACGACGAATAAAGAAATAGATGACGCGCGGAGATCTGCCTGGTGTTACGGCAGTGGCCCGACTCGTGTGGTGTCGCCAAGTCCCTAGCTCGACCCTTTTGTTTATATCGCGGAGATTTTTATTATGTTAATATAAACAAAACTCTGGGTCGGGCGATAGGTACATGGCACAGGGTTGAACAGGTACCGCTACACATATATATAATGGAGATATACTAAAAAAACATTGCCGTTCATCTGGAAAGTCTGACTAGTAATAATTTAACATATTTTTTATAAATCTAGTCTGCGCAATTATTTTTTAAAACAGTTCTATTTGTTTATCTCAGAATGTACTGAAACGTCTCATAGGATTAACTATATATACAGCGACGATATATAGGTATGTTCCTCTCTATTGTGCTAATACTCTTTGTATGTAATTTTTTTTTTATCTTTCTTGTTCAATATTATTATAACAAGTAAATAATTGGTTTTGTGATATTTTGAACAGGTGAAAATGACCCAACTATATTAACTTTGAAGATGCAAAATTATTACTTGAAAAATTATGACACTTTTGATAACCTCATCAAAAAAAATCAGAACAAAATCAATGTTTGTACAGAAGTACTTCTAAAGGATATCACAAATTCCAATCCCCGTAATAAAGATGAAAAAGACAAATTGCTACGAAGGATTTCTATTTATTTGGTGTTAAAGTCTGGCTTAGGGAATCCTGGCAGTATACAGGTAAATAATTTAGTAGGGATGTATCATACAAAGTATGTAAGTATGAATTTATTCTGTCTTTCTTCTAATATTTTTTATTCTTTCCTTCGTCTACTTTTGCCTATACATTTAATTTATTTATAAATACATACATCTAATTTTACTTGCTTGTATTATAATTCAATATATGTATGTATACTGTATATACATGGGGAGAGTTCAATGTCGGAATAGGATTGAGACAAGGTTGCCCATTTTCGCCAATCCTGCTCACCCTTTATACGAATAGGAGAAGCCAAAAAACAAGGACTGTGAGAGTTGGAGATTTGGAAATCAATTCCTTATTCTTCGCGGATGATGCGCCCACACAGGAGGACCTAAAAAAGTGGATAAATTCCTTCAATGAAGAGTGCACTCAATTGTGAATGAAGATTCGTACTGCTAAAACAGAGGTAATGGTCGTAGGAAGAGACCGAGAACAGTGCTCGATCAGCATACAGGGAACACAGCTTAAGCAAGTCGATAAATTCAAATACTTTGAGGTGTTATAGATAGAAGAATCGGAGCTGCAGCCGGTTTTCTACGTCCTCTATATAGTGCGGTGATAAAAAAATTCTAGTTAAGTGTCAAGACAAAACTGACTGTTTTCAAATAGCCAGCTTAATATGTAAGTAGCTTGATCGGTCTTGTGGTTAGAACTCTCGCCTCGTGATCCAAAGGTCGCAGGTTCAAATCTCACTCCAGACAAGCAAGTTAGTCCTATTTTCATAGCACAAGCGTTTAGCTTAATTTGAAGATAGTAAGAATATTGATGTGACACGAACTCCGTGTTCGCATCTCTATTTAAAATATATATATATATGGACATCAAATTTAAATCCTAACGGAGAGAGTGAGAGCAATGATCTAGTGCAGACATATGGTATACACTCGGGACATCCCTACAATACACATAGATAAAGCACAAATGAGGTGGCTTAGACATGTACTTAGAATGCCAGAGGAACGAGTACCAAGAAGTATCCTCTTGGCAAAACCAGAAGGAAGGCAACCGGTGGGTTGCCCCAGATTAAGCCAGGGAAAGCAATAAAAAAGTGTATGAAAACAGAATGGGTGAACACATACCGATGCAGCACAAGACAGGGGAATTTGGATGCCCGACCCTACTAGGAAAAGGGGATGATGATGGTATACTGTATAATTACGGAATGTGTGAGACTGCACTAACCTCATCACATACTGGAATAACAACATAAAATATTTAATACATGCACTAAGTATTTTACTTTATTTTATTGTGGTAAGATGTCACCGCCGAATTTCAACTGAACAGAGTTGAAACAACCCATTTTTGGAATGTTACGAAAAATTTTAATTTTGAAAAAACTTTAATATAAGGTGAAACGATAGCCCGTACACATTATGTATTTAAATTGACCACAAACATTTTAATTTGCTTATGAAATGCGTTTGATTTTTAAAATTTAAATTACAGGTTCTACGTGAAGGCACAGCCGCTTTGCACAGCATATTTACCAAAGAAGATTTGAGAGATTTCACAGACTTGAGCAATAGCCAAAAGGAAAGACAGCTTCACCAGATACTTGGTTACGTATCTGGTATAAGGATTTTCAATAAGGACTGTGGCAAGGGAGGAGAGAGTATTCCAGAATGTAAATTATTTTATTTTGAACAATACATAAAAACTTCTGCCTTTTAAATTAATTTCAAACAGGCATGATGACAGTATTAACTCTTAAAAGACTGTGCTAAAAAATACCTTCGGGAACGGTGGTGTAACACAGCGTTACCTGATTAAAAATCGGCATGGTTTTTAATATGTGATAAAATATACATATATACGATACTGATAAGACTTTTTAAACATCCCTTTATATAATTATGTAAGGTAAACATACATATTTGCATTATTTTAGTAAATTATCATAAAATCATAGCATATCGAATTTGCGTGCGCTTCCGCTGACGTATCATTAGCAACTGAATTCAATGATGCGTTCGCCAGGGCGCGTCAGTCGCCTGCACTCCGTCTTTGTCTAACATGTGTTACGCGACTCTAGCGTACTCTTTCGACATTGTTTTCGCTTTCACCGAAACCCAAGCAGCCGCCATCTCTGTCCTACATGAAATGTATGGTATTGTTGTGCTCTTTCTTGCTCGATTTAACTGCAATGTGCAATATTCTGCTCTCTTTTACACACTGGCCGAAAATATGAGAGTAATGAATAAATATTTTTTAATTAAGAAATCCGTACATTCGTAACAGTTTAATTTAGTTATTTTGGTGTGAAAATGTCTATTCGATGATTAAAAAAAATGTGACGTTTTAGTTTTCGTAAATAAGATAGATATTTCATATTTTCTATGACAGGTAGACCTATGTTACATCACCAACACATGGGAGTTAAAGAATTAGTGATTTTAGAGAAGAAAATATTTTGAAAGGATTCTAAAACATGATCCAGTTTTAATATAGGTACACATTGAGATTAATAAGATTTTCAATAAAATAAAAGTATAAAATTGTGCAATCCGCCATTTTAAGTAAAACACCGGTCAGAGCAAATGACGTCACGCCTCAGTACCCATCACCGTGTCTTTGAACCGTTGCCATAGACACAATGTTTACTGATGTTGATGATGTTTACTGAGACTTCACGTCACGTAGACGAAATTAAAAATATGTAGATGAAAATGCAATTATTTGCGCAAAAACTTAGTTTATTACTGAAATAATGTTATTTTCAGTAATAAGTATTATTTCGTATTATTTAAAAATATAAATATTTTTTCGTGCATTTGGTTTTTCTATATGTTTTTCTAATTGATTTTAAATTTCACAGATCTTCGTTCTAAAAAAATTGCAACTTCACAATAAGAATGTGTTCTTGAATAAAAGAAAATAAATACTGAAAAAAAATGTTTTTCACGCAAAGGCTTATTATTATTTTTCATGAATGTTTAAAAAAATTATTTTTCAGTGGCAATAAGACTTCCAGACGCCATAGAGGCTACAAGTCTTGCTCTATCGCACTGTTTGATACGAATAATGGAACGAGTCAATCTTTTAACTACGTCTATCGACGCTTACATCACCGTTCACCATGTTACAAAGAATGTTGAAATAAAGGTAACAGATGAAAACAAAACAACCACCGATGACTACAAAAGAATTTGCAAAATACTGACTCTGTATAGGCAATATGAAGTTTTTGTGAGAAAGCTCATCAGCGATATGGACAGGGTTAGAGTAGACAATAAGGAACTGGTTCTGAATTTTGCAGTACATCTTTATGATTTGCACTCTTTGGTTCGTTACAGAACAGCAGTTCCGGCTGATCAAGTTTTTGTAAGTTGTTGTTCATTTCTTTTTCAAATTCAAAATGTTTTCAATTAGAGTGCTACCACTATAACTTGGTGTGCGAGGGAGGGCGCCCCTGTCGCGAAACAGAAGTTGCCAGGTTGTAAATTTATTACACAATACATAATGTACTGAATGTCCGGTGACCAGTGTCAGAGCCTTCAATATAAATTTGGTCGGGTAACAGCGCGCTCCGCGGCGGCCGCTCTATCTCTCAAACTGTCAGACGGTAATATCGGTCCATTATTTGCTTTTTCAGCTTCGCAAAACTTTAATATTTCATTGGCAATTGTTCTTGCACCACCCCGGACTGTTTTGGTTGTTTTGGACATAACAATTCAGTGTATATTGGTAATCAAGATGTCACAGCTCCCGAGCAAATACAAAATTGTACTGAATTACAGGGCGAGGGGTTACCGCCGGGTGCGGGCGGGACAGTTCCAATCCTGCCGCACGCCAAGTTATGTTGGGCAGGCAATATGTCAGTATGTAAAGAAAATGATGTATTTTGTGTCTTGAGTGTGGACTTACACGGTATGCAATATTTCCTAATGTTTCCACACTTCACAGAATCAAATATTCCGACAAAATAATAAGAGTACCTTGCTGGCGTAGCGGTCATGACACTTGCCTAGTGATCTGATGGTTGGTGGTTCGATCCCCATTCCAGGGCACCAGCAAGTTTGTCCTATTTTCATAGCACAGGCTTTTGGCTTAGTTTGAGAATAGTAAAAATGTTGATGCGACACGTATTCGGTCTTTGCATCTCTACATAATATTAAAACATTTCCCTAAATTTTGGAATATAAAAATATTCTACATAATTAACAAGAAAACATTTTTTATAAACTACATACTAATTTGTTGAATTATCAACATGTTTAGGGGCCAATTTTCTCTTCATGGTATGGGTACTTACTTACATTGTATCCTGATGAAGGGATAATTCAATCCGAAACCTGTTGATAATTCAACAAATTAGTGGTTAAAACAAAGCGTATTCTTGTTAATAAAGTATTTAAATAATGTTACCACAAAGTCATTTTGCAGATATTGAAAAATTTTCAAATATTCTAATTATTTTGAAGAATTTTAATTAGTGCCTATATATGAATATCTTTGCCCATCATTATTGATACTTATGATTCCATGACATACTGCATATATACAAAGGACATGTGCACAAAGCAGCTTATTATTCTGATAAGCTAAAACCCATTCCAAAATATTTAAATTTTTTAATATTTCGGAATGGGTTTTAGCTTAAAACAGTTACAGCTTTGGCGAGCAAAAATATTACTGCGCAGCAAGCATACGTATGCATATTATTACATTTCATTTCAGCCATATTTTTATGCACTTTGGATTCATTGGCAGCAAATGCAAAATGACATGTTCATTGTTTCTACAATCAATGATATTATGTGGAATTTGGACTCCTGGCATGAAAAGTTGGATGTTCCACATGAAACCATTGATGCACTGCTAAGTGGGCGAGAGATTGTCAGCGACGCACAGAGAATCCAGCTGACGGAAAACTTCAAGATAGAACAAAGGATGAACAAATGTCAAGTGATCTATCAAAATGAGAAAAAATCTTTTGAAAACACATTACAGGTTTCATATTTTAAATATCGCACCACAATTTTTTTAATAGATATAATTTTTTTTAAGAAATACCTACAACTGGTTTTGCTGTTGCACTGATATTAGACTAATTCACAATAACACTTTATGAATATCTCTGCTATACTATACCATAATGTCATTCAAGTTAATTAATTAGTTTCAATAATATCATTCAAAGCATGACCAGCGATGGAAAAAGCAAATAAATGGATAATCGTTTCAGATGTTTATGCCATTATCAACTAAAGAACATAAGAAATGTGTTGATGGTTGTTAAACACATAAAAAATTTGCTTTTTCCCAACTCCCCCAGTATAATAATGACAATAACATGTAATTAAGATTTAATCTATTGCAAAGACTCTGTTTGTGTATCTGTTAAAACATTTAATCATGTTATTGTTTGTATTATATATATTATGTTTGGCATTTCTAACATTGTCAATTTAGAATTGGTATATAACTGAACATAGCATTAATGGAAATTTCTTTTGTTAATTACCTAATATGTAATAATTATACCTTACAGTAGTTCAGTAAAAACTCATTTGAAATTCATTTGTAATTTGATTCAGGACGTAATTTCAGGATTCACGACAGTAATTTGAAATTCAGGACACCCAAAAAAAAATTTTTTCGAATTATGTTTTACCGGGGTTTTCAAATTATCAGGGCTAATCTACTATGAAATTAACATTTTGGGACTTGTGGGTTTGAAAAATTATCGGGGTTCGAATTAATGGGGTTTTATTGTAACAGATTTTGTACATGAACTCACCGCATTTTCTATATTTTATGAGTTGATAATGGCCCAGACAGCAGCAAAAGGATCGTCCATTTATTTAGACGAATCAAATACAGAACCAAAAGAATTGTGTCACTCACCCTCTGAATTCACAGTTTTGCGTTATTTCATGGCTCTTTGAGAGCCTTCGCCTGATGTACAATTCTAAAGATGATGACGTTGTCTTGAGCTAACACACTCCACTCAGAGGATCTCCAGATGTCTCAATATACAGCCTAACGTTACGAAATATATTAATTTGAAAGAGGGCAATTTCAGGATCTGTCAATCAGACATTCTCATACTCTCTCAAAATACCTTAATACGTACCCAAACATGAAATATCCAATTTTTTTTTTTAAATTACCTCTTGCAAAACTGTAATTACAGTTTAAACGCAAGGATTTAATTATAATAAGTTTCTTAATTAATTAAATACTTAATTAAAATACATTTCTTTACTTAATTGTATTTAATTTATGATATATTATATAATAAGCTACTATATTTAACTAATTTTTGCTTTTCCTATCCGCTTCACAATTCACTGTAGTATTTCTTTAATGTCTTTTTATATTTTTTTGTCCCGTTACATTTTTTATTTTATCCAGTAGCTTGTTGAATAATTTTGGAATTACTCACTGTTTGGTTCTGTCTCCGTAACAATTATTTTTTTATTTCTAGTTTTTTATTCGTTATTTGTCTTGTCATATATTCATGATGTATTGGTGTTTTGAAACTGTCCTTCTCGTATTCTTCCAGTGTTATTTTATAGTAAAGTTGTTTTTGGATCGGTAAGATTTTACACATTTTGAATAGGTTTTCCGGTTGGTCCTTACATGCTTCTTTTTGTTTTTTATTTGCTATTGTTTTAATAATTCTTAATTATACATACTTGTTCTACTTTTTCTAAGTATGATGGATATGTCAATCCGTAGCTGTTTAGAAAAAGATATTTTTATTATTTTATATCATTGTTACGATGATTCTGAAAATTATCTGTCTCTTCTATCTCAAGTGTTGTGGTTCCACAAACATGAATTTTACAATATATTTTACTAAATCAGATTATAAACTGTACAAACAAATATGTAGCAGGTAAACAATACCAAATAATGATTTAAAAATTATGATGATCTAAAAAAAAGGACTTAGCTTAATTATTTTGTTTGTTTTTTAGTATTTGGGTTTTTGTGCTCTGTGCCTGTGTACGGGAGCGCTTATTCCGGCCAATCCAAAGATAGGAATTTGCCTGTGGGCCGGAAATTACTTTGTGTTTTGTTCTGTGGATCATGCTAAATTCTTTGGTTTCAATCCAGACAGGTAAAATAAACCAAAGTTATTATTTTTGTTCAAAATTTTACACTATTCAGTACATTTAGTAAAATAAATACCTCGAATAAGTAACATGTCATAAGTCATGTCAGTTGTCAGTTGGTCATGTAGGTCAACAAAAGTATGAAAAGTTTACCCATTTGTGGGAGTTCCAACAGTTCCATGACGACTGCTCAAGAGACAGGTACACAGTCAGCATATTACTCCACTGTTATGATTTTGTATTCATTAACTTTACCTAACCAAAACACATCATAAAGTCTCAGCAACCCCTTTAGGAGTTTAGTTTTCACAATTTGGTATGCTGAGGATTAACAAGTTGATTACTAATGGTGATTCCATCCATCTTCAGCGTTACAACCCTTGGTGGGTCCTAGCTGCCTCCAAGAAAGTCCTCCATGCTGCTCTGTCGCTGGCTGCCATTTTCCATCTTTGCTGCCTCAGGGCCCGGCAGTCCGCAACGACACAATCTAACCACCGCAGTTTTGGTCTTCCGACACTTCTTCTACCCATTGGGTCATTAAACAACACCCTATTTGGGGGCTCCAGATCATCCATACGGTGTAGATGTCCTAGCCAGCGCAATCTGTTAATATTAATGAATTTGACTATGCTGACTTCCTGGTAAAGGTCATAGAGCTCAGTGTTGTATCTTTTTTGCTATGTTTGAGTGTCATTAATAATAGGTCCATATATTCGGCGTAAGATTTTTCTTTCAAATGTGCGATTAGTAAACTAATAATAATTAGTTTATTTCAGCGTAAAAGAGTTTTGTGTGTAAGATACAATCCACCTTATAAATATACAAATTACGATATAGATACAATATTTTTATCTTGATTTTATGAAAATCACATGTATTGTTTGTTCTAGATACATCAAAGAAATTCTCGAATACGCTAGAAATAATGTAGAGATGATAAATTTCATGCAAATGTACGAGGATGTTTATGCAGTTCGTAATCAGACAATGCTGTTTACAAAACCTCCAGCTGCTGGTAATTATTTTTATTCCCATCCGTTAATATTTATTTATTTAATTAATAGATTCACCCTGTTAATTCAAAAACCACGGTAATTTATAATTCGAAATAATTTTTAGCCCTTGCACCATAAATCAATTGATTTTAGGTCATATAAATCAATTTTTTTTTTGAAATTTGACAAAATTAAAAAAATATTTCGATTTTTTTCGCAAGTGAGAATAACAAATATGTCATAAGCTAATACTTTAGCAGTACTTACCTACTTCAGTAATTCAAATGTCATGATCTTTGTATTAGCATAACAATCATTGCTTTTCGAAATGGTTTCTTGAAATATACAAAAATACAGACCTTTTTTAAAATTTATTACTTTTCTAATGAGTTTTACGATTCTCAGTGAATTTCGTAATTGGATCGCTATTTTTTTATTTACTTTTGTTTGAATTTCGAATTTTTTATTTATTTATTGAAATTAATGAAAATAGTCTAATAAAATATAATACATAACATGAAAAACATAAAATACATCAGAATAAAGGTTATAGCAATTTAAAACAAAAGCAATGGCAAATGAAAAATACTAACAAGATGGAAACAAGATCTGGACTATCTAATCAGAGATTGTTTGAATCTGGACAGACTTACACTGAAGAAGTCCAGATCCTGTCTTGAGTTTATAAGACAACATAACCATGACATAGGAGCATGGAATCCATAATTAGTTATATGATGACTAAGGAACACCACTTCATTATTTCCGAGTCTACGGAAAGGGATTCCGTAGCGGGGTTGCGCGTAACTCAAAATTTTTTTTTGGTCCCTTGAAGTTCAAATTAATGGAGTTCTACTGTATAAGATAGTAAATAATTAATTAACAAATTTTGCAATGCAAGGTTGAGAATCATACCAAATCGGAGATGACTGTGGGAAAAGAAATTTGTCTATGTGACAAATTTCTAGTAAGACAAGTAAGACTTGTGGCGCATAGTGTAGTCCTGGTGAGTGCCAATGCTAATGTATGGAAGTAGAGCCCGCATTGACGAATAAAGAACAAAAGTAGACTGAATGCAATGGAAGACAGAGTGAAGAATGACCAAATTATGAGCAAATCTACATGCGTTTGTTGGATAGACAATGGAATTAAGAAAGGATCTGAGGTATGTGATAGATTGAGTGAGAAGAGGTTAGTAAATAAAATATATGTAGAGAGTACTGAAGGCAACAAGAACAGAAAGTATCTGTGAAAGATTTAACACTATTGAAAAACGGTCCTGTTAATATAAAAATCGATGGAGATACATGAGAAGACGTATAAAAGTGAGCAAGGCAAAAGTAGTATGACAGAATAAAGGTGTATATCGTGTGGAAATGGCTCGTTATAAGTTAATTCGCTCATGGTAAGTTAATTCCATATTTAAGTACATACTTATTTCAATGATTTACTTTTATTTCCAGCAACTGTTGTCGAAAAATACATGCAGACTGAGTTGCATCCCATTCCAACATTCATCGATAAGGAATATAAATGGAATATTTGGGACCAAAAGAGACAAGCTGTGCAGTTGGTAATAGATATTTATATCATCATTTATACATAGATCATCATTTAGAAAATAAAACACCCCAACATAAAAAATTGTACACCAACCACCTTAATCGGTAAAATAAGTTGTATGCATGAAAGATAATAGAAAATAAACCTGATGATTATTATGGGAAATACCCAATTCACATTTTATAACTTTTTATTAGAATTATGATCAAATAAATTATTGATATGATTATGTATAATGTTTGATAGGTTCTATTATCTTAACATACATCATAATAAAGTCACACTAAGATTATAATTATTTTCAAAAACAAAAAATTTGTTATCAAAAAAACACTAATAATTATTATTGTAAAATGACTATTTAGTAGCTGTAGTCATCTTCCTCAACGACTCATTGCAACCTCGTGAATCTGCACCCATGTGACAAATCTTTGGTGTCACAACTGACGTAACAATTGTCTGTCTGGCATCCAGAATTCAAATATTTTAGACATACTCAAACTTGGAGTAATGCTGTTCTTGATTTCTTCAGTGTTTTTCTTGCTGTTGAATGAATGTTGAAACGCATCCAATGTTGATAGCTTGATTATTGGAGCTAGAAGATTGATTATTGGACATTTCGCACAAACTCTATGTACATGATTACAATTGACAAAACTTAAGATTAAAAATGTTCTTAGGTTTCCAGAATCTTATGGGGTACTACCAAGTTTTCTGTCATGTTTCTATTGTTATCCGAAACATCAGCCAGAAGGGTCATAAAATTACTGCAAAATATCCCCAAAAATTCAAACTAGAAAATTTTGGATTATTTTGTTATATATATGATTTTTAAGCTCTTTAAAACTCTGTTGTCTAAATAAAGTAAATCTGGTTCTCCTGCACCCAGTAAGAAAAGAAAAAACATATCTTTGGAATGTAAACTCGACATTATGAAGAATTTTGATAGTGAAATTAAAATTTGAATTTTTGAATTGGCAAGGAATTTTCGGAATCCACAGTAAGAACAAGACTCCAATGAAGAATGTGTTATATTTAACTACAAAGTAAGGAATAAAATCTGCGTGAAAAATAAGGCATTGTGTCGTCAAAAGAATTTGCCAGATTATTATGTAAATATAACTTCGGGGGATTCTATTAGTTGATGAATGATATTTTATGACACCAATTAGTCTTCTTCCTTGTTTTTAACAATAAATTTTTCCTTTTCTTGTCAAATAAGAAATTAAACAAATAAGAATTTCTTATTTATTAGTGTCGTCTTCAAATATACTTTCTTATTTATTAGTGACGTCTTCAAATATACTTTCAATAAATGATTCATTGTAGTTTCAAAATGAGGGCCGCTGATCTCTTTTTTTGATCTTTTTTTTGTAAGAGTTAACACTTTTACACACAACGGAAATAAAATGGAACGAACAATACGTATTACAAAACAAAAACTACATGAAATGAGCATCTAACCAACGAAACCAGATGAAATAACTCATGTTATGCTGTGAAACAAGTAACAATTGACAACTTGAGAACTCAACAAATCCATTCATTCAATGTTATGGGAATCCCCGATAATAGAATGCGTAGGTGTGTTTGAATACATGATGCACAGCCAAACCATAATTTGCGTTGCGTTCAGTTATAAATAGTTTTTTTTTTAATATTTGTGATGATATTCGGCGAATATGAATATTCGGTAAATATCTACTATTCGGCGAATACGAATATTCGTATTCGTTGCATTACTAATAAATACATATGAACACTGAACTGCAGAAGGATATTATTAGGTAATACATAGATGCAGAATAACTATGTACTACCTTCTTCTTCTTCTTAAAATTAGGCAATCCGCCCTGAGATTTGTGATATGTACTACCTGTTCTGAAATAAAGTAATTTATTTTATACAACCAACATAAAAACATTTCCATCCAATTTCTAGGCAAACATTGTGAAGTGCAAGACTCATTCGACCCAGACCAAATACAGCTATGGACTGCTGGAGTTTGGCTGCCAGACTGACAACATGAGAGACAAAATGAGCCAAACAATGGCCAATGTTTCAACATCAACACCGGCAATAAAGAACTTCATTTGGGGCCTCAGAGGACAGACAGAAGATGTGCAACATGTCATCAATCTAACCGCCCCTATTGACAAGAAGTGCCAATCAGAATGACATTCCAATTTTTGCTTTGTGTTTGTAGTTTGTATGTGTTTAATAAAATCTTCTTAATTCCTCTATAGGACAATGAATTTTGACACAATTTTCCTTTTTTAGTATGTATTTTGTGTTTGTGTCGCCTGTCAAACACGTGATTAGCATATGTGGCAATAAAAAAAGTTCACACAAAAATATTTTCTTTTCTGATTGATATTAATACTGATCACATATTAAAAAGGGTATGAAGTAGTCCACCGTATGATATTTTATATCCACTTTTAGAATTCAAACACTACATTGTGGAACCCTAGATTTAAGGGTAGCAAAATCAGATGTGGTTTCAGCAATTTTGATTCACTATTTACAGTTTAAATATTTTTTAAACCGTATTAATACTGTCAGAGTTCAATTGAGTGAGGAGTTTAACCAGCAAGACATCAAAGCCAACAGAGATAATTGCGCTGCTGAAATCAAATATGTAATGTGCAGTAACATTTCCCACAGCCCCATTTTTGTCATATCCTGCTGTTATCTTAATACATAATCATACACATTTCTGTACATAATCTTTTATATTTGCACTCTTTATTTTCTGTGCAAAATCAACAGTAGTGGGTACCTTGGTGAAAAAAATTTATGCTATTTCATGATCAGAGATTAGTTGAGAATAATGTGAAAATAACCAATTGACTTTACTTTTTCTGGAAACAATAATATAAAGGATTAAAATAAATAACAACATACACACAATTTGCTTTAGAAATATTCATATTACAGTAGAGAACTGAAAGGCTTCGGTAGCTGGTTCTAGAAGTTCATAAATTTGGCAACTTTCTTCCAGTGGCCCAAGTAACAACTCTACACATACCTAAGATTCTGAAAGTTCATGTCAGTTTAAAGTTATATTTGTATTAAAAGTAATTTTTAAGTAGTATCTAATATGCTGAATCATTCATTGCGTACAAAAAAATTTATCATGTTTCAATTATCTCTAAAATAAAAATGATAAAGATATCATATATGTGTCATGAAATGAGGCAAGTTATTTTTATCACATATATTATTAATAAATCAACTATTTTTATGTTTTAACAATAAAATGTCAAACAATAAGCAATGTATTAATTAACATTCAGCGTTATTTACAAATTTATTATCATACATTTTTGATTAAAGAATTTTTTTTATTCCTCAGACTCTGTACGCTTTTATATACAATTATTATCATTCTTGTCTTTGAGTTATCTTGCCCAATGAAGGGTCTAAAACAATATGAAGCCAACTTAATCCTACACGAGGCTGTTTTGGAACCAAATGTTTATAGAAATATGTATGTATTAATTTTGTTATGAATAATGGAAATTTTGTATAATTTATTGTATTTGACAGTGATTGGAATAAGAATCAGAAGTTTAATTAAAAGAAGTGTCAAGTTTTGATATCTTCCTTACAACTGTCACCACAGACGTATCAACACTGCAACTCCTGTATGACAACTATCAAATCTCTGCAGCCCCTCGCGGTCAGCAGCTAAGAGACACTTAATGTTTCATGATGTGTCGTGTCACCTACCTCTAGCGACAAACCCCCCTTCCTTTAATTACTGTACGCTTATTCACTGTGTCAATCGATCGCACGCCATGCACACATCATAAAACTTTGTACATTTAATAAAATTGTACTGATACCCCACAGCCTAGTTAGGAATTCATTTACTCAGTGGAACAGAACTTAGTCATTAAGCGAATACTGACTGCCAATATTAATATAATAAGCAATTTTTGAGCAGAACAGAATGTCTCACTTTTATATCACATCTTGGGATAACTCTCTCGCTTTGTCTACTGTTGTACATCATTTTATGCACAGTCAATTGTTGAAACATCTAACACTTCTAGGGGTGTTGCCCGATAATTCACCTCATTGTTCCAGATTTTTTCCAGATATTGCCTCTGATACCAGCTTCAAACATTTATTTTATTCTTTCTCTTCAATGATGCATTCCATACATATAATGAAAACTTTTTAGAAAGCCTTTCTTAATTCTGTTTCCCACAGTCAGATTTACATTTGGATCTAATTTATTAATATAATTTTTGACCCGACTATGTTTAGTTCTTTGATTATTTGTGGCTTGTCTCATTTTGTTTTACACCATCCAAATCAGCTGTTAATTGGCTATCAATCATGATAAGAGAGAACATATATTTCGTATTAACCTTTGAATCTGCTAGCATAGATAAGAAAAAATCATTTTGTCAATATTTGAAATTCAACAGGTTGTTTGTCGTGTTGCTTGTCAAAGCTGTCATATACATCTTATCAAAGTGAATTTTAAATGGAGTCGCGTCAGAATCGTTGTTCAATTACTTCCTGATAATGTTGTGTTTGAACTGAAGAAATTGCTAGGAAATACATCATCATATTGTGTATCAGTGGTGTGAGTGTAAAAATGAATGTTTACCTGTATTTAAAATTAACCATCTTTGAAAACAATTAGGTTGCAGCCTTGTTCAGTGCTGATTAAATAAATTCCTTGGTGGAATTGGAACATTTTGGATATCTCCAAAATCCCTAAGAGATACTTCTAACGAGTTCAGTAGAATTTGGTACCAATTTTTTTATGACTGCCAGTAAATAAATTTATGATATTCTTTGAGATACAGACAGATACAATGTGCAAAGAGGAATCTGTGGCAATAAGGGTACTGCGCTTAAATAAGTTCAAGAAATTTATCAACATTATTGCTTTTATACCGAGTTATATTTACAATAATGTGTAGATGTTTTGTTTGAATCTAGTTTGTTTATCTTGTTGCCAGCTCTGTACGATATTTTTAATCTGCCCAAAACTATGAACAGATCCATGCCCAAGACAACAAAATCCATTAATGAGGGCAATTATATTCCCTATCCTGTATTATCTAGATGTTAGTCTAAAACATCAAAGAGACGAGAAACGGAGGGATAATTCTTGAATGTTTGTGTGAAACGTTTGAATTTCATCATAATAAAATCCGCATAACTGCTTACTTTGCCAGATTAACATAATTGAAACGCTACATGGTGTTTTGGTATCTATTCTAAATAAAATCATTTCAATACTGTACCGCCATTTATTATCACTGCAAGATGTGGTGTGACAATGGGGTATTTTAATTAGTAATAAATAGATGCTTACATAAAAGATAATTCTGTATATAAATTCATAATTTATCATAATTATTATTTTGACTACTTTTACTTATTGTTTCAGTTTCCTTAACAAAAAGCCAAGATTTGAAGTACATACTAATGGCTAATGAATCTACAATTGTTTCAAACAAACATGAAAAACCTATGTCACATGAAACAGCTCCACAGATAACATTGCGATTGAGATCTTTATCAACTCTACTGGCCAAACCAACAGAATCAAATTATGAAAATAGTTTAAGCACCAAAGAGAAGGGTTCCTACTTAAAAAATATTTTAAAAAGAAAATTACATCAGGCAAACAATGAGTGCACCGGGTGCATCGTAGATGTATTTGAAAGCATGGTCAATCAAAAAGTTACCTACACAAATGAAGACGAGCAAAAAAACAAAATATCTTCAAAAAGCCATCCAGTTCACGACAATAATGTATTTTTAGACAGCGATGTATCAGTTCTGGACTACGCGTCATCAATTTTTGAAAATATGGGCATATCAAAAGGTAACCAATACATAAACAAAAAGGCTCAAAAGCATTCAAAATCTGTAAATCCAAATACGATAATGGACGAGGACTTTGATTTATATGATTTAAAGATGGGAGTTCGTTTTGACAAAGTTTTAAAGAAAGGCCTGCATTGCACAACGATAGAGGAAGAAAATTATCCATCTATTTTTGGAAAGTTTAAATTGGGCAATGATAAAAGCATAAGTAATAAGTATATTTATAGTGAAACGTCTGATCGTGTACAAAATCCAGAATTAAGTCATTTCAAAGTTGAAAAAAGAAAAATGGAAAATCGTTACTAATGCAACAAATGTCTTCTTGAAATATCTTAACAATATGGATAAGCAACTATGTATTTTGTATTTTTTTATTTCGTTTCGTGAAATGTATTAATAAATTTGATTTAACAATTTCTGATAGTTTTTCTTGCTCATTGGTAACATTTTATGATGGTTTTAAATTATTGTTATTATTGTTTTGTGTTGAGTTTCAAGCAGTTGGAGTGCTGAAGCTTAATCTCCATAGTTATTCAAATAAAAAAACTACTTATATGATATTATATCACTTTTTCCAATTTCTAAATGCGCATTCCGAAATAATATAATGGTATTAAAGTTTTTTATTCTCGTAATTCTAATACATAGTACTGTAAGCAATAAAAATCATTCCTTTGATTACCATGACAAAACATGATTATTGGTTTCATATTCCTTATAACAAAACAATAACATTTCAAAGGAATATTTTGAGTTTGTCCAAATTTTTCAGAACACAGTACTGGATTTTGTCCCAGGGACACATACAAAGAATATTGCTTTAAAAAATTCCAATCAAAAATAGATATCTCATTAGTGACATCTGTGGTTAATTAATGGATATGAAAAAGCTTTGGATACCGGTCGCGCTAATGATTAATATAACATCAAATGAAACGGGTTGTAAAACTTAAATAGGTATACACAACTTCCAAAAATTTGATATATGTGGTGTTCCGGATGGGAACACCTTTTTTTTTATGCGGCTCAGTAGTCTTCGCTGGTGGGGCAGAGATCGCCACCAGAATTTGCAGTGAAGCTCGTAGTCCGTGGATATGCCAGAAGTCAAACGCCGAAGTAGTGCTTTTATCGTATTAAAGTCGGAGAAAAAATCCGAAGCGAAGTCCAAGTCAGAAAGCAGTGGTCACAAAAATCCAAGAAAGCAGAGTCCAAAGTAGGTGAGCAGGGTCAGAAAGAAAAGGCAGCAAGAAGATTGTCCAAATAGCGGTTCTCGTACCGACGCGGGTGGCGTATCTGTGGTACCCGCTCAAAAAATGCATTTTATTTATACCAAATTCAAAATTTCACAAGATTGCGTCATAGCATATTACAGAAACCAATGAGATTGCGTAATTCTGGGAAGGCGCCGCAGCGCTCCCAGCGGCCGAGCGGTGAACTACGTCATTCGCGGTTGCACAATTTCACCGCGCGGCAGATTTCATATGACAGATACAAATTAATTCATAAAAAATGCATTTTAGCTCCCAAGAGACTAATACTGTGTTATTTTGTAATAACAGACCTAGCAGATGATAATAACACAGTTATTTGGACGGGCTGGGTCATACAAGGCCCAAAAAACTAAAATTAAATTCGCCACAAACGGCTCAAATTTTCAAAAATTCATAAAAAATCAAAAACAGCAGTTTTACAAGTTTTGCTATGACAAATGTAATTTGCGCATGCAAGCGCTCATTTTAACAGTAATTCCAAATATTTCAGGTAAATATTTACTGAGTTATAGGCATTCAAAAAAGCGCCAAAAACCAATTTCTTTATTTCACTCTCAGGCGCGCCTATATCATTCCACATGTATAAAAATACATTTTCCAGACAGGCATTCAGATAAGGAATGCAATGACACTACATAAGTAGGAATTCGTCCACGGTAAGCCGCTCTGATTGTCGATAAAAAATTCAACTTTTTAATATTCTCCACGGCGAGCCGTGTGCGCGAGCTTACCGCGACGTGGGCCCGCAAACAGGCGTCTACCGTTTCCAAATCGAGAAAAATACAAAATTTTTCTCACGGTCTTCCAGTACTCATTCATTTCATGCTGACCATCTCCACGATGGCGCCCGGTGCAGGCCTTCGGGCCCCCGTGGAGGGTATCCCATATACGCATCTCAGACGGGGGCTCGGAATTTGAGTACTAGGCGTTAGAAGTTATAGCCGGTCAGGTAAGTTTGTAAAATCTCTGAATATTCAAAAAACATTTATTTGCCCGTCGGCGGATTCAACGGCGGAAAGAAAGAGACGAGACCCTCTGCAGCGAGACTCGTCTCCCGTGTTGGCGAATATTGCGTGCCACACTCATGCCCATTTAGTGTTGGCGAACATCGCGGGTACCGCGTGCCACACACATACTTTACTTTGGGGCGTTACATCGCGGAAGAATCCCTTCGGCTCAAACTTCTAACCTTTGTCCACGCACCAACAGGTGCCAAATAAAAAATTATTTATTTCCATTTTATTCATAAAAATTCATAAAATTCCAATACATTTTTCTCATCAGAGATTCAACATAATGCACATGACAATATTGCATACAAAAAGGGCGCCAAGCGCTGCTTCCTACAAGACATCAACATATTTTAAAAATATTTTCATAACATATACAAATTCCACACATATTTGTATCGACACTTGTAGCTGGAAATAACATCGGCAGCCAAACAGGCTGCATTTTTCATATTCATTCAACAAAGGGCCAATCTCCGGGCTAGTGTCCGGGCGATGTTGTTCTACAGCTAGTTGGAAGCAGTATGCGCGCGCGGCCCCCCTCCAGTCACGGCAACAGCCGCTGGGCACTGACTTGCGCGCGCTCCGAGCGGCAACCCGATTTTCAGTAGCGGCATACACGCCTCGTCTCCAATGCAATTTTCTGTATGTAGCGGCTGATTTATTGTGGACACGCGCCGCTCATAGTGGTCATGTTATGTTCTCATTTTTTACATGGCTCAACCCTGTCCGTTCCATGTGGTATTCTATCATGGGTGGAATGGTGAACGTTACAGTGTGTAAAGTGATCCTTTAAGCCAGCCGTACGATAGGTCGTAAGCTCCATGAACACCCAAAGACTTTCATACCTACTTTCCCATAAAACATATAATTTCGTCTCTATGAAACATCTATAATATATTTTGATATACATTTCAAAAGGAATATTCTTGCACTCTATTTAGCAATCACTGCTACACTAGAAAATGTCAGTTAACAATCGTCACAATTGAATACTAATCACACATTGATAGTTTAGTTAAACCCTGGAGAGTATGTATATGTGGCAAAACCATTTATGATAGAGAAAAATCATGAGTGAACATAAAGTGATCTTAGCAAATAGAACAGGATGAAAGAATGTCGCTTAGGTGGTTTGTCACGCGAAACAAATTAATGAGGAGAGAATGGTAAGAAGAAGAAGAATATGATGCAAGTGTTGACAGCACCAGAAATAGAAGACATCAGCAGGAGACTCAGAGTGAGTAGGTAAACCGGTTGGGATCTTGCGTAAGATATTTGAGTGTATGGAAAAATGAAAGAACTCTTATCATATCTGCCTACCCTTAATTTACAAATTTTCCCATTTTACATTTTGTTCAGTTCTCAGAAAACTTGTTTTTTCCTTACAATAAATTCATAAACAAATATATTTTTTCTTAAGTATTTAAAATTTTATTCTCAAATTAAATTTTTCCACTGTTACAAAGAAGATAAAAATAAATTAAACATGTAGGTAGGTACTTAATACAAGGTATAAAAAGGGTGAGGAAATAACATAGGTAAGTAAAAGGTAACGGTAATTTTGCGTTACAAGTGTTTTGCGGAACTTTTCAACTTTAATAAGTCTTTCTTTGAACTCTTGGCTAATGTTATATTATCAGACATAATTTTCAACTGATGCCTTTCCTGCTGTAACGATTCTAATTCGTCAATTAAGAGTTTTAGAGATTCTGGCATTATTTCTGACTTTACATCGGGTTTCTGAAAAAAATTAAGCTTAATTAAAAAAATAATCATTCAAGAAAAACACATATGTGTTGTGAAATATGTAAATTTGCGACTTAATATAATGGAAATAGAATGTAGATTTGAATCCAGTGCAAAAATGATTTAAAAGACATGTGTTTGAATTTCGTAGAAAAAAAATTCATACAAACTCACATTTATTAAAATAGTAAATTCATTTCATAGATCTGGGATGTAAATTTAAACGATTTATTGAAAAATTCATTCCCTAAATTATAAAAACCTTACCGAGATAGGAAATAACTTTTTTTTAAAGTTTTTATCATTGAAACAAATGAATTTTTCATAATCGATATGAGTTACTGTATAATGCAAACTTTGATATTGAATATCTCCATAACTATTGAATTATTTCAAGTAATTTATTTTTTATATAACATTTACATTACAAACATAAATTTAATTTGTAAATGTTATAAATAAGTTATAAATATGTAAACAACATATATAAAATCACTCATATCAAAGGCGTGGGAGAATCCTGCTTCAGAAAACCCTCTCAGAGACATGGAACAGATCAATGTCCAGAGTGATATTGTTCAGCATAGCAGTAGCTCTTCCAACATTGGCAGGTTAGTCCTTTATATTAGAATGTGAAACAATCTATGCTGATGCTGTTTAAAGTAATTAACTATCAGGAACATGCAAACCAATGCTCATCAATTAGGTCATGGTCACATGAACATTTTCGACTCATAATCAAGGCAGTCCACAAAACTATAAAATATTGTAAACTGCCTCTGTTACACCCCATATAAAACACCATACAATAAGCATACCTTAGTATTATTCAAAAAATTCTCATAATTCGTAACCTTTCCTTTAAAACTTGTTATTTCTTTTTGATTGTCTTCAGAACTCGGCGCCTTCTCCAAGTTGTGTTTCTTTAGTTTTAATTCTTCTTTAAATTTATCTAACGCATTCCTATCTCTCGCGTTTTGCCGCTCTCTATCCCTGATCAACTGGCTCAGGTGCAGAATATGGCGCTGATACTTTAACGTATCCAACATTTGTTCTGCATGACAGGTGAACAGGCTCTCCTTGTTGAGATCTGTAACGTCTGTCGTCTTCTGATACATGGCCATTTTGGTCAACAGTTTGCATGCCTGCGTGGAAAGTCCCTCAAATACGAATGGCATCTTTGAAAATATGATTTTGTGCTCTTTACCTGCAAAATAAAACATTTCGTAAATCATCACCACGGAAATCAAGGACACAAAGTTACAAAAAAATATAATAACCTTTTGTATTTCGGAGATAACTTTGCTTTACCCTATTTGGTACTCTAAACAGTGCAAAATCAACAGCTGGATCAGGTTACCTGCCAATTGTGATATCCTCATCCTTTGCACTGAGAAAGTTGGTTCTGTAGGAAGTTGAGTATCCAGAGAAACTCCGCTCGAATATAATTTATTGCTTGTAACAAATGTTCAACACTCGACAATCTTATGGTTTCCTGGTAGTTTATATAGGAGATCTTGACGTGATGATTATATACAAATAGAGAGAGCGCCAAGACGGTGCGCCCCTTTTTATACACATTCACTCTCTCGTGCTTTCTGTCTCTTTCATACATCCCGACATACGTTCACCCAGATATATTACACTAATCATTCAATCCCAATAATTCACTTTCATCCTACATAACATCCTCCCACCCAGCACAAGACATGACTGCCTCGATGAAAGTTAATGATTTGTGTTAGATGTGCCAAAAATTTCAATGAGTTAATATTTTTTATATTACAGTAAAGCCCCGTTAATTCGAACCCCGATAATTCAAAATTCGCTATGATTCGAAATTTTCGAAAAAAAAACCCACAAGTCCCAAAATGCTAATTTCATAGTAGATCCCCGATAATTCGAAAACCCCGATAATTGTTAGCCCCTTGCGCCATAAATCAATACTTTTCAGTTCACATAATTCGATTATTTTTTTAAATTTGACGATATCGAAAAAATATTTTGATTTTTTAGCAAGTGAGAACAACAAATATGTCAATTTGGGATACTTTAGTAATAGAAATGTAGCGGTCTTTGTATTAAAATAATAAATATTGCGTATTTGAAATGATTTCTTGAAATATGCAAAAATGCAGACAGAAGAAAAAAAACTGTAATTCGAATTAATTTTTAGCCCCTTGTGCCGTAAATCAATATGTTTTAGTTCACATAAATTGAATTTTTTTTAAATTTGACAAAATTGAAAAAAAGGTTCCGCGTAATTCAAAATGTTTTTTATTTGGTCCCATAAATTTCAAATTAACAAGGTTTTACTGTAGTTACAACTAGCAGTAAAGCAATCGCAGATTGCTTGCTGCTAGGCTCTGCGGGCAGCGATGGTGGCATTAACAGTCATTACGTGAACATTATTGTCTGCAATCAGCTGTCGGCAATTGCAGACAGCTGTGGTGACTGCTAGCCCCTTTGAGGCCATTATATTCTGCAATCAGCCTTCTATCAGTGCTTGTTGCCAGGACCTGTGGGCAACTAGAGTGCCACCACGATAACTAGGCGTGCGATGGGAGGTCGCCCCGGCGAAACAGAAGTTGCCAGGTTGTAAATTTATTACATAATACATAATGTACTGAATGTCCGGTGACCAGTATCAGAGCATTCAATATAAATTTGGTCGGGTAACAGCGCGCTCCGCGGCGGCCGCTCTACATGTCAAACTGTCAGATGGTAACATCGGTCCATTATTTGCTTTTTCAGCTTTGCAAAACTTTAATACTTCATTGGCAATTGTTCTTGCACTACCCCTGACTGTTTTGGTTGTTTTGGACATAATAATTCAGTGTATATTGGTAACCAAGATGTCACAGCTCCTGAGCAAATACAAAGTTGTAATGAATTACAGGGCGAGGGGTTACCGCCGGGTGCGCGCGGGGTTTCGAAGGTTTTTATTTTTTTATTTGACTTGTATTAAAGGGAATAAATTTTTCATATTCGATATAAGTAATTGTAATGATAGTCCAATGTTTCACAAAAAATAAGTCAGAAATATTGAAAAAAAATGCAAACTTTGATGTCGCATATCTCCTTAACAATTGATATTAGGTCATAATAGCTTGAACATTTTCGACTCACAATCGAGGCAAGAATATAGTATATGAATATAGAATATGCGAGGTTATTAACGTTTTCCAAATAACCCTGTATACATATTTATTTATTTTATTGTTACTATGTATTTTATTTATTTATTTATTATGTACAGGGTTATTTGGAAAACATTAATAACCTTGCAGGACTATATTCCTGCCTTGATTATGAGTCGAAAATTTTCAAGCCATAATGGCCTAATATCAAGAGTTATGGAGATATGCGACATCAAAGTTTGTCTTTTTTCTCAATATTTCTGACTTATTTTTTGTAAAACGTTGGATCATTACAGTAACCTATATCAAATATGAAAAATTCATTCCCTTTAATACAAGTCAAATAAAATAATAAAAACCTTCAAATTCCAATTGGAAAATTTTCAGAGTTTTTATCATTTTATTTAACTTGTATTGAAATTAATCAATTTTTTGTAATCAATATAAGTTACTGAAATGATACTCCAACGTTTTACAAAAAATAAGTCAGAAATATTGAAAAAAAAATGTAAACTTTGATATCGCATATCTCCATAACATAGGTCATGGTTGCTTGAACATTTCGACTCATAATCAAGGCAGGAATATATTCCTGCGAGGTTATTAATGTTTTTCAAATAACCCTGTATATTTCATATTTTATTACATATGTAACATTAAAAAAATATTGCTTTACTCTCCATAAAGTGCGCTAATCTTTCATGCTCATATAAGAAGTATTACACATCTTGTATTTTGTAAACGCTGCTATAAAATAATATATACATATTTCAATTTGTTGGCAATTATGAATATGAAGTATTTCTTCTTTGTACATTTGCCTTTCCCTACTGTTTATTCTATCTATCATGTTTCTTTTAGTCGTATGTATTTCTATTTCTACTTTGATGTTGGTCTTCTGTTATATTTGACACTTTGCCTGGCATAATAAAACATAAGGACCCATAATAAATCGTAAGTCCATGCTGTCTTCAGTCATATTTTGAAGTTTACTATTTGCATTCACACAGGAATGATACTTTTTTCATAAAAAATATTAATAGTTTCCTTAAAACAATAAGGTATAAAGCATTATAATTTTTTTTTTACTATTTACGAATTTTGATATTTAAAAAATGGTAGTAAGTACCTATCTCATTATTGTGCAAATGAACGATGTTCTACGTTCAAAATTATTGTGACTGATTCCAACTCTAAGGATTTATTGAAAAATTATTGTTATATAATTTTATCGCTTAATGTCAGGGCCGTCAGTAAATATTCCACTGAGGTGTTTCTGAGATAAATACAAAAAACCTGTCACTACTCAAGGAAATTTCTCTGAAACTATGAAACCTACATCTTATTGGAAATAAGTTTTTAAAAACTGCCATCTCAGTCTTCTTTTTGTATATGTATATGAATAAATATTTAACTTATATAGCAAGTTAGTCCCATTTTCATAGCACAAGCGTTTAACTCAGTTTGAAAATATTAAGAATATTGATGTGACACATATTCCGTGCTTGCATCTCTATTTAAAAAAAAAATTAAAAAATAAAAATTAAAAAAATAAAAATTAAAAAAAGCATATATATTGTAACGAGGCTAAAAAGAGTCGCGCACTTCTGTCAAACTGACAGTTTTTTGAAGTTGGCTCAATACTACCGACGGATCTGGAATCACCTCCAACTTTCGAATGACGTCTGCAACTTTCCAGCAAAATCTGGAAATTACGAATACTTGCTAGTAAAGTCTGGAAAACGCGAGGAACTTCTCGAAAACGCGGGAAGTGTCTCGGAATTTCGATAACAGCATTGGCCACTGTAAATACGACATGCGGGAGCAAGTTTTGGAGTTATTTTTCCGTGCGCTTCTGACAGCGATAACAGAAGCAAAGGTAGCCACAGGCAGCGGTCAGTCCGGCCAAGCGAGCGCTTGCGGCGAGAAGCCAGTGATGCCAAGCGAGCGGAAATTCGACAGCGATTCTAGAAAGTTCTTACGTAGCAAGATAAACCAAAGCGAAATTAATAAGTGCGGAAATTGATGTAATATTCTAGTGAATAGTGTTAAAGCGAATATAAATCTATTATCTATTTACGAGTAATAAATTGCGAAACAGTTTAACTTAAGGAATAGCGTTACATTTAATAGCGATAAGTGACCTTGTACGTTAGTTTAATTAATTAATCGGTATTCAATAAATCCTGTATTAAATCCCAGCATTTTCTTTAATTCCTCCTGCAGCCACGACACGTGACAATATATATATTGCTGTTTGCTACCAAACAGTGAACTTTGCTGCTTTTGCTATTTACAGAATTGGATATTGCTCTTTGCTATGATGTTTGAATTTTTATGAGGACACGCCAGGGTTAGTGATAGACAACAATAAAATGTTTAATTAACACGTCCAGTGCTGAAAACGCCTATGGGCGTTCTCAAAAACATTCGCTGTGTGCTGAAAACGCCTATCGGCGTTCTATACCTGAGGGTTGGTGCTAGACAATACGTCGTATAGTTGGGTTATTTTCTTTCCGTTTTTTTGCGTTCCTTCCGTTTATGAACATAAAGTTAGTTCACACAGGAAGAATTGCGTGTTGTTTTTTTAATTTTTTGTTTGTTATTATTATACTTATGTGTAAATATTATATTTTCCAATTTTTACGGAAAAAACACTTTTCATTCATTAAATTTTAAGTGCTTTTTTTTCTATTCGTATGTAAGAGTCTTCTAAGAGTAAAGACATTTTTTCGTGGTATATAAAAAATATAACTAACCCAAAGACTTTTTCATAAAAATTGTTACCGATATTAATATTTTCATACATATTAAAAAATGCATCAACCGTTCTCACAAAAGCGATCTAGAGTAGAAGCTATAATAATTAATAGGCAGGAATAATTCAAACAAGCTGACGTTGGCAATTAATAAACCTATACTTTCTTAGATTTTATACTAAAGACACTAACCGAATAAAAAGAAAGCGAAACAAATTATTTTGAAAAAAAAAATGTGTATTGTAAATGTAAAGATACATTTTATTTTCACCTTGAATGCCTGTCCAACCAGATTTTTTCTTTTTATTATTTTGTGTACCATTTACATTTACAGTGTTATGTAAAACTGCACAGCACTTTTACAGTATGGTTTACAACTACGTTTTCATACATTTTGAAATATGAACTGCTTTAGTTTGAAATGTCAAAATGATGTATTATATTTTCTATAATTTTTTGTTTTTTATCACTAATCTTAAAATCTTACGCCTTTGATAAACATTATATCATGTCGATCAAATATAAATATGAAAAATATATACGAAAAAAATAACCCAACAGACGAAATTTAGACGTGTAACTACAGAGAATTGTAAAATATCTGAATAAGATAAGATATGCAATAATAGTAATTTTTGAAAAATAATTATTTTGGTGAAAAATATTGACCAGATATATTTTTGGGTGAGTGTAAACGCACTACATGAAATTTGTCATTGAAAAAACAGCGGTGTGTTTATGGCGGTGCTGACCGCCCGGAGAGAACTAATGGATTTATGGGGGTAAATGACAATGAATTATCCCTAAAATCATTCTCTTAAGAATTTCAAATATTGGCTAAATTTTCAGCACCGAAGATGATGTCTAAGAAAATCCTTCAGCAGTCAAAGTGTTAAGGATAAATTATAGAAGTCTCATAGAAACGAAGATATTTATATATGAGAAAAGTGGATGGAAGTCTCTTATACGATGGCTCAGGGCTTACAACCTGTATGAGCTGGCTTAAGTGATCACTACACAAAGCAACGTTCACCAACTCCATCGTAAGAACTTCCACACATTATCAAATTTTTGAAAGTTCTATATATTTTTTGAATAAAGAACATTTCATATATTGCACTGGTCTCTGCTAGAGACATCTCCTGTTATTTTTTCTCATTAACAAGTGGTCTACATAGATTTTGCAGCTGGTAATGATACTTCTATAATTTATTTATCAAAGTTTAAAAATAAAATAAAATGTTTTTTGTAATACTAAGCATTTATTTTTGACACTACTAAATTGTAAGTTGTATAGTGGGAAAGTTTACAATTGCTTCAATTTTTTTAGCGACTGCAAAAAGTGTATTTTCTGAGAAGTTTGGACCCATAATCTGCAAAGATAGGGGCAGTTTGTTCTTGGAAAGTCTAATAGGAATAGACAGTGCCGGAACTCCGGCCATATTGGCTGGTTGGGTACAATAATCATGTAATGCACACTGATCTCTGTTATTCTTTTTCATAAATTCGGTAAATAAAGGCGCATCGCCAATTGTTGTCGGCGTCAACAAAATATCCACACAATCAGGTGATTTCTCATTGAAAACCTTTTTAAAATCATCGCTAATCAGTCTTCTAATCTTCATGGCTTTCACAAAATACTTTTCATAATTTTTCGTTAACAGAAAGTAATTTCCCGCCAGAATTCTGTTGCGCACAACTTCGTTGAATCCGTGTGACCGTGCTGTTGCGTATAATTCATTAGTAGACTTACAATCTGAAGGCCTCAGGCCATATTCTAACCCGTCATATCTTGCCATGTTGCTCGCAACTTCACACTGATTTAGAATGTGATATACCGCTATCGACGCACTTGTGTAAGGCATGTTTAGCTTTTTAGCATGGGCACCTTCGTTTTCTAACAATTCCGCTACCATCATCCACGTTTCCAACACTTCAGGTGACATATGTTTGCAATAATATTCCTGCGGTATCCCAACACGAATTCCTTTCAAACTTATTTCATCTCCTTTCTCGGGTAACTTAATCGGTTCAAAACTGTCTTTTATTGTAGTTGAATCAAAATTATCAGGTCCGGCAATACAATTAAAGATCTTTAAACAGTCATCGACGTTTCTTGCTAATATTCCTGGTACATCCAGAGAATTGACTAGAGGTATGAGACCGTGTCTAGAAACTGAGCCATATGTAGGTTTTAATCCAACCAATCCGCAGAGAGCTGCCGGGTTCCTAGTAGAGCCTCCAGTGTCTGAACCAATAGCGGCCAAGCAGCTCCCGGAAGCTACAGCAACAGCAGATCCCCCCGAGCTTCCACCCGCAATCCGCCAATCAGAGCTTTCTTTACTACCAGATTCGAATACAGAACCCCAAATATTTTTAGTGGGACCATGCATTGAATCCACTGTTCCCGAGCCCATGGCGAACTGATCCAAGTTGCTTTTACCAATCATTATAGCACCCGCTTCCTTAAGTCTAGACACTACGGTGGCGTCATATGTAGGGACGAAATTTTCTAACATTTTAGAAGCGCAAGTAGTCGTCACTCCTTTGGTGCAAAAGTTGTCTTTAATTACAATCGGTATGCCTAGTAAAGGTTTTTGCACTTGATCGATTACATCTCTATCACATTTTTCAGCCGCTTCGGTGGCAGAATCTGAAGTCAATGTAACAAAAGCATTCAGCGGTTTGATTTTTTCGGCTCTTTTCAAAGACTGATTAATTACACCAGAAGGCTTAAGAGATCCATCTTTAAAGCGCTTCTGAACTTGCCGTATGGTCAAAGAGACTAATCTATCCATTTTTATGTTATTTCGAAAAATACACTCATTGTACTAACGATTCATTAATGACAGCAAAATTGAATAGGTTAGGTTTCGGTCTTTAAAAATATCGGTAAAACAGGAATCTATTTAGTACTGACAATATATGCAACTTACTCAAAGCTTTAATTTCATCTGTATTTCTTTTGGTTACAAATTCTGCGAACTCTTGGGATCCATATTTAACATCCATTATGCACAAGCTTTTTAAAGAGAATATTATATTGTACTGCTTAAATCTCTAGCCGAAAAATAACAAACTGTCAAATTCAAATACACTTGTCATAGAGTATAAGTCAGAATATCTCATAGAATAAGTGCAAAACAAAGACACGTGGACACGTTAATGGTGATGCAAGGTCATAAAATATTTTTTATATTCCTCGGATAAATTCATTTTCCTTCTAACCAAAAATTAGTAAATTTTGGAGTTATTCTAGCGATGTAATTGAATAAATACGTATAAAAAAACTATTAAAAGAAAATTGTAAAGATCACATACATATTTCTTTTTATCTGCCTTTATTCCAGTATTCCAGTGGGGAAATTAGTGTAATCCCACTAAATCCCACACATATTCTATATAATATATAAGTAAATGTACATAATATATGAAATTATGATACAAGTGATATATAAAAGATAAGAAGACATGGATATATAAACAGAAACTATCACATACAGGTAAGATATATAAAGAAATAAGGTATATAGCAAAAAAATTAAAATAAATGGAGCATACAAAATATAAAAGATATGGTGCGAAGTGAAAAAGGAAGTATTATAGTAAGTTTTAACATAAAAAGTAAGCATGAGTAAATAAATAGGATTTATATAAAAAAAAATATAGATAAGATGCGAAGCGAAAAAAAGTAAGTATGTATTAATATAAAAATACGTCAATTATGAGAGGCCAATTCGGCCAGTTTACCGTATTCATCAGTTAAGCCATTATGTCACATTCTATAGGTATTTTGTTGTATGCGCGTATCCATGGCACGGCTACGGATTTACATTACTCGATATGTTGAATTAATTTTATCCGAGATATGAAATTAAGCCATGTATTCACTAGGGGACAAATCGCGCAAAATTCCGCATGGCATGTCGCATCAACATCTACGCTCATGTTTCGGGGACAATGACGCGGTCATTTGACCATTTGAGGTGTACACACCGGAACTCACATATCACTTATCGCGGAAATGTCGCCCAAAAGGGTTATATTGATTAGTGCTGCGTATCTATTCTAACGAGTTTATCGAAACGTAAGAGCAGAAAAAGGTGGTGGGTACGAAAGTATTTACTGAAAAGGAAAAGAAGAATGGCTATTCTATGCGATCTTCGAATGTCTGATGGATCATTTGTCAATTTCATTCGAATGACAACAACTGATTTTGAAAATTTATTACAAATGATCGGGTCTTCCATAGCCAAGCAAGACAGAATATTACGTAACGCTGTTTTATATCATATCGTGTGTGACTGTAACGCATGCGTTTTAGCTTGTCAACATACCACGTGATACTGACGCACGGTACAATGTCCCCGTGCGCTCACTCGGGAAGCGTGCACATGGCAACGCTGCCGCGGCACGTGGAAATGCCGCGCTATGTTGCGCCCGACGTCGCGCAACAGTGCTCGACATTGCAGCGTCACGTAAACTCTATGCCGCGCGTGATGTTGAGGGACAATTTATCCCCTAGTGAATACGTGGCTTTAGTGTAACTTTATATTGTAAGTTGATTTTTGCATTTGTTATTGTTTCCATTTTCACTTTTAGGATTTTTATTTACAATTAGGAAATACTTTAAAAAAGAAGTAATATTATGGAAAAGAGATGAGTAAAAATGACCAATTACTTAATGAAATACGTCGACGTAAAAAAAAACTGAAGGACATCAAAGAAAGCCCTGGACAGCAATATATAAATCTTAGACATGAAAAAACATGGTTTTCCTATTATTTCTTAATCTGTGATGAAAACCATGAATATGACGCCGACACCGATAAAAACAATAATCTTAAATCCAAAAGAGAGAGAATTTATAATTTTTAAAAGAAAAAAATATTTTTTTCAATAAAAGTATATCAAAATTACATTTTTCGCCTAAATATTAAATTCAAAGATAAAAGGGAGTACACACTAATGAAACAGAAGTGCTAAATGTAAATTATAAAGAAATGGTTTAAAAATATACTTTTTAAGTATATATTTATAAATAAGAACGTGGTAAAAACAAAAATTTTCTTAGTTTAAGTAGAATTTATAAAAAAAATAATAGAAAGAAAAATATCTCATAATTCTTTACATGTTGATGTTTGTTGTAATTGAGTACTGACATTTTTTTATTTATCTGGCTAGGAACAATATGAAAAATCTGTACCTTTGACGTGTCTCCTCAATTGTCTATTAAATTTCTGTGAGCTGTCAGTTCGCCGATGCATGAATTTCCCAGTCAGCAGATGCATGAAGAGAAAATGTTGACGAAGTTTGAAACGAAGTCTGCCCGCGTGAAGGGGCTTTCCTTCCACCCGAAAAGACCCTGGATTTTGGCTAGCTTGCACAATGGTGTCATCCAGTTGTGGGATTATCGAATGTGTACACTTCTTGAGAAATACGACGAACATGATGGGCCTGTCAGGGGGATATGTTTCCACAGCCAGCAGCCATTGTTCGTTTCTGGCGGAGACGATTACAAGATAAAGGTATATTTAACTTTTATGCTTATTTATGTCTTTGAAATACATATTTCACTCGAATAATTGCCATAATAAATTTCTGTACATGGCCAAAATTTTTCATTGCGGTGTTAAAAATTTGAATCTGTCAGTAGTTATTCCACATAATCATTACTAATAATGATCGATTAAAAGTTCGACAAAAAAACATTATGTTCACGTGAGCAATTTTTAAATCTCAGGGTTTCAAACATTATGAAATTGACTTTATAGTATAATACATTAAAATAACTTTATCTGATGCAATATTATGATTACGACGTGTCAAGATATTGGGTTTCCAATATACTAACATTTTGACTAGCAGGATAACATTTTGATGGTCGTCGTTGATCGGTTGTCGAGGTAGACCATAAAATAGACAGCTATTTGGTGATAGAGATACAGTGCCTGGATTATCTGATCTTTTCTTCATTGAATTTTCTCATTGAATCTTACCAGTCTCTTGCCATTTCTCTATTTCATGTTGTACATGCTCAAAGTATCTGAATGTAAGCTTCTACATTATTACCATTAGCTATATTGTAGATTCCGGGTGGTATAACTGATTCTTCTGAGAGTGAGTGAGTGAGTTACTATAGTCGAGTGTCCTGATTTTAAAATAAAACGGAATTGACTCTCAAGTAAGTATTATTTATTTCTCTTTATAGTTTCTGTAATTTCATAATATATTTTGATATATCCGTTACACCGCCCACCATCTACAATTATGCCATTACTATTCCAGGATGTGACTAGTAATGAAATAACCAATCAAAATTTAACATTGTATGTTTGTGTAGCGTGTAAACAGCACCATTTGTCAGCGTTAGTGATAGACATCATTATGTAGAGAATTATATATTTTGATCATATTCGGACTTCCAAATCCTTTCCACTCCACATTTGTTCTGAAAACAATTCCTTCAGGTATGTTCCCTGCTAAGGAAATTTGTTGTTATAGGTACATATAATTATCAACATGAATACCTATTGTGTCAGTAAAGCAGGTTGCCATTACTTTAGCTTTCAATCCTTGCCTGCTACTGATGTATGAAGTATTCCATTTGTCATTCATGGTTCTCAACAGAACCAATTATCAAAAATGTCAAGTTCTGAGAAATTGAATTAATCTTTCACCCCACCCGCAATTTGCACAAAACATGGAGCAGTTTGGAAATGAGACACCGGACCATGAGAGCCGCCGTATTGTAACAACAATTAAAAATGATGATTTCATATTTTGTTTTTATCAGTCGTACCCAGCTGCTACCCACTAGCTGTTTAATATTAATTAATCAATTCTTAATTAATATTAATAAGGATGTTTTCCATCTTAGGTGTGGAACTACAAACAGAGAAGATGTATATTCACCCTGTTGGGACATCTAGACTACATCCGCACCACTGTGTTCCACCATGAATATCCTTGGATCCTCAGTGCATCAGATGACCAGGTAAACCTCCTTTTCATATCTTCATTAATATACATTTCTTTTATTGTATGTAAATATTATTTTTTTTACTTGTTATTGACAGTCTTTTGATTGTTTTAAATATATTTTTTAAATAATCACATGACAGATTGCTCCATTTACTGTACAATTCATGAGGTGAGTACTTTATACGAAAGAGATTTTCTGTCTGACACATTTAATTAAATTATTGTCATTAACTTGTTGTGGGCCGTAAATTTTCGGAATTTTTTGTGATTTTTCTTTTTACGTAAAAACCATGAAAACATGCGTATATTAAAAAAAAAAACACACGCATTCATATTATTTTATCGTAAGTGTCGAAACGCAATGATTTTTTTATCATTTAAGTAAAAAAATAATCTTTTTTTGAATTTCCATAATGTTGCCAGCGCAACATTTTCTGAAAAATAATAATTATTATTTTTTATTTGTTTATTAGAGACAACACTACTATTAATAATAATAATCTTCTTCTGTGTGATATATTTTGTTGCACGGCACAGCACTCGACGGGACATCGCACTCATAACACATAAATATGATACACTTTCGCACACACACATATTTCAAATAAACGCAACAAAATTGCGTGTATTTTTGTTAATAAATCACTATTAGTATTCAATTGAATCATAAACCAACAAAAACTGACAAATATCGCAAAACATATCGTATATATTTGTATATACGTGTACAAATAAATCGAAAATCGAAAAAAAAAAATCGTATTACCCGCGCACATTGCCCGTGACCTTGACGATGGAATATTTGAATTTCGATTGCACAACACGCGATCGGAGCGCCATCTATGACAATTCTATACGATTTTGACGGCAGAAAAACTTCTGTTTTGATTGTTGATTTAAAATATAATCCGTGATGTTTTTGAGTTGAAAATGGAACGACAGGTCACAACAGGATTTCTCTATTGGGAAAAAATTACGTTTTTCAAATTCGATACGCGGCCATCGATAAATAAATTATTTTGTGCCTGTCGCATATATGCGACGCGGCCCAGGGGGGGTTAAAAATATATCAACATGACTGCTCAGTTCATTTAAAAGTTGCACACCTTACATTATGGTGTTTCTATTCCTTTCATCCATTCTGCATTTTGGAACATAGAGTAATGCATGACCTCCATGCATAAGTGCAATATATAAATAACATAAACATTCTTTTGAATCTGTTCAATCTGTCTATGTATTTCTTTTGGCGTGAGTTCCAAACTGCCATTCTGTAAACTTTATGCCTTCTTGCCGGTGTGGTAAACCGACGTTCTTATCGAGGTGGCTCCATACTTCCCCTTGTACACTGGACTGGGCTCGTTAATAATGAAACTCCGCATCCTTTATTACTATTAGTTTATTAACTTCTTACAGCGGTAGCAAAACACCTGATCTATACCAAGGGTCCAAGCTTCGCCTGCCGGCGGCCTCTTCCCATGTGCGTCCCCTCTCTCCCCCATGCTGCGCGCGCATTCTCGCTCGTGCACCGACGCACGTCCAAACACATTCTGTATTCCAATTTTCATCATATTACGATATACATTTGCTCATTTGGCATTTCCCATTTGAAAATCTTTTTGATAGGTGTGTTTTAAAGCCTAATAGCTTATAGCATTTTGCAACTACTTGATTTATGACTTGAAAATGTGAGTCTAGCATCAAAGACGTTGTTGGCATATTACACATGATTTTGAATGGGACTCTGTAATATAACAGACTTCAATTACTAGGGATGGTAAGGAAAAAATTAGCCTGCATTAAAAAAACTATAATTATTGCCTAAAAAAAAAAGCTAAAATTTATCTAACATGCTTTCCCTTTTGTTTAAAACATCACGGTCAATATTATTGTTTCTGTTTGTTTACTGTTCGGCAAATAGTGCTATTCATATTTCACAAGATTAGTTTATCAGCAAGGGTAGATAGTTCCCTGCTGATAAAAACGAGCAGGTTTTCAACTTTAGTTATGGCAGCACTGTATTTCTCTTGTATGACAACATCTTCTTTATGACATACCCTAGATAATGAAGGATTACTGTATGTATTTGTTAAATTGAATAGATAAATGTGATTTTATTTTTCTCCAGACTATTAGGATATGGAATTGGCAATCACGCCAGTGCATCTGCGTACTGACAGGCCACAACCACTATGTGATGTGCGCCCAGTTCCACCGCAGCGAGGACCTCGTGGTCTCCGCGTCCCTGGACCAGAGTGTGCGTGTGTGGGATGTGTCAGGGTTGAGGAAGAAGAACGTGGCTCCCGGACCGCAGGGGCTACATCACCACCTAAGGAATCCTCAGGCAACAGATCTCTTTGGTCAGGTATGTTTTCAGTTTAAAAGTTATACAATTTATTCAGGTTTTTTAGAGCCTCTAAATCTGTGCAGAAGACATATCTGATTTTAAATTTAGTGTTCCTGTCGCAAGTCGCTGGGATCAGATAGGGAGATGGGGATGGATTTGACAAGCGTCGGAAAGGGAATAGAGGTAGACAGGGTCAATAAATTAAATGGACTGTATTAGTTATCATTTGATGGAGGAAGGAACAAGAAGCTTGACTTATCAATGCCGCAATCTTCTTCCTCCAGGTGAGACGAGATCAATATCGACAAATCGGCGATTTCCCACCTTTTTCACTATTTCAACGCCTTTTCACACACTTTTACATACCCAATAATGCTCAGAAGCTGACGATGTTACGACAACAAAAAAATGCTTTCCGGAAGTGACGTTTGATAATTTTTGTAATGTTAGGTAGTGACAAAAACTCACTATACTACAAGTTGAAACGAGTGGTGAATACTGAACATTTAGTCTAGTGTTAATTTAGTTAAAGAGTTAAAATTCTAATTCTAGGCGGATGCAGTCGTGAAACACGTGTTGGAGGGTCATGACCGTGGAGTGAATTGGGCGAGCTTCCATCCCACCCTGCCTTTAATCGTCTCTGCCGCTGATGACCGGCAAATCAAGCTGTGGAGGATGAATGATTCCAAAGTAAGTGGTATTATTAATTATTTTTAAATAATATTTTTAGTAACATAAAATTGTTGTTTCCTATGTGTAATGAATAATTTGCTGATTTCAGGCCTGGGAGGTGGACACTTGTAGGGGACATTATAACAATGTGTCCTGCGTTCTGTTCCACGCCAGACAAGAGGTGATGATCTCCGACTCTGAGGACAAATCCATCCGAGTATGGGACATGACCAAGAGATTGTGTCTTAATACCTTCCGCAGGGAACATGACAGGTTATTAATTATATTTATTATTATTATATTACATATCTATTAATATTATATTTATTAATAGCCATGTATATGAAATACATGTAACATCAGTACTTACTATTTTAAAACTCATTTAAACATTTGTGCTATTAAAATCTGACTAACTTAGCACCCAGAAAGAATTTCAAATCCTTAAAAGATCACTAGGCACGTATCCTAGACTAAACGAGCCTATCAATCTGGTTGCATTGTTAAGTTCACTGAAACTGCCATGAATAGACACAAAGAAGAACCTGCAAATTGAATGAAATAAATGCCAAAATTACTTTTCTATTAACCTGTTGATGAAAGGGACTGCACCAATCGAAACCATAGTCGTAACAAGTTGAGTTTGTACAATAATAGTACATAATAATAATAATATGTCTTTATTATTTTAGCTAGTATGAGAATAGATTATCACCTTGCCATATAGATATATACATACATGTACAGTTGCCGGCAAACTTCTTGAAATTTTTTGGCGTAGTGGGGGAATGCGCAGAAGACAAAATTTGGGTCTCGTTGGTGAAATGGTACAAGCGCAAACTTCCCCCCACTACGCCGTAAAATTTCAAGATGTTTGCCTGCTACTGTAACAATAGAAAAAAAAACATACAAGTAAAATCAGAAAAGAAAAGAAAGCAATAATGATTAGTTTATTAAAGAAAATATAATTAAACGCTGCTTAGTGGCTTTGAACTTGATATTCTTATACAGCATTTTAGGGCCGGTTGTATGATTAGTAGTAAGAGTAATAGTTAAGAAAAAAGCATAGATTTTTGCATTTTCCACCAATCAAAACATCCGTTTTCATAAAAATCTATGCTTTTTGCTTAACTATTACTCTAACTATAGATCAAACAACCGGCCCTTAGTATACATAATAAATTTTGTCTTTACATAGTTTTTTCTGTGCGAGATAAACAGTTATGTTTGGTCTTCCAATATTGCCCTCTCCTCAGTACGTGGCTTGAATGTCTTTTAGATGTTACAAACATTTTACTAACTGTTTGTTTTTCAGATTCTGGGTGTTAACGGCCCATCCCACTCTGAACTTGTTTGCGGCGGGACACGACACGGGCATGGTACTCTTTAAGCTGGAGCGAGAGCGACCGGCCTACGCGGTCCACTCAAACATTCTGTACTACATCAAAGACCGCACATTGCGAAGACTGAACCTGGCCACCCAGGTCGACACGGCTGTGATGCAGATCAAGGCCACGGGGAGGACGCCTCCATACAGGTGAGGTTATTTAATTTTATTTCAACTCCTTTGACACTTGATTTAAATTGGCATAGGATTACTAAAAGTTGGAAGTCGAAGGAATTGGAATGGGAGAGGGACTCAAAAGACAGCGACCAGAAAAGAATCCCAGGATTTTGGTGTCATAAAAAAATTGTTGGTCTGTTGTGAAAGGCAGGTCTTCCTGATGTTCGATGTTATGTTAGTAGTAGGCGGCGATAGATCAGGCAATAGGTCCTTAAAAGTAGCGGCGCCGGATGGCGGGCTCTCTTATATTCTTATGGCTTGGCAGTGGCGGCAGTCGGCTAGATCAGCAATGTTCCATCTTCAATTGGGGGCTTCTTCTCAAAAGTGGTCGGATCTGGCTCTCTGTCTTCCCGGTGTTCCTGTGTATGCTCGACTAATGGGACTTGTGGTGCAGAGTAGTGGAGATAGGAGCGCCCGTCCCGGCGTTAAGCTGCATATAGGGGATGAGATGTACAAGTCGCGGCGACAGGTATGTCTGGAACCACCTGGAAGAAATGCCGCATAACTCCGTTCTTGTTGCAACGAAAGAAAGCGGTGTTTTGCTCACTTCTACATGTATCAACTTAATATGTAAATTAGAAATGTTGATATATTATTATTTTTTAATGTATTGTTTTGATATATTGTCTTTAGTCTGTCATACAATCAAGCGGAGTCTTGCGTCCTGCTCACACACCGACCCCAGGGAGGTGGTGCAGACAAGTGCACATACGAGCTGTACACTGTTCCTGCGGAGGGAGGCACTGAAGGTAGTGCAGCCACTCCCCCCGCAGCCGAGGAGCCCCGCAGAGGGGGAGCGCTGACTGCACTGTGGGTCGCCCGCAATAGGTTCGCCACCCTCGACCGAAACAATCAGGTAAGTGATGGCATTCCGCATCCTATTTTTGACAGTGTCATCATAATTTATCAACGATAGCCGATTGCTTAAATTAGGACTGATCGAAGGCAGATTAACCGTTTGAGTGCCAAAAAATTCATACAGTTACTTGTAAAATGCCACCATAAAAACATTTTATTTTGAAAATATATATTTTTTTTAAAACCCCATAAATTCTTTGAATTTTCATGGATTTTGATTATTTTTTCGGTGTTTTATTAAAGAATATTGAAATATTTGAAACAAAACGCTTATATAAATGAATACAGTATTTTATTCAGAAAAAAAGAAAGACAAAAATGAAAAACAAAAAAAAATCAACAACTGTGCTTTCCTGCACACGCCGTGTGGACACCCTTCTTACAATACGCACAAATAGTCGTTGCCCAGCACCATCTTTATTACTACAGACCACACAGCGACGTAAATTCTTTCCTGGTCGCTCCCGCTGTCAGACATTTCAGAGGACGCGCTCGACATTATAGTTTTTCTATTAACTAAAATAAAAAAATAATAAATGAATCTGAAATTTAAACGGTTTACTACGATCTTACAACTATTAAGATAATATTACAATAATATTTACCAACGCCGCAGCACCACACCCCACGTACGCGCGAATCAAAACACGACTGACGCAATCGACGGAAATCGACGATCGGCAATTTTCGTTAAAACACGGATCGACGAAAGTCGACGATTGGCAATCAAACGGTTAAACGAGATATTACCGTATTTGAATTTCATTTTTGTCCGCAGTTGGTGATCAAGAACTTGAAGAACGAGGTGACCAAGAAAGTGCAGACCCCAGTGTGTGACGAAATTTTCTACGCGGGTACAGGAATGCTGTTATTGAGAGATCCGGAAAATCTGACACTGTTTGACGTGCAACAGAAACGTACAATGGCTCAGGTATGTTCCCTTTGTTATAATTGATTGCGGTTGATAGATCATTAATGTTGCATTTACGAAACATTTGATTCATTAAAATTCCTTAACGTATTTGGAGTATTAATATTTTCAGGTTAAAATAGCCAAATGTCGTTACGTCATATGGTCTGTAGACATGACCCTGGTGGCTCTCCTGGCAAAGAACTCGGTAACCATCTGCAACAGAAAGCTGGAGACACTGTGCTCTATTCACGAGAATACCAGGGTCAAGTCAGGCGCTTGGGACGACTCTGGGTTGGTCTTCATATACACGACCAGCAACCACATCAAGTACACTTGCTCCAATGGGTAAGTTTTGCTTAACCCCTAAAATGTTATTAAAAATGTATTCATGTGCCAAACCGTGTGCGCGATTACACTCACTTTTGTACCTTGTATAGACGGGATTAAATACAATTTTCAATTCAGTCTGCTGTTTGTAAACAATAATTCCCAGTATTTTATAAACGAAACTGAAAATTGTCACTAACCCATGTGGTAATAATTTTTTTCAAACCTTTGGCATTTAAGGCGATCGTCTAGCAATTCCCGCAAAATTCAACGGCGCCGAGCACTTTTTCTCATAACTTCTCTTGCATTTTGTACCACATTTTTGTATGGAAAGGTACTAAATTAAAATTTTTTCATTAAGTTCCATATATCTTAAATACATATATTTTTCTAAAACGACACTAACTAAATTATTTTATAAATCAATAAATTAACAAAAAATCGATGTTTAAAACCTAAAGAAAATTGCTCTATTTTGTAGGCTTTTTATAACATGGGCTGTGAAATGTTTGTTTTTTTTCAATAATATTATGGAGTAAACCATTATCTTTAATCAATAAAAATAATTTTTAAATCGGTTAGTTACTTTTCTCACAATTTATGTTTTAAAAGATACTGTTTTTAAAAAATAATTTCTTTTTTTGGGTGGTTTTTTCAACCCTTTTTACGTAGTTGATAACTTTTTAACTTTCATACATTAAAAGAATAGATATTATTCTTTTAAAATGAATATTAAAAAAAAACAAAAACTCATTCAAAATTCTTCATTTCACCTATATAATCAAAAGACAGCGAAAAAAGCTGTCAGACTGCCCCAATGAGCCGGGCGTCATGGACGTGTCCACACGGCGCGCGATTACAATCGTTTCTCAGTACTACATTTTGTCTAAAATTCCTGGTATCCAGTGCCGTGCATTTTTTAAACTAACTTTACAGTTATGGTCACACATTTTTTTAACAAAGTAGGTAATAACGATTTTTGAGTGCACTGTTTTACGCCAATATTCAAACTCGACTAGGTATTCAAATTTTCATATAATATAATGATATATAATTACCGAAAAAATAGCTTGTGAGAACAGATTTTTTATTTTTTTCTTTCTTAAATCTTAAATTTTTCTTAAAGGAAAGAGGTGGATGACTCAGAACCAAAAGTGACTCAATTTATAGTCATTCTTAATATGAATATAAGTAAGGATTCATTCCTTATTTTTATTTTTTGGTGAAAACTAATTTGTGATGTTGCAAGTTGCGTCACCTAACGTTTTCAAAAAGGTTTTTGGAATTCATTGCATTATAAATTGGATTGCTATTTGAAAATAGAATAATATACAAATATTACACAATAACAGAAATATTACACAATACTTTACAGATATATTCCTGCCTAAATTATGAAACGAAAGTGTTCAAGCAACAAATACCAATATCAATAGTTATAGGAATAAGCGACTTCAAAATTTTCATTTTTTCGATATTGCTTATTTATCTTTTTTAAACGTTGGAATATCATTAAAGTAACTTGTATCAAATATTAAAAATTCATTCGCTTCTATACAAGCCAAAAAATTTATGAAAAATGTTCTTAATTGTTCGCTAATTGATGATGTCCATATTCCATTTCCACGTGCTATGGACAATGTTGAAAGCAGTGGTTTTGCCGATATTGATTTAAGTCAGAAAAGGCATTCCCAAAGTCCAATCACAAAAAAAAACCCGCAGTGTTTCAAATTTCTTTAAAGTAAAACCATCAAATGTTGTGAACTCTTCACAAAATATAGAAGGTAGGTGAATTGTCGACGTTATGTATTTTTTTAATCGTTTAAAGGAAATTGCTGCTCATGGTGATTTCATGGGTTACTCGATGGCTAATTTAATGATTGTAAGGGAGAAAAGAAAAAGATTACAATAAACTTTTATTATAAAATGCAACATGTGCAATTTAAATTTTGATTTATCGAGTGATTCTACTGATAAAATCAACGACATGGACGTAAATCACTGCACCGTTTCAGGTATTATCAGTATTCGATGTGGCTACGCTAACTTATGCGAATTAATGGCAGCTTTTAATATACCAGGTATATCAAAGTCGTCATATTACTCGACGCATGCTAATGTCTGCAGTTGGTGGCAGAATACAGCTTCAAAATATATGGAAGAAATAGCTTTACGGGAAGCTGCTCACGCACGCGAAATAGGTAGTATCGACAAAAACGGAATCCTGATGATTACCGTAGTAGCCGATGGCTGTTGGTCCAAAAGATCATACAAGACAAATTATTCAGCGCTTTCAGGTGCAGCTGCAATTGTTAGTGCTTATACCGGAGAAGTTTTATATTTTGGTGTAAAAAATAAATTCTGCAGCATATGTAATTTTTTTTTTTTTTTTTTTTTAAATTTAATGGCTTGTCACCCAGTAAAAGGGTGTTATTGCCAAAAACTAGTCAATAGGTCATCGACATAAACATTACAGCTCAATGCAATTACTCTCTAAAAATCGTAGTAACACTTTCAATACTTCCCGTCGGCAGTCTGTAAGCAAGAGCTGGATATTTGTAGGGAAAGGGACATTAAGATCTGCAAGATCCTGGAGTAGGGACTGAGTACCGACATTTAAAATGCAATTGAAAAACAAGTGGTTCAAATCCTCCTCCTCTTGTCCACACTCACAGATTGAGGAGTTAAGAACATGAATTTTTATGAGAAAAAACAATTAAAACCAGCAGATCACACACGTGTTTTAAAAATTTTGAGGGTGGTTCTTCCGTTATGGAAAGCACTATCTTATTAGAAGGATTCAAAAAGTCGATAGAAATGCATGGACTCATTTACTCTCAGCTGATTTCCGATAGAGACTCGAGTACCTATAAAAAAATAAAAGATACCAAACCGTATCGGAACGTTACGGTTGAAAAAATTTAATATCGTAATCATTTATTGCGAAACTATTGTAACAAGTTAAAAATAGCATCCCAGGATACAAGATACCCCTTAAATTTGAGAAAATTGCTAGGGAAAGCGGTATTACGATTGAGGACGGCCATACGATGTGCGGTAAAATTCAGACTTTCGCAAGATACACATTTCGGCCAAAAGATTAAGGATTTGAATGCCGATATTGTCAATAGTCCTCATCTTATTTTCGGCGAACACAAAGATTGTGCATCATATTTTTGTACAGCTTCAAAAACAAATGATGCTAATTTTGTACCAGATTTAAAAAAAACATATTTTGGCCAAGAATTAAGCTACTGATACACACGCTTATTAGTGGCACGTGAGCATGCGCAGTATCGACCTTCTTTAGGCCTTGCTTATTAGTGGCATGTGTGTACGCACATTGCTAGTAATGAGCATGCCACTTAGCCATACAATCGCCGGTTGATTTATGAGCATGCCACTAAGTGGCATGCTACTAATAAGCATGTGTATCAATACCTTTATGCAAATCATATATCAACTTGCCAAACATTCCAAGAGTCTTCTTCATAATGTTGACAACAACGTAGTGGAACGATTTAATGGCGTAATTGCAAAATATGTTGGAGGTAAACGAATAAATTATACTTGTAGGCAAGCATACCAAATCCATTTCTGTTCTGAAAAATTTGGACATACCATTTCTTTTTATTTAAACACCAACATAACTTATTATTGAGGCATTTTTGTTAATAAATAACCTTAAATAATGTTTCTAGATGGAGTTACTTTAATTTTTATTTTTTTATTATCATAATCTTGTGTACCCATACATGTGGAATATAATTACTATTCGATGCTTAATTTTTTTAGCTCTGTCTATGTATTGTAACATAATTTTTATTTTACATATATTGTTAAAATAAAATGACTACATAATATGTTTTCATGACGCTCTGCCCGCGCGCCCACAACGTTAAATTAAAAATATCAAAAATTATTTTTTTCCCTTTTTAAGCTTTCTTGTTCATAAACAATGCAAATATATTTTTTCCAAATCGAATTGCCTCAATTAATTGTTTTTGTTATTCTATATCCGTGCAGAATAATTATTGTTTGATAGTAGCTCAATTTTGCTTCAGTCATATATTTATCGTAACAATTATTCAAATATAAAACGTTAATACAGTTTATTTTGTTAAAAATATAAAATAATAACAGAGTATTGTATTTTGTACAGTCAAAATATTTATATTGTCGCTGTCGCGCTCAGCGGCACGGGCCTATATTTTTTATACAAATTTTTCATAATCCAGTATATTACAAACATTGATTAATTACGCCATTCGCCATTCTCAAAAGTTTACACAGGTTAAATAATACATTTTTAAGAAAAACAAAAGAAAGAATTAAAAATGTTTAATATATTCGCCAATATCCACGTTCCGCCCTTGCCCCGGCATTCGCCGTAATTCGGGCGTCAGCGCCGCAGGAGAGACTGGAACTAACATTCCCGCGCCCCGTGTACGGTACCCCGCACCCCTCAGACTTTTTACGCAAATCTGAGCCGCAAGTGAGCTCCGTCCGTAGTAGACGATCGCCTTAAAAGGTTATAGTATGACATTGTCATATTTTGAACATAACATACAAATCTTCCGACCACATTTTTAAATGATTTTCGCTCCTGTATTATTACAGTCAGCCGACTTATTTCTTCATTCATCTTCTCCATTCATCTTCTCCATATTTCCTTTGCCTAAACAATCTATTTTCAACAACTTAAAATTTTGCATTACATTCTCTTTACCCGTTCAAAGCACATAGTTCTGTCCCATTCAATAACAGCACCTATAATTTTTAATAAATAAAAAAATAAAAATTTACCAACATTACTAATACATGTGCTGCTTCGTACACATAAAAATCTTTTAACAGCAGCATTTTGAGTGTAATTAAAATAGTATAGCATTTTAAAAAAATGACAGAAGTTTTTTTTTACCATTTGTATTATTCTGGTGGAAATTATTTAGAATTAAGCTTTTTAAATTTTCAGCGATCACGGCATCATTCGCACGCTGAACTTGCCCGTGTACGTAACTTTGGTGAAGGGCTCTCAGGCCTTCTGTCTGGACCGCGAGTGCCGTCCGCGTGTGCTCAAGATCGACCCCACGGAATACAAGTTCAAGCTCGCACTCATAAATCGCAAGTACGACGTGGTGCTCAACATGGTACGCACCGCCAACCTGGTGGGACAGTCCATCATTGCCTATCTGCAGCAAAAGGGTGAGAAGTCCTGCTTGTCTTTAATCGGGTGCTTTATGCTTTTATACCAACATGTTAATCTGAATTCTTAGTTTTCATTTTGTGGATTTGGTTTTTAAATACCATTGTCAATCGTCAACTGGAGGTTCATAACTTTTGATTATTCTTAGAGCCATTGTCATCATGTCTGTGAATTAGGATGAATATATCCTATACAGGTTTTATAGATACTATATTATTTATTTGAAACAAATTGTTACCAAAATAAATAGATCTAGAAAAAGCGGGATATACATTTTTTAATCACTTATATAAGACATGTTTCAGTGCTTGTGTTGGTGTTTATACCTGTAAACACCAACACAACGAAACAAAGTGCGTCATACGCACGACTTATACATATAAATTCAATTGTCTTTCTTAAATAGATGAAGGTCTACCAACTACTCTTTTTAATAGAGAGTGTGTTTTATTTGCTACCCGGGTAAAATATGTCACGAAATTGTGTTATTGAAAAGTGTGTAAAATTTTATAAGAGACTAACAGTACACTTGTGAAAAATCATGGAAAATAATAATAATTAATAATGACCCTTGCGTGACCGCACAACATAAGTCGCATGCTGATTGCTTGTCACACTCTAATCATCTAAAGTTGTCATTCCAGCAAGATACAGACAGACAATGAAATTATTATATTTAGATTTTTACGTGGGAGTGCACTAAGGAAAGTAATAGGTAAGCAACAATTGTTATCGGTATTGAATATCTCTGTAGACACAAATGCGGAATAAACATTTCCACAAAAATTCAGACAGTATTTGATTCGACCTGAACAAAATACACTAATCTGTATATCAGGCGTGACAAGCCGAATGGAAAACATGTTATATGTAAGGATATATATGATACGTGGTTTGAGATGTTTATTTATGTATTAGTGATGGGTCCGCTCTGTACTCACTACTACAATGTAGTGCTACATTACATTGAAGTGTAGTGCACACTACAAACTACACACACTTCAAAGTTATTGAAAGTACATACTTCAAATAGTACACTTCATTTCAAAGCGAACTTACTTCACTTCATTAATACTACAATTAGTTCACTTCATGTAGTTTTTACTACAAATATAGTGTACATTTTGTAGTCTTCGAACTGATGAATGTGTGTGGGTTGTAGTCTTCATTTTGAAATGTAGTTTTTCCCTTCGCTTTTATGTATATTGTTAAGATTTATTTGAAAATAAATTGTTCAGGGTATCCCGAGGTGGCTTTACACTTTGTGAAAGATGAGAAGACCCGCTTCACCCTGGCTCTGGAGTGCGGCAACATCGAGGCTGCGCTAGAAGCCGCCAAGTCCATCGACAGCGCACCTTGCTGGGAGAGGCTCGCCAAGGCGGCACTCGCTCAGGGAAATCATCAGGTATGAATTTATAAGATTCCCGTATTGTGAGGTGTATGAGACTCTAAATACTGTTTTCTTAACAAATTACTAGAAGATCATCGCCCAATTCTTCAGATTCGTGGCAATACATACAATTAGGGAATGCAATCCCGATCCCACGAGATCGGGATCCCGCGAGATCTCCAGTCATTTTATGGGATCAATCCGGAACCGAAAAATCGGATGAGATTATCGGGATTAAAAGAAGCTTCAAAGTATATAAATCTTATCCTCCTTGCATGCTCTCCCATACCGACAGATTGGAAACTTTCATAAAAAAAGAGATGAATCTGTACGAATGTAGTGGAAATAGAGGCCTATATTTAGAATTCCCCTACGATATTACGAAAGGACATTTTTAGCTGCTGGGCATCTAGCATTTGAAATAAGATGCCGCCTAGATAAAACAATCAACACGCTCGGCTTCCTACGAAGTCATTTTCAAAATCAGCCATAGATTGAGTGGATGATTCAATTTTTTTATATTTTGTATGTTTAATTGTATGTCTGTAGAGCTTTTAGTAATTACTTAAAACTTATATTCATGTCACATTCAAATAATAAAAATAGCTTTGAATAATATTTTCTTTATTTTATCAACCTCACATAGTAATAAAAACTACTACTAACTCTACTACATTGACTGATTGATGCCTGGAAAAACGCCTATATAAACATTAATGCGATGATTAATAATGAATATTTTATTAAAATTGTTGATGTAAAAATGCAAGGCGCTGTTGTTAATTGCTATTCAGCTCTACAAACAAAAAAAAAACACAAAAATATTCAGGATCCCGATCCTTAAGGATCCTGCGAGATTAGAAATTGTAATCTCGAGGGATCCCGAAAGGGCAATCCCGACTCGGGATTGCATTCCCTACATACAATCTGTGTGTATGAAATCTCTTACCAATCCAAGTATTAACTGATTTCCTATATTTTTTTTCAGATTGTTGAGATGTGCTACCAGCGCACCAAGAACTTTGAGAAACTCTCCTTCCTGTACTTGGTGACCGGGAACCTGGACAAGTTGAAGAAAATGATGAAAATAGCCGAGATCCGCAAGGACAATTCAGCTCACTTCCAAACTGCTCTTCAGCTGGGGGACCCCAAGGAGAGAGTCCGGATCCTCAACAATTGCGGACAGGTATGATGTGTTTTATATCATTCATTTTATTTTCAAATTTAGTTTACTATGTTTTAGGGCTGATTATTCAGTTAACTCAGTTATTATCTGCGCCTGCGTGGTAGCATGGTGTGGAGAATTTCTCCTCACACTCACCGGCAATTGCCTTTGAGCCACCATCATACCAGACGAGAACAAGAAGAGATTGTTAAGAAGTTAACTGCAAAAGAAATCTAGCGAGGATTTGTTTAGCGTCATATTCATTTATTAATTTGGAAATATTAACAGATATAAGAAAATGATATGTATAAATATATGAGAATGTAAATAGATAGTAATGAACATATTAACTTATATCCTAACATATCTCACATAGAAACAATTTTTTCCTGTCCACCCGTCAGAGTAGATCAGAAAACTCAACGCAAAAAGTTTTGAAGAGCTGTGAAAATTTGAGTTAATTTTGGTTTGGGATGTTTACTTAGATTTTAATTATTTTTATGTTTTTTTTTAGAAAACTCTGGCCTATATGACAGCGATAACGCATGGATTTATGGAAGAGTCGGAACGGATCAAATCGACAATGGAGGTTGAAGATGATAAGTTGCCCAAGGTTATTCCCGGAGCCAAGTTCATCCGTCCACCAATGCCGGTGCACAAGGCGCAAACCAACTGGCCACTGCTTACAGTTTCTAGGTACCAGTACATTCTGCACCTTTATAAACTTATAGATTTATTCTTTAATATTATATAACTGGTAAATTTTCACGGTTTTCAATGCACTGATTGGTTTCCAGGGGCTTCTTCGAAGGTCAGATGATGAGCCGGGGCCCAGCAGGGGTGCAGTCTGCGCTGGCTGTCCCCGAGGGTCCCACGGGCCTGCTGGGGGCAGACATCGAGGGTGAGGGAGAGGTGGGAGCTGCGTGGGGAGAAGACGATGATGACATCTTGGATGGAGATGAAAAACCAGAGGTAAAGAGGAAAAGCCTCAAATAACTCATTTTTAAAATGTTTTTTTGAAGTGAAATTTCTTAGATGGTGAATGACACACAAGAGTAAATTCAATCATACTATGCACACGACATGAAAAAGCTTTATGTACTGAAAATTTCCTTATTTATTTATTTTAGTTATATAATTTTTGAAATAACTTTACTAAATAGAACTTATATATTTTTTATTATGGAACAATAATTATTTATAACATTTTTATAATCAAAAACACTGAGAATTTTTTTTGCGAATAATGAAGTTGTTAAGGCAGGTTTACAATTTGTGATGACATAATTAATTAATTAAAGTCAAATAACTTTGTTTACACCACTTTATTAGATACAAGACCTACATGAACATTGTTCTTGAAACATGTAGATCGTGTATCTAACAAAGTGGCGTAACTTTAAATAATTTAAGAAAATGAATTGATCTAGAATGTGACCACTATAAACTGGTGTGCGAGGGAGGGCGTCCCTGTCGCGTAACAGAAGTTGCCAGGGTGTAAATTTATTACACAATACATAATGTACAGAATGTCCGGCGACCGGTGTCGTAGCCTTTAACAGAAATTTGGTCAGGCAGCACTAAAGAAACCAAGCAGTAATGGCGGCCATTCTATCTGTCCAATATACAAATTCAGTGTATATTGGCAATCAAGATGTCACAGCTCCCGAGCAAATACAAAATTGAACTGAATGACAACACCGGGTACGGACGGGGCGGGTTTGGTCGTTGGTCAAGCTCTACATGTAATAATTATTTATGTATCTTGTCTGTCTCGCTAGGAGAATTTGTCCCTTACATCCTCACGTTTTTCCTGGTATGGTTGGTGGAATGGTACAGTTATGCATATATAATTATTTCAGACAACCGAGGCTACCGCTGGCTCAGAGGGTGCCGGATGGGAGGTGGACGAGGACCTCGACTTGCCCGAGGAGCTGGCACCCGCAGCCGGCGCAGGGGGCTCTGCCGAGGGATACTTCGCCCCCCCGACCCGAGGCAGGGGGGCGCGGGACCTGTGGCCAGACAATTCTCAACTGCCGGCTGACCACGTGGCGGCTGGAGCATTTGAAAGTGCCTTCAGGTCAGTCTACGGGCTTTTGTAATAGATCAATGAAAATTCATACTTACAAACCCGGTTTTTTCGAAATTCTAAGTATGTCAAATTGTTTTGTCGAATAAAAATTATATTGCATGAAAAAAATATTTTTAAAAAATCACGCTTATTTTTAAATGTACTAAAAAGTATAAAATACATATTCAGACGGAAAAATTTTGCTTCATTCTTCAAATAAAAGGTGATATTGATATAGATTACAGAATTCTGTTGTTGATGGAGGGTAGCGCCCATGCTTTTATTTGGAGAATGGAGTAAAAAAAATTTCTTTACTTTATGGTACACAAGGATGTTTTTTTTTTTAAAATTCATGTAATATAATTTTCTACTTTTTAGTATTAACTACTACTACTCTACTCTTTAGTCGTACAAAGTCACTTAGTTAGGAAACTAATGCCATCGTTTGCTGTACTCATTAACTAACCAGTTGCCCACATAAAACTTTAATCAATTAATTAACAGTCCAACCAAAATTTTATATTTAAATTAAATAGAAAGATGTGCGAAGATGTATGAATGTGGACGAAGCGAAAGTTGTATGTCAGGACAGAAGAGTGTGGCGCTCTATCCTCTCTGCCTACCCCCTCGGGAAACGGCGTGATGGTAAGTAAGTAATTAAGTAAGTAGAAATAAACAAATAAAATAAATAAATTATGATGGATCAAGAGATTATAAGTGAATCTGATAATTGATTCATGTAGTCTAAGAGCCCGCGACGCCCAGACCTTCGTTATATTATAAAAGCTGAAAATTCTTCTATAGATGTCTCCTATACAGGTATAAGCAAACCCAGCCTATACAACCTGGGTCGCGGTGGCTTTGGCAGGTAACAGGTAGTAAAGGTGAGTAAAATTGTGTTTCAAATTTGTGATAGTATAAAACTTAGTTTTCATATATTTTAACTTACAATCATATTAGAAACCGCCTCGTCTATTGGCGGACACTTCGGGCGGTAACAACCCCTTTCCAGACACCCTTACAGTATGATTATTTATAAATCTACTTTCGTCATAGTATAAAATCTGGCTTTTATATATGTTATTCAGAAAACTATACGAATAATGTTTCCACAATCCCCAGTCACTTTCGATGGTTCCCCTATCTTCCCAGGCACATTGAAGTCTACTCCAGGCGTGCGCGCGATGAATATACATGTACGTTGGTGCGAGTGAAATAGCGTGATCTATACTCAAAATTTATCAAGAAAATTAATCATGTAGATTTATAACGGATTAAAATTGTAAATTTAAAAAAAGTAATGTAAAAAAATTTTCATATCAACAAATTAAGAAATCAACAATGTAATAATGCGATTCATTATGCTATTAACTTTTGCAATTATAATTAAATTTTGTATTCAACTAAAATTTGAATTTTTTCAAGTGAATTTTATGAAATCAAGTTGTGATTTAAGAAAATTGTTAAAAAATATCCATCGATAATTTTTTTTTTAAGTATTGTGCAGAAAATAATAAGAAAAATCGGCAGTCGATGATAAAATTCTTGAAGTTTAAAGTTAAGGAGATAAATTTGTATGTATGTTGGTTTTATTATAAGGAGAGAAAATAAATTAGATCGTAATGAAATCAATGGAAAAAGAATTAAATTATACTTTTAATTATAGCCATTACAAAACAAAGCATAAAAATGTATTGTTAAATTTAAATTTTTTTAAAATTATTTCCATCGTCATCGTCGGTATTTCCATTATCTTCATCACTACTCCATTCTGTGGATTCGTCCTCATCAATGTCACTATCTTCAACAGCTTCTGTAATAATTAAAGCAAGTTGCTGATGCGCAGAAAGAGATCGCCGTGGACCGATCATGCTATTTCACTCGCACCAACGTACATGTATATTCATCGCGCCCGCCTGGAGTAGACTTCAATGTGCCTGGGAAGATAGGGGAACCATCGAAAGTGACTGGGGATTGTGGAAACATTATTCGTATAGTTTTCTGAATAACATATATAAAAGCCAGATTTTATACTATGACGAAAGTAGATTTATAAATAATCATACTGTAAGGGTGTCTGGAAAGGGGTTGTTACCGCCCGAAGTGTCCGCCAATAGACGAGGCGGTTTCTAATATGATTGTAAGTTAAAATATATGAAAACTAAGTTTTATACTATCACAAATTTGAAACACAATTTTACTCACCTTTACTACCTGTTACCTGCCAAAGCCACCGCGACCCAGGTTGTATAGGCTGGGTTTGCTTATACCTGTGTAAGAGACATCTATAGAAGAATTTTCAGCTTTTATAATATAACGAAGGTCTGGGCGTCGCGGGCTCTCAGTCTAATGTATTGTCATTGAGAATACATCTGTGTGCAAAATTTCAGCTCTGTTAGACATTGGGAAGCGGGTGAAAAATTGATTATAAGATTCCATCTAGACAAACAGATGAAGCTAGTATAAGCGTGTAAAAATTTGCAAAATAAAATTTACACACAAAACACTTGTATTTCGAACAAGTTATCGATTCGTACCTCAAAAACATTTTTTTTCAAAAAGGAAAAACAAAGTGAAGTATTTTTATGTTCACTTGTGTGTGTGTGTAATACGCCCTGTAATTAAGCAGACCAGCCTGGTGGGCAGCTCGACTTTTATCCTTGGATGTTTGTAATTTAGAAATTTCCAATTTCAGCAGCATGACTTTGTAAAGAACAAAATTTACAATTATGTGACAACATTTGTTAGATAATGAGTAATTTTGTTCCATAATCTTATAATGCGATTATCTGGACACCAAATACTAATTGTTCTCCGGAACGGAGCACAACTTAATCTTGTTTGTAAAACTATTTAATAAGTTGTAGATCATGTTAAGCTGGTATTTTTTGTAATCTGTAATGTAAAATGTAATGTAAAAAAGTGTAATGTAAAAAAAATAATAAAAAATGTAAAAGAATTATTGTCTGGTACATATGGTTGCCTGTCGAATTAGTCTACATTTTAATATTTGTTATTATAATATTAAACTTTTCTGTTCATCCTTACGCTAGACTACTGAATGAGCAGGTGGGCGTGGTGAACTTCGCTCCCTACGAAGTCCTGTTCATGCAGATATACACCGCCGCTGGCCTGACCTTCCCCGCCCTCCCCTCCCTCCCGCCCCTGGCCCATTACCCTCAGAGGAACTGGAAGGATGCGACTCCCAAAAATGGACTCCCAACATTTTGTGAGTATTCACCCCATTTGTTTTTAATTGAGCTGTTGATGGTGCACTGGGATCTCGATTTGCATCACTGTTACATTCAACGTGCTATGCAAAAATTAAACAATAGGTATACAAAATAAATCCAGCGGGTAGCTTCATACTAGACTTCACTTGGATCTCTAATACTGGAGTGAACGGGTGTGCTCACCATCAATTCAAAACACAACACCGAATGCGAGGCGAAAATCACTTTGATAATGGACAATGATATCTATCCGAAACATTGCATAACAGTCTTTCTCAAGACTACAATACGTGGGTTACCCTAGAAAATAATTCATCAAATGAAAGATTTTATACATATAATTTTTGTCTTCAGAAAGCCCCATTTGGTCAACATGGTTTTTCATTTTGATGTATATTTATGTACATATGTACATTGTGTATCTTTCTTTCATGTAATTTATTTAAAATATAATATGTGTCACAGATCTATGTTCTAAAATTGCGATTCACAATAAAATGTGTTTTTGTTAAAACATAAAAATTTAATTGTCAAGTTGTTAGTACAGATTATATATTTTTTAAATTGAATTGGATATTATTGGATATTTAGTAGAGGCTCTGATAAAACCTGCAATGCATTTTGAACACCAGAAGTATTCAAATCAATTTGATGCCAATTAAAGAGTTAAGGTTTTTGTTACGGTCGTTAGACATATTTAACTGTAAATGGTTACGGATATTTTATACAAACCATTTTACGGAACAACATATGGTTCGTATAAAATATCCGTAACCATTTACAGTTGATATGTTAACTTGAATAGGTGTTGAGTGATGCAGTACAGTTTCAAGAAGCTAAGAATGAATAGGAACATCACCATGTCAACTTGTTAATCACTTGTCTTTTCCATTTTACTCTATGGCCCTAAAACACTACAATGCAGGAAGATTGTAGCTCTAGAAATGTAGTGCTGGCAACAAATGTTATGCATTTCTGTGGATGGCTTACAGGATTAATGTATCAATCAATGAACAGGATTTATCTTATATGCAATTCCTAGCGCTTGAATTCTTTGACATCACAAGGGACTAACTGAAAAATACCACAGTAAATCACCATATTAGAACAGATCTGATGAAGCCTTCCACTGATAGTTCACTTTAAGACTGCCTTAGATGGATGGATTCAAATCATTTTATTTCTTACCTGCAGTTTGGCTTTTGACCATGACTACACAAATGCAGTACAATATTGATCATTTGATTGTGAGACTAAATCTAACACGATTATTGTTATTTCAGCCGTCAAGTTGGGCAACCTAGTCGTCAAGTTACAGCAGTGCTACCAGCTGACAACGGCAGGCAAGTTCACCGAAGCTGTTGAGAAGCTTCAGGCCACCATACTGGCCATACCTTTGCTGGTGGTAGACACCAAACAAGATGTAGCCGAGGCTCAACAGCTGTTGCAGATCTGCCGAGAGTACGTACTGGGACTACAGATGGAGACCTACAGAAAAGGTCGATATGTTTTGCATTTTTTAAATTACTTATTTATAAATAAATGAAAAAAAGCTTTATAGAATATCGCATTCACATCATATAATGGAACATCCATCATCATTCATTTTGCACCACAGAACATTCAAGTGCTGGGTCGTCTGCACAAATATTCTCTGGAATTTTAAAAAGTAGGATAAATTGTACAGTTCATTTGTGTTTATGTCAGCGCTCATTAGTGATGGGTCCGCTCTGTACTCACTACTACAATGTAGTACTACATTACATTGAAGTGTACACTTCACACCTTTTGAAGTGTATTGCACACTACAAACTACACACACTTTAAAGTTATTGAAAGTACATAATTCAAATAGTACACTTCATTTCAAAGCGAACACTACAAAGTACACACACTTCAAAGTTATTGAATGTACAAGTACATACTTCAAAGTACATTTTTTAAGTGAAAGTTTTGGGAAGTCGATGTAGAGAAATGAAGAAATTTTTAGAAATCGAAACAACCCCCCCCCCCCCATGGTTTAAAATTAAAAAAATTGGGACCGAAAGAGGAAATCTCTGGAAACTGAACCCCCCCCATGGTTTAAAAAATTGTCGGACTGAATGAAGAAATCTTTGTACAATTACTTCACTTCATTAATACTACAATCACTTCATTAATACTACAATTACTTCATTACTTCACTTCATTAGTACTACAATTAGTTCACTTTGTGTAGCTTTTACTACAAATGTAGTGTACACTTTGTAGTCTTCATTTTGAAATGTAGTTTTTCCCTTAGCTGGCGCTCATGTGTTTAATTACCTTATTTTTTAGGTGGTAGAATTTTGATGCTTCGCGAGTCATAATTGCTCTAATTTGTACACACACCAAATTCACATAATTTTATTAGGCTGATTGAGACATCAAAATAAAAACTGTGGCTCGTTTTCGGCATGAGATTCAAACAGCATGTATCGTGAGTTTAATGGGAAAAATTCAGATACCACAAAGAGAACTACCAACTTACTGTGTATTGTTGTGTTCATAAATATTTTTGTTATTTCTTTAGGATTGCCAAAAGTGTCCCTGGATGAACAGAAACGAAACTGCGAACTCGCCGCATACTTCACCCACTGCCGCCTCCAGCCTGTTCATCAGATCCTAACCTTGCGTACCGCCCTCAACATGTTCTTTAAGTTGAAAAATTTCAAGACAGCCGCGTCGTTTGCGAGAAGGCTTCTAGAACTCGGCCCCAAACCGGAGGTGGCGCAGCAAGCGAGAAAAGTCCTGCAAGCCTGCGACAAAAACCCCGTCGACGAGTATAAACTGGCTTACGACGAACACAATCCATTTACCATCTGTGGAATCAGCTACAAGCCGATCTACAGAGGGAAACCTGAAGAGAAGTGTAGTCTCTGCGGAGCTAGTTATCTCCCGGAATATAAGGGGACTGTTTGTCCGGTTTGCAATGTCGCCGAGATCGGAAAGGATTCCATCGGTCTAAGAATTTCAGCCATACAGTTTCATTCAAGATAGGAATAATTGCTATTGATATTTGTGTTTGTCATTTACACGTTTGCATTTTAATTTTTTAACTTTAGTTTTTCCTTCAATATTTCTGAGTTTCGTGAATACTAGAAAATTATTAGAAATAATATAAACTTTATACATCCAAGAAACAACACGCGTGTATTATTAAAATATCTTTATTCCAACATAGGTTATTTAAAAACTATTATATTTTACTGTTGTTTACACTTAATCAGATTTATTAAAAAAGGTTTTCGTCAAAACGCTATAAGGTTAAATTAAAACAAAGCAAGTATTTTATTTGAAGTGTAACATATTTTAGAGATGTACCATATAATAAAGAGAAGAAAGGAAAATTGTGGTTTTATTATTAACCTGTGATATAGCCAATTGCAATTCTTCTATATAAGGATCAGCCTGCCCTAGAACGTTCTGACGAAGGATATGAGGACTTTATGATACCGTATTTTTCCAAAAATGAAACATCCTCCAAAAATAAGCCCTGTCATGATTTTCAGGAGTTTTTGGAATATAAGCCCGCCCCCGAAAATAAGCCCTAGTTAAAATAAGATGAATGCCAACATGTGTCGATTATTGCTAGTGCCACACTACTTATATTTTCTCATTTGCAACACCGATCGATGCGTGGATCACGCATAGATAAGATAGGATCACATAATCGAGTTGCGCATTTAAGGTTGCGCGTCAGTTGTTATTTACTTATCTATGGTCAATTGCCGCCACCTACTTGTTGAGGGCGTGGGCGTGCGATTTTTTACAGAGCAAATAATTTTTAACCCTTGATAAAATGAGTGGAAGAAGTTATTCAGTCGAGTACAAAAAGGGAATTCTGGAAGACTCCTGGGACGTAAATCTTGTAGCCTTCTGTAACGAGAAGATGTTGGACTCCGTATGGTTCGAAAATGGCGAACAGACTACGATAACCCGTGTCAACTGATGGCCCAAGGGAATGAGAAGAAACGCAAGGTTGGATCAGTTCGGTTATTTTCATCTGGGAATGGTTTGTTGACAAGTGTACGGGACGCGAAATCGCCGCATACGTGGGGAAAATTGGGATTATGATCGGGAAAAATGGACTGTATTGGATCGAGAAAAGGAAGAACGTTTCGACTCACCTTTTAGTCTCTTGGGGTCCTTCCAGATGTCACTTCACTAAGCAACTGTTTCACTAAGCAATCGGTTGGCCACCAACGTGCGTTACTCCCGGCGGTGACGAGATTATAGAACGTACAAGGTGAAAATTGGCACCTTTAACAACAAGATAGTGAGACTTATCGAAACGAAAGGTAAATTGGTACTGGTTGAGGGTAGGAAATTTTTCGATAGGGACCAATCAGTGTTGCCACATAAGAAAAGAACAATATTCTGTAAACAATCGATTTCTGTGCCAATGTGAAGTCATGAATATCGAACTTCCCCCCGCCTAAGAGACGACCACCTCTCTTAATTACACTAGACGAACGAAAAGAATAACGACATACGATAATAAAAATTAAAAACTAATACGAATTGAAACCATTTTAGAAGCGCTAACCCTCAGGTGGAAGGCAGGCCTTAACCGATCGGGTCAACAGACCTTGAGAAGTTCGCACAGTGATGACCCGAACGATAGCGCCTGGATGGATTTCGACGATTCTACCAAGCCTCCAATGCATCGGAGGCACATTGTCATCCTTCAGTAAGACAATGTCGTCTACAGCCAAATTGCGTCCACAAGCAAGCCATTTAGGACGGTGCTGCAGCGTGTGACGATACTCTCGGTGCCACCTCTTCCAAAAATGCTGATGCATCTGTTGAATGAGTTGCCACCGAAACAAACAATTGTAGACAATTCCTCAAAGGTTAATATCTGAGCTCCCACTACCCGTTTGAGGTTAAACTTTGCGGATTTGACGGCAGCTTCATGCAATTCTCCAAAATGAGGGGCACTCGGAGGGTTGAAATGCCACGGCACACCCTGATTGTGAAAGGCCGAGCTCAATCGTTCTTTATCTGAGGGTGCATTCAATTGCGTTAAATAACGATTGGCTCCTTGAAAATTGGTGCCGCATTCTACACAACCCTCGGTGAGCCGAAAAACGAGTTAAGGCCGCCATTAATTAATTCAAATTCTTGAGGTACATATAATTTTTTAAATATTTTTATATTAATGACAGTGAAATTTTCTTAGTACGCATGTAAAATTTAATTAAAATAATCGATGTTTTAATGGTTTTATGGATACTGCAATATAGGAAACAGAATGTTTAATTTTTGTCTTTTTTAAAACGATATATTTAACAACTTGTCGAAAAATATTAATGTCTGAATAGCACCACTTCTTTTTCAAACTTTATACAATCAATTTGTAAATAAAATATATGGTCTTTATTTGAAAATATACGAGATTATATACAAAAAATATACAAAATATAGAGTGTACAAAAGATAACTCTATTGCATGAAAAGTAAAATATTGTTTCGGGGTTATAATTTTTTTGATGTTATAACAATATATTTATTCATATATTTTTAAGGAAATGCTTCAAGAGTGAATGGATCTATCATAATAAAATTGATTATAAGCCTGTTTAGCTATGGGTTTTGCAAAATGATTTCATAAGTTTACGTTAAATTTAGAAAATCGAGAGTAAATATAAAAATCATGCCTCTTAAATGTTCAAAGTTATACAAACTCTACAGAGACACATTTTGTCTTCTAATATCACAGCTTTAAAAGAATCTAAATACCCGCCACTAAGTTTCCATGTTCAAATTTATTTATTTAAATTTAATTATATTCTTTTTATATTATTTTTATAACTGACAACATGTTATTAAGTGTATATACACAAGGTCAGGTCAGGTTAAGTGAAAAATTATTGAAAAAAAAATAGCTCTTGTTTTGAATTCAATTTATTTTTCATGTATTTATTTATTTATGGTCTTTGTATTTAATTTGTAGAACTCCATATTTATTTATCTGCTGCAGACTTAATCCATGATGTAAATGATTTATCAGTCTTTAATTATTTCGGGAGTCTCACAGACAGAGGGACAACTCGACTGTATATACATATAGTCTACAGTTATATTGTCGAGTACTTGGGAATATTATTTTCCTGTTGGTGGTAATGACATCCAATGATAAAGGCTCTTCTCTAAGTCTCTTGAATTTTTTACATATGACTGGAATATTCATCCATGGTGCCCAGTGGAAAATCGAATGTTTTCTCCAGGTTTTCGGAACCAGGGAACAAAATACAGGAAAATAATGAAAATTTCGTGCATTAACACTCTGGCAATCTGTCATTTTGGGAGCTGACCTACAGTGATCTTCTACACTCATTTCATCAAAATATACCCCAGCAATTTTGGAACCTCCCCTGACTTTGACAATATAATCATCCGTCTTTTCCTGAGTAGGCAACAACATCTATCAAAAAAGATTCTTCCACATCTTTCTTGCATTTTTGCCATTTGACGGAACATTACAGGAAAGCGCATATTAGTCGGCCATTTATCTCTTGCTTTCCTGGAGGAAATGTCAGGCCACACTAGTCCCTGGAAAATCCATTGTAATGGAAAACAAAATATGTTTTCTCCAGGTTTTTCGACCTATGAAACAAAAGAAAATAAAGCAAAGTCAGAAATTCAAAGTTCTTAACGGTCCTATTAACTTGGTTGTATCAACAACCTATAACGGTTGTATCGACTTGGATTATAGTAACCTTTCATTTAAACCATTGATTATTGCATTTTCCACCAATTACACAACCCGGTTTCGTAAAAACCATGGATATTTAACAAAGATTAGTATAATGCAAGTTGATACAACCAACCCTAAGGTTAAAAAGTTCCTTATAACTATTTATGTATCTTATTATAAAAATTAGGACAGAACAGACAAAGCTTTTCCTACCATAATTAAATTTATTGTTGACTTTAAGAATGTATAATTAACAAACGTTAGCACCAAAGGTGAAGAGGGGTGACATCTCTTAGCTAGTAATCACCGCAGCGGGAGGAAATAAACCAATCACAGGCGAAGAAATTTCTGGATGTCGAAGACTACCCATCAAGACCAGAGACCGAGCTCAGGGCCCTGGGACCGATATTCTCATTGCGCCCGCCAGCCTGCCAGGACCCTAACAACCAGCTCCAGCGTATATAGAATCCGGGAGTGCGATTTCGATTTATTGTCGTATGACATCAGGCTCGCGTTTGAATTGATTTACTAACCCATCGTATACCTATGTAACGTATTGAATATAATTTGTTTATTTATGTAAATCTTTCAATTAGTAAATTCCCTTTGGGTGGTCCTCCGACGACCTGAGTTCACCACACAAATAGTGAGTACGAATATAATATGCTTGAGAAGCCTTCTGCATTTGGTAATGACAACAGTAAATATGGGTGGCCTTTGGAGCGTCCGTACAGACAATCCCCGCAAACTATTCAGTAATCGTTTGATCGACTCCGCTCGGTACGAAGCAGTATCTGCCGACCCCGACGGGGCATTACACTGCGAGACCAACACAAGTATAGAAATTTATAAAATAAACAAATCAATGTAATGTGAAACAAAAGAATGCATTATATATTTAAAAGACAATTAATTTTGCGCCGCTGTCTACTGCGGGAATAGCTAAGACAACAGAGCTTGTAAAATGGGATCAATACGGGAAAACCCCGTTAATTCCAACTCCGATAATTCGAAATTCTCATCCCGAGATGTTAATTTCATAGTAGATTTACCTCGATAATTTGAAAACCTGGGTAATTGGAAATAATCTTTAAATCCTTGCGCCATTAATCATTACATTTTAAGTCACATAATTTGAATTTTTCAAGATAGTTTTAGTTTGTGCTAATTTCTCATACCTTAAATTTTTCTTTTAGTTCGATTCTCTTTTCTAATAACTGCGTTTGTATTGCTAAAATTTTACCTAAAAATGATTTTGAATTAGCTATCAATTCCAAGGAATAAAGTAATTCATACATCGAAGTATCAACTTGTTTTGACTTAAAAATAGATGGACCATGTAAAATCAACCACAACGGAAAATGAGAAAGCCAAGGAAGACAGAAAACATAAAAGAAGGTGCAATTCTTGTCACTGGAACAGTTATCCGAGCAAATCTTTTTACGAGAAATAATATTTTGACTTTTTTAAAATAAACAAATTATTTTTTCCAGTTTGAGTTTTTTAGGATTTTTCCGTGTTTCTATAACATAAAATATCGTGGTAGTATTTCCTAATCTCTCAATTTATCTTTTTACCCTAGAAACATGTTGCAATTCTGCATGTCCAAGGCGCCAAGAGAGAGAATAGAGTACGCAATCACAGAGGCACTGCATTTAAATGGTGCGTTAGTATTTCATATTGAGCAAACATTGATCCAAGAGATGCAGATCCAACATATCTTCATTCTTGGTTTGTTTCCACGACCGTGGACCGGCATACTAAGAACTATGTAATATTGTAGTCAACATGATTCTTTTACCTTATCTTTTAAGTTTCTAGATAAAAAGTGTAATCCCAATAATAATAATTTCTTTGTCTGTCTGTCCCGTAACTTTTGCAAATTCTTTAGGACCCGGCGGATAACATAGACAAAATAACCCCCTACCCCTTTACCCCATTCTCACCGCAGGATACATTTTCTATACAAATCTGCCATTTAACATATTTTACCCAAATTTTGCATACTTATTCTTTAGGAATCGACATGTAAAAGGTACCTCATTTTAGACTGGTTACAGCTAGTATCCAAATAATTTTGTTACCTGTCCCCGTAACTTCTTTAAAGTATAATTTTTTTTATAAATAAATAAATAAATACTTATTCTTTAGGAACCGACATGTAAAAGTACCGTCTTTTTGATGGGTTACAGGTAGTTAATAATAAAACTGAAAATAGCTTAGTTCTAGTTACCTAAATCCATCCAGAGAGATTTTTTGATTAATGCGTGGTAAAGTTCAGATCCGTGATTCCTGTTACAATTTCACCATCTTCTATAACATCGTCATCTACAACTTCACCTTCTTCAATCACATTGTCATCTACAACTTCACCTTCTTCTAGGAAGTCATCATCATTTACAATATCAGCTTCGTCTCCATCGTTTTCAGAAATATCCGTTGGGGTTATATTTACGTTTGACTCATTGAATCCTATAAAACATTTCAGATCATTTATTCAATACCAAATCAAAGACGAACATGAAAACAAAAAAGAATGACCTCAACTGTCTATATATATATATCTGCGGAGCTCCTTCGCCGTGATTGAATTAGAAAAGAAGATCATGTCTTTATTTAGAAATTGAATATCTAAAATATAACATAAGGATTTTTTTAAGATAATATTTTTTTTTCAAATTACTCCCAATTTTACTAAAACCTTTTTTCCAAATTGATTGTTCTACATTTTAGATATTTAATTTATACAACCTTCTTTTCTGTACTTAAACATTTTCTCCGGTGCATGGTAATGTGTACCAAGTAATGTTGCATCGCAGTTAGGGCTTCAACCTTCAAATTCCAATTGGAATTTCTGCAAGGTTTTTATCATTTTATTTAACTTGCATTGAAACAAATTAATTTTTCGTAATCAATTTAAGTTACTGTAATGATAGTTCAACGTTTTGTAAGAAATAAGTCAGAAATGTTGAAAAAAATGTAAACTTAGATGTCACATATCTCCATTGTATTGTTCCAACATCCAAATATTGATATTAGGTCTTTATTAGTTTATTATTAACTACATTATATGTGAGACCAGCAAGGATAATGGGCTAAATCCAAGATAATGATCCCATTGCATATACAATGAAAATGATTATTTCACTATATTATTGAATGTGCTAATAACAAAATGAAAGATAATTTACGTTTAAAAAGTAAGTATTAAATAAGATATTACACTTTAAAGTTTCGAAAAATGCACTGCATATTTTGACATTTCATAGGCAATATATGAGGTTAGGTTAGGTTATTAGGTTTGGTTAGGCTAGGTAATTAGGTTTGGTTTGTTTAATTTAGATTACGATTATTTTAGTAAGATTAAATTAACAGGACATTAAATTATAATAGTGAAATACTTATTTTCATTGTATGAACAACGGGACCATATTCTTGGATTATTCCGGATAATGTAAGTCGAAAACTCACATATGGACATTAACAACTCACAAGATATGAACATTTATACAAGAGGTATGAGTTATCAGGTTCCCTGATAGAGATCTACTAACTTGCTTGTTACTTGTTGTAACTAAGATTGTTTTCATTGTATAATCATCTTACAAAACCTAAAATATAATTATATACGAATTTGGAACACTTACTTTCTTACTCTTAGGGGATCCATGAATAGAATTTTTAAATGTTTACGGAAAAGAACATAAATGAAGAAAAAAATAAATTAAAAGAGTAACCTTTCACATTGAGGGTTTCAACTGGATCTTGACGTGTGTACATGTGGATGTTACGAATGAAAGTCACAAGATCTGACGGCTGGATATAAGTAGAGCGATAACAAAAGCTATTTTCCTTTGTAATCTCTTCATTAAAACCTATAAAACAATAAATCGTTTGTGATCATAAAAATATTTAAATTATTTATTATTATTATAATACACTAATATACATACTACATAATATACAAAATATAAATATTACTTTATTTATTTTTACTTTATTTATCTATTCATACATTATATTACTTTATTTATACAGTAATTTGCAAATTATAAGCTTTAATTCTGTATCAAAAGCAGCCTTTACAAACTGACAAACGTTTGAAGAAATTTAAATCTTGGTTATTATTAGTTCAGAGAACATTTCTGAAAGTCATTTTAAAAGAAGATTAAGTTTCTCAACATCAGCATTTTTTCATTATTTAAAATTCTCAATATAAAAAATAGTTTACAAATAAAATTGATTATTAAATTTATCAAGAAAAATATTCACGTTAAATTCAAAACAAGTCTTCTTCAAGATGTAATAAATATTTATCTTGATCTATGGAACAAATTTGTTGGGCGCAAACATGTGAGCTAAATGGAGTTAGGTACAGAAAAGTTGGAAATAAAACTTCTAGCCGTAGGATGAATTATGCCTAGAATTTTAAATCGGAAAAAAATGATAAGTCATGTTAAATAGAAACGTCAGAAATAAAACTTCTAGCCGTAGGACGAATTACGGCTAGAATTTTTAATCAAATCTTTCTTAAAATAAGGATTATTTCATTAATATTTGTTTCCCAGAATCTTTACTAATGCATGGGTTTTTTCTTGTATGCGCTGCACGCGACTGACACATAACCCCTTAAAAACATTTAAAGAAAAAACGAAAAGAAAAAGGACCTGTTGATTTTTTTATTTTTGGCATAGAACACTGATCATAAATTTTTTATTTTAGTTTTGATAATTTTTATTGTAAGATTTGAATCATCAATGTCTTTTAATAAAGTTTCATAAGCATTATTTCTAGATATATTATTTTTATACAGCAGTGAGCGAGTATTCCATAGAAATTCGTGATTCCTATTATAAGTCATGAAAAGTAATGTTTTATCATCTCCCCAACACGTCATATTTGTTTCATCTGTCGCGGACAGAAAAATTCGCATCGATACTAGCCGCGAATGACATGAGCATGCTCATAAGCAAGCCTGTTCACACATGCTCAAAAGATACCCCTTCCACTCGCAAATCAAATGAGCATGCTCATAAATCAACCGGCTGTTGATTTTTGAGCATGCTCATTACTAGCAAGGAGCGTACACACATCACTGAGTAGCGATAGCTCAAGAAGCTCAATACTTCGCATGCTCACTTGCCACTAATGAGCATGTGAGCATGAGACTTGCTGGTCGTCCAATATACATAATTACGAGGGCGTATTGAAAAGTAAGGTCTCCAATGATGCCATTTCCGAACGCAAGTTGCTAGGTGAAATTTGACAACATCGCTGCATTCCTTGGTTCCCCCACCACAGAGTAGAACCATCCACGAGACCTTGGTATGCTCAGTCGCTGCGTAGCAGTCATTTAGGATGGAGCTCCCACTTAGCTCGCCCGCCAGGTGCGAACTGCGCTCAGTCATTCGATTTTTTAATGCAAAAAAGGCTTCTTCGATAGACATTCACCGCCAGTTAGTGGAAGTGTACAGTGAGAAGTGTATGGACATAATAAACCTGCGGAAGTGGATCCGGGAGTTTTCTGAGTGCCGGGAAAATGTTCACGATAAGCAGCGGTCGAGGCGGCCGAGTTTGCCGAAATCAACGGCAGCTCGAATTGACAAGATAATGTGCAATAACCGGAGAATAACACTTTATGAGATAAGGGAATGTCTTAATGAAGAGTGTGGCTACTTCTCCGTGCAGAATATTGTGTCGGAGCTCCTCGGTTACCACAAAGTGTCCGCCAGGTAGGTCCCTAAGCAGCTCACCGATGAATGACTAGCCTACTCAATGAATTCGACTGGGATATCATCGACCACTCGCTTTACAGCCCGGACGTTGCCCCCAGCGACTACCACTTGTTTCTCGCTCTCAAAAAACACCTTGGGGGACAGAAATTCAAGTCAGAGAGGAAGTGCAAGAAGCAGTCGTCAGTTGGCTTCGAGAGTGGTACGACGCTCGCATTAAAAAGTTGGTTACCAGGATGCAAAAAGTGATTGACGGTCAAGGCGACTTTGTATAAAAATATCTAAATGTTCAACCTTTCCAAAGACGTATACAAAGTTGTGAATAAAATTGATTTTTTATGAAAAAAAAATAGGAGACCTTACTTTTCAATACGCCCTCGTGTTACCAGTATATGCCCCAAATTATCCTTTACCTGCAAGTACCAAATCAAAAAATTATACCTCATACTAAAGAATTCAAATTAATTAAATCGCATAGTCTGTTATGGCCGTGCGTGGCGCGCTGGGCGCGGCGGAGGCCACGCACTACGGCGCGGCACACACCGCGGCGCGCCGCGCGCCCGGTGGCGGCGAGCCCGCGCATTTCTTTTTTTTTTTTTTTAAATAGAGATGCGAACACGGAATTCGTGTCACATCAATATTCTTACTATTTTCAAATTAAGCTAAACGCTTGTGCTATGAAAATAGGACTAACTTGCTTGTCTGGAGTGAGATTCGAACCTGCGACCTTTGGATCACGAGGCGAGAGTCCTAACCACAAGACCAACAAGCTACTCAGATTTTTCTCTCAGAAATTTCAGACTATACAATTTAATTAATTATTCAACTTCTTGAGTATGAGGTATAATTTTTTGAATATTTTTATATTAATGACGATGAAATTTTCTTAGTACACATGTAAAATTTCATTAAAATAATCAATGTTTTAATGGATACTGCAATGTAGGAAAAAAACATTTAATTGTCTTTTTTAAAACGATATATTTTGAACTTGACGAAAAATATTAATGTCTGAATAGCACCACTTCTTTTTCAAGCTTTATACAAATATATGGTCTTTATTTGAAAATATATGAGATTAGTGTACCAAAGATATCTATTGCATGAAAACTAAAATAGTGTTTCGGGGTTATAATTTTTTTGATGTTATAACAATGATGTTCATATTTTTTTAAGAAAATGCTTCAAGAGTAAATGAATCTATCACAATAAAATTGATTAAAAGCCTGTTTAGCTATGGGTTTTGCAAAATAAATTACATAATAAGTTTACCTTAAATTTAGCAAAAGCAAATACGAAAATCGTGTACTGGGGCCTCTTAAGTGAAAAATTTTTGAAAAAAAAATAGCTCTTGTGCTTGGAGAGGGTCTTCCACTTTATTTTATCAAAATTTTGAATTTAATTTATTATTTATTTATTTATTGTCTTTTTGTTTAATTTGTAGAACTCCATATTAATTTTTTAGCAAAATTTAAAATAAATTAAATTGTAACAATTATTATTAATGAAATTTAAAATGAATTAAATTTTAATAAATATTAAGTCAAATTTAAAAATTTTTTTTTTTGTTAACTATTTTTTATACTGAGAATCTATTTTAAATATGACTTTCAGAAATGTTCTCTGAACTAATAATAAGCAATATTAAAATTTCTTCAAACATTTGTCAGTTTGTAAAGGCAGGTTTTGATACAGAATTAAAGTGTATATTTTGTGTATTACTCTATAAAAGAGTAATATAGTGAATAAATAGATAAATAAAGTAAAAATAAATTAAGTAATATTTATATTTTGTATATTATGTAATATGCTTATAAGTGCATTATAATAATTATAATAATAAATAATGAAATATTTTTATGATCATAAACGATTTATTATTTCATAGGGTTTAATGAAGAGATTACAAAGGAAAATAGCTTTTGTTATCTCTCTACTTATATCTAGCCATCAGATCTTGTACCTTTCATTCACAGAATCCACATGTATGCACGTCAAGATCCAGATAAAACCCTAAATGTGAAAGGTTACGCTTTTAATTTAATATTTTCTTCATTGATGTTCTGTTCCGTAAACACAAAAAAAATTCTAGAGTGCCACCACGATAACTTGGCATGTGAGGGAGGGCGCCCCTGTCGCGAAACAGAAGTTGCCAGGTTGTAAATTTATTACACAATACATAATGTACTGAATGTCCGATGACCAGTGTCAGAGCCTTCAAACCATTTGGTCGGGTAACAGCGTACTCCGCGGCGGCCGCTCTATCTGTCAAACTCTCAGACGGTAATATCCGTCCATTATTCGCTTTTTCAGCTTCGCAAAACTTTAATACTTCATTGGCAATTGTTCTTGCACCACCCCGGACTGTTTTGGTTGTTTTGGACATAATAATTGAGTGTATATTGGTAATCAAGATGTCACAGCTCCTGAGCAAATACAAAATTGTACTGAATTACAGGGCGAGGGGTTGCCGCCGGGGCGGGTTTTAGTTCCAATCCTGCCGCACGCCAAGTTATGTTGGGCAGGCAATATTTATGGATCCTCGAGAAGAGTACAAAAGTAAGTGTTCCAAATTCAACCATTCTATGGCTTTTCAGATTACGTACTCCTTTAATAATCCGATCTCATTGTGCTACACAAGATTATCAGTGGAGCTACTGATTCTATTTCTCTATCTGACATAAATTTTCATGTTAAACCCCGTATTAGGAACCCGGAATTCTTTAGAATAAGCCAGCACACTAATAATGTTGGTTACTTTTCTCCCATCACAATGTATATGTATTGTGCTGACCCTGACGTTGATGCTGATATTCCTGCAGGTACCTTATCATCATTCAAAAATTCATTCCTACGCAACATTCATTTCCTAAACGATGACCTGAACCTATAGATCTATTAGATCAATTATTTACTTACGTATTCTTATACGATCGCACTACTTCCAAACATGTTACTAAAGCGTGCCGAAGACACTTGTAATTGGTATAACGGGCATGGTCTTCGTTTATGTTTTATTATTAGTGTCATGTAGCTATTATCCTGTTAGTGTCTCTAAGTAATATAAAAATAAAATAGCAAATGAATGTAATAATTAAATTTAATAGTAAAATTAAACCTTAACAAATGTATATTAAGTAAAGCATTGAAATAAATAGAGATAAATTAATTAAATTTTTCTTTTTACCTGTTGATAAACATAAAATTATGTTCCATAAACATTTATAAATTCTGTTTTGGATCCTCGAGAAGAGTAAGAAAGTAAGTGTTCATAATTCAACATTTCTAGATGATGGCTTTTGAGGTAACTCCTTTCATTAAAATTTTCTTTATACCTGTTGACGTTCTGTTCCATAAACATTAATGTTGATTGATATTGATGTCAACTTTTATAATATCAACAGCAGCATCGATAATTAATTTTGTTTGCTCAACACTTTAGCAATTCATTTTTTTATTATATTTCAGATTGTAAAGCTTTAAACAAATCCAATAAATTAGGTATACAAATGCCTTCCGGAAGCAAATTTATCACAGGTATGTACGCTCTAAACATTTATTTAAGACTGCTGTATATGTATATACATTTTATAAATTATTCAGTACTTAAAAAATGTTAAAACCAATAAACCTATTGTGGTTGTTATAATTTATTGTTTTGGATGCCAGCTTTATGACATCAACAGTAGCATCGATAATTAATTTTGTTTACTGGACACTTTGGTAATTTTTTTTTTTTTTTATATTATTCCAGATTGTTAAACATTAAACAAATCCATTCAATTAGATATCCAATTGCCTTCCGGAAGCAAATCTATTACAAGTATGTAAGCTCTAAACATTTATTTGAAGATTTGTTAATAAATAAATAAAACTTGCTTAATGTATTCCAGCGAAATTTCTTTTACACATAAATCTTGATCTTGGCACTTTCTTCAGAGTAATACATATTTGTATTTTGGATGTATATAGTATATATTTTCAAGTCATTTATTTTTTTTAATGCCACATCTAAATCACGAGACTTAACCGTGCTCTGGCAAAATATAAAACCTATAGGTTGCTTCCTTTTTGTGTTGAGACCTATTAACATGAAAACACAAACGTGGTCTGCGAAAACTGGTTTTCTTAACCCCTCCCCGAGATTTTCAACACCCTCATTGAAATCTTCATTACTTTTGTACAATAAACCAGGCTTTACGGACATTTCATCAAAAAATAAGACAAAATTTATCTCGAGGTTGCATTTCTTTTATTAATGTTTCAAAGTTTTTAAAAATATGCATATTTATACCCGGGCTGAAAGGAACCTTTTTTCATAAACCGCTTAAGGTTTTGCGGCCTGGCACAACAAATATTTTTAATATATATCTATAACACCTGCTTCCATGTTTAGATATTGCTAAACTAAGTATTTTATCATCTTCTGTAAATCTACGGCCATGTTTGTTTTTTCTTTGTTCTTTCATCTGGCAATGCATGTACCAGTTGGATTGTTCACAAATTTCATAAAGGCAAACCCATCAGCATTTGCTGATTTTATCCTGGTATCTAAAGGCAACTGCGTCCATTCGTAGTTATCTTTGTGAATTGGATACACTTCCTGTACATGTGTTTTTCATTTGGTACTAGATGTGCACGGCCCGTCACATTAATTTTTTTTTAAATGCGTTGGTATGTCTTCTTATCTGTAAAATAAATATTAATGTAAGATCCAAAGATATAAGTTGAAATTAAAGAAGTCAAATAAATAAAAATAAGGATTTAGTTGACACTGCTTGAGGAAAATATGTATTATGTATGTTCCATGAATATGTTGTGAAAATATGACTTGGAAATATGGACTATGAAAATATGAAAATGTATATAAAATATAAACATTACTCTGAAGAAAGTGCCAAGAAAGTTTAAGTGCAAAGAAGTTTAGTGTAAAAAAAAATTCAGTGGAATACAAGCTTAAACAAGTTTTATTTATATATTTATTATTAAAAATAAAACTCAAATCTTCAAATAAATGTTTAGAGCATACATACCTGTGATAAATTTGCTTCCGGAAGGCATTTGGATATCTAATTGATTTGATTCGTTTAATGCTTGACAATCTGGAATATTATAACAAAAAAATTAATTGCTAAAGTGTTGAGTAAACAAAATTAATGCTACTGTTGATATTATAAAAGTTGACATCAAAATCAATCAACATTAATGTTTATGGAACAGAACGTCAACAAGTATAAAGAAAAATTTAATGAAAGGAGTTACCTGAAAAGCCATCATCTAGAAATGTTGAATTATGAACACTTACTTTCCTACTCTTCTCGAGGATCCAAAACAGAATCTATAAATGTGTATGGAACATAATTTTATGTTTATCAACAGGTATAAAGAAAAATTTAATTTATTTATTTCAATGCTTTCCTTAATATACATTTGTTAATGTTTAATTTTACTATTAAATTAATTTACTATTTTATTTTTATATTAACATGCAAATTGATGTCAGATAGAGAAAGAGAATCCACTGAGAATCATGTGTAGCACAATGAGATCAGATTATTAAAGGAGTAACCTGAAAATCCATGGTTGAATTTGTAACACTTTCGTACTCTTCTCAGGGTTCCATAAAATTAATTGTAAAGTTTATGGAACAGAACATCAATGAAGAAAAAATTAAATTAAAAGAGTAACCTTTCACATTTAGGGTTTCAACTGGATTTTGATGTGTATACATGTGGATGTTATGAATGAAAGTTACAAGATCTGACGGCTGGATATAAGTAGAGCGATAACAAAAGCTATTTTCCTCTGTAATCTCCCCATTAAACCCTGTGAAGCAATAAATCGTTTGTGATCATAAAAACATTTCATTATTTATTATTATAATTATAATAATACACTAATACACATACTACATAATAAACAAAATATTAATATGTATTATTTTATTTATAGAGTAATATGCAAAATATACACTTTAATTCTGTATCAAAACTATCTTATCTATGCCATCTAGCCATCGATATACATAATTATTTACCATTAAAATACATAAATATTCAAAATCGAAAATAAGTTAACCTTTAAAATAGGCCCATAAGCCGCCATCATACACTTACACATGTATATAAGCGATGACAGCTCACATGAATTAATTTGGCACAGAATGACCCATAAAATTTATAACATAACCTATCTTCCCTCATTCTCTCAATGAAACCACGTAAATCTATATTGTAAAGTATTGTATTCTAAATTCTTAATTACCTGGAACATCTATAGTGGGAACTGAGAACCTGAGTAACTTTTTGGATCCAAAATCTTTGTTAAAATTTGAAAAATGTTTGTCACATATTACGCGGTGCTGGATATTCTCAGCAATTAAATCTGGATTCGAAATTCTGCGAATCCATTCATTTAATGTATATTCATCATATTTAGGGAATCTGTGGACTATTACATTTCGTCGAGAACACGTGGGTACACAGCACCAACATCGTGAAGACATTGTAAATCTGAAAATAAGGCTGACTTTTACAATAAACACACCTCTAATGGGATTTTTTTTTGTTTTTTGTCACACGTAATGTCAAGTGTTTTGATTTCAAAAATGTTATTTATATGCCGCTTAAAAATTTATTAAGAAAGTTATCACAGTTCAAAGTTTCACAAAATCGCCCATACAAATCGATACAAATCTGACAGTTGCATGTTTTATCTATAACCACAGAATATAGACCAAAATCTATAACATGAACACAGAATATAGATGAACATGAATGACGCCTTACCGTAGACAGCAGATGGATGAATTTATCTATGGATTCACCTTGTGTGAAGTAGGTACTATAAGGCAAAAACATAATGCTGCATTACACACACGGTTTTAATTGAACAAATAATTATATTAACCCTTAACCACCTACCATATGTCTCACAGACCCCGTCGAATTGATAATCGTGAATATTTTTGCGCCCAAGTTTCGTACTAACTTGTTAGTTCCTGTACCTTTTCCCCGCGTCCCTAAGTGTCGCGCAAGCGCTCGTACGTGCCTGCGTTTGCTTCAGGTGAGTAAAAAACTATCGCAGGGGTCTGAGAGACCTATGGTAGGTGGTTACGTAATTTTTTTTAATCGTGTTTTTTTATGGTTTTCTTTTAAAATGGCTCTTAGTGACAATAATATCGAGCGGTGTTTGGAACAAGATCTATCAAGATCGTGTTGGGCTAGATCATGTATTGGAAAAAAGTTGTGCATCTGATTCCGAGCACGAAGAGCCAACTGTACTAGGTGATTAAGAAAATTCTCCATCCCAACATCATTTGTCTTCAATTTTACGTGGAAACGAAGAGTTTTCATCTGAAGATGATGATCTGAAATTCGATGGAGACCGTGGAAGAAGAATTATATTGAAAGGAATTAGTTTCGTTGGTCCCCCACCGTTTTTACGATTAAGAACTTTTCATCATAATATAGTGCAGGGAAGAGAAGATAAAAAACCAGCATATCAGAGTGAGCTTAATTCTTTGTCTTGTTCACTGGATATTTAGCAGCATTTTTTTAATGACGAATGCAATGTGAAATTGCAACGTGTGAAATTGCAATAATGTGAAATTCAACGTATCCTCCACGGAAACGTAACCACTTCATCAGCAGTTCCATATAGCAGCAGTGCTGAAGAAAGGTTGGCGGTTCGTAAAGACTGTTCAACTTGCAAATACACAAAGAAACGCAATACACAATACATGTGTTTCGAATGTAAAGCACCATTTTCCTTGAATGCTCAAACAATCTGTGTTTTCGCTGACGTGAAAAACTATAAGTTTAGAGCCTGCAATTTTATTTAATTTGTGATTTTATGGAGAATTTTTTTTTTTTTTTACGTTTGCCAATTATTCAACATTAAAAACAAAGTAGTAAGAAGTTCCTATTCTACATGATAATTTTTGTGGATCTCATTTTCCAAATATATTAGTTTGTAAGCCTGAAATAAGAGGTATTGACAATTATTTATGATTTAAAGAAAAAAAAATGCTTATTTTGATATGCCTTTTTCTTCTAATTAAGAGTTTAATATGTTCCTCAATAGAATTTTAATTAAAAAACAAAACCATTCTTTACTAAATTTTACCACGGTGAATTATTTTATTCGGGAGTCCCACAGACGTATGACAGATGATTGTGTAACAAAAATATGTGGTAGGTGGTTAAGGGTTAAACAAGTTTTTCACGAAATATATATAATAAAAACTTTATGCAGCCAACTACAGAATAAAAGTAAAGTCGAGTGTTCTGATTTCAAAAATAATATTTATATATGGCGGTACAAAGTATTAAAAAGTAAGGTTAATTAATTTTATTAAAAATTTATTTTTAGGTTAGGTTAGGTTAGGTTTTTATTTATTTATTTCATTTAAAATTTATTTTTAGGTTACGTGAGGTTTGATTGTTTAATTTTATTGCAAATTTATTTTTAAGTTAGGTTAAGTTAGGTTTGGTTGTTTAATTTTATTACAAATTTATTTTTAGGTAAGTTAGGTTAGGTTAGGTTTGGTTGGGTTAGGTTAGGTTGGGTTTGGTTGTTTAATTTTATTGCAAATTTATTTTTAGGTTAGATTTTATTGGGTTAGGTTAGGTAAGGTTGGGTTTCTATTATTATACAAATTTATTTTTAGGTTTTTTTAGTGACAGGATTAACAAATTTTATGGAATTTAAAATTTTGATGGTATTATTCCAAAACGACACATGACTAGATTCTACGGCGATGGCACAACGATATTTAAGTCAATAATTGATGGTCTAAACGATTTCCATTAACACAATCAAATAAATCATTTATAAAAAACACTCGCCTTAATTGTTGGAGACATTTAACTATTTTTTCTGTATTTTGTCTTACCAAGCAATTATGTTTCCCTGTTGGATGATCGAATTAAATAAAATAAATGAAAACAAATACATAATTATAATATATTACATTATATTTATCTTCTAGATATCGTAATTTTCTATAATATGTATACATTTTTAACCAGTATGTAAATATCAATTTTCATAACAACGCCAAAGAAGTATAACTTCTACCGCGCGTACATGAGTACACGCTCTTCCATTTTTATTTTTTATTTATGGCTACTTACGATTGGTGAAACTGAATTGAAAAGTTCATTCATTCGGAACAACGAATGTCCAAAAAGCATAGTTATAGTCCGTCCAACTTATCTGGAGAATAAAGGAGGGCGTCCCAATCGTTGTGGTACTGCCCATAGTCCAAAAATTATCTCATTTGTAGGGAATTTTTTGCAAATTCGCTTTTTCTTAAACAAGTTATTAAGCAGTATACGACACGATAAAAAACAAAAAATGTAAACTAACGTACAAATAAATTTATCAAAATATACATTCGTAAAATACACAACGTCACAAAATGTCGTTGTTTCAAAATCAAAGAAAAATACAATTTTCAGGAAAAAAACCAAACAGTAATAATTCTTTAAGGCCGGCGCCACATTACGCAGATCTTCCGCCGCGTTTTTTCCGTTGTGCCAAATCGGCAAAGCAAATAGATCGACCGATCATCCGCGTAATGTGTTTAATAAGCGCATATTGTATGGAAAGAAATGTAGCGATGTTCCACGACAGAAGAGACGCGGCGGAAGATTCACGCAGTGTGGCGCCGGTTTTATTCGGTGTCTCATACTTAATGATCATGACCACCATGTTTAACTCAGTAACACCTAAGGATATCAATTGGTTTAGGGCCGTTGTATCAACTTGGTTTATAGTAATTTTTCGTTCAAAGCATAGATATTTTGCATTTTCCACCGATCAAACAACTCGCTCTCGTAAAAATCTATGCTTTAAATGAACTATTGCTATAAAGTAAGTTGATGCAACCAGTCTTTAATGTGCATAAATAAAAAAGTTTATTTTTGAAAAAAGATGTTTATACAAATGAACTCGTTAATGAATTATGTAATAAAAAGTATAAATAATAAAAATTCTATGTAAACAATTATCGAATAAAATATGTTCTAAAACTTTTCTCATCTTACGGCTTCTAAATCAATTTTTCCACTTATCCTTGTTCTTTTTTTTCCGGGTGTAGATATTTTAATGCCCATTTCCACGGCCACTTTACCTTCTTTAACTATTTTGTAAATTGCCGATTCAGAAATACCTGAATAAATTGTATAATAGTAAAATAAAAAACTAAGTATGGGAAAATCATTATAACTGCATGGCAGCACTAACCTGAAGTGGCGGCATAGATAACATAATAATAGTGGCGGCAATACATCTATGAACAAAATCAAACTGTATAATTGGGGCTTTTAGACGTTGTTCCTCTTCAAAAAACGTGTGCATTTTCAAGATTATTTCCCGAATACCGCTTTTAATGGTTTTTGGCATGGTGACAATCTAAAATTTTCTTAAAAAACTATCGAAACAGTCATGAACCTTTCTGTAAACAAAGTCTGTCAAAGGTCTGTCAGCTGTAGATAATCCAATATGGCGTCGTTAGTTCCAAATTTGGCCATTCTTCAGATAAGTTAGACGGACTATAGACGATATTATATTATCTTATTTATGTAGACGATCCACTTCTATTATGAAATTTTATCTAGGGATGGTAAATGAAAAAAAAATATCGATATACATCAAATCGATATTTAAAAAATATCGATATTTATCGATATAATTTTTTCAAAAATGTAAGGGGAATAAGTTTTTGGCGACCAAAAAAAAAAGTCGCCGGAAAAAATATCGATGACCAAAAAAAAAGGTAACCAAAAAAACTTCTCCAGAAAAAAATGAAAAAGGTCACCAAAAATATCGATAAATCGAGAAAAAATATCGATATATCGAAAAAAATATATCGATGACAAAGAAAAGGTCGTCAAGAAAAAAATTAAAAAGGTGACCAAAAGGGTCGCCAAAAATAAAATGAAAAAGGTAACCAAAAAAAGATCACCAAAAAAAAAATATCGATGTATCAAAAAAAAATATATCGACGATAAATATCGATATTTTTCAAAAAAAATATCGATATATTGATATATCCGTACCCATCCCTAATTTTATCTCTGTCAACAGTGTCAACTGCACATGTCAGTTTTGAATTGGTCTAAATTCTGTGGTTTTGAATCATTCCGTGTTTTGAATCCGTTTTGTCGGCTAGTTACCGCGGTGTTTTTGTATTACGTACTTCTTAATCTTCACAATGGATGACAAATCTGATACTTCTTTAAACAGAGCGTATCCTGGTCTCCGACTCTGCTGTGCCAGCGATGAATTCATATCCGGCGATGGCACTTACGAAGATCAGGGTTATATTTATTCCAGTCTCGTGGGAATTGCAAAGCTGGAGGAAATAAACAATGAAAGAAAGGTGATTTTCACATATTTTTTCTCTCGTATTCATCTTCGCTGTTATTGCGTCAGTGAAAACTTCAGCTAAATATATCAAAAGATTCTGGATACCTCGAAAAAAGTTTACGTTCGCATTTTGGTGAACTTTGAATATAAATTACATGCGGAATAATCCAAGACTGTGGTCCCGTTGTTCATACAATGAAAATAATTATTTCACTATATAATTTAACGTCCTGTTAATTTAATCTAACTAAAATAATCGTAATCTAAATTAAACAAACCAAACCTAATAACCTAACCTAACCAAACCTAATAACCTAACCTAACCAAAACTAATAACCTAAACAAACCAAACCTAATAACCAAACCTAATAACCTAACCAAACCAAACCTAATAACCTAACCTAACCTCATATATTGCCTATGAAATGTCAAAATATGCAGTGCATTTTTCGAAACTTTAAAGTGTAATATCTTATTTAATACTTACTATTTAAACGTAAATTATCTTTCATTTTGTTATTAGCACATTCAATAATATAGTGAAATACTCATTTTCGTTGTATATGCAATGGGACCATTGTCTTGGATTTAGCCTTACATGCATGATGCTCTAAATACTGAGAAGTTGTGGTAACACTATGCATAGTATGCATGGATTTTGTTTATGCATGTAAATAATACTTTTCATTACGGAATTGTATCCCATGTTTCCGGTCCAGTTTATAGTATTTATAAATACCAGGATTAGCACATGCAATACTGAAACTTTCGTGCTTTGGGGTACCGGAGTTAGATCAAAACTTAATAATAAATCAAGCAATGTTTTGCTATTACTTTGAGCAAATCATTCATGAACTGTTTGCCATTCAAATTGTTATTTGTCAATCTTGCATAATTATTTACACTTTAAATTGTCATAATTCTATTGACCTTTTTAATAAATGAGTATTTTCTAACACAATCTTAAAATCCCGGGATCAACAATTTCGGCTCGGGATGGGATTCACTATTTGTCACATTTTTTACTGCTTATTCGACAATACTTAACACAGAATTCATTTAACCTAAAACCATATTCTTGGTCTTATTACTAGTGATTCAACGAATACTACTTTTACGTATACTAATATCAAGCCTACTATTCGGCAAACACGAATACTTCTTTTTTTACTAAGAAATTTAATAATTAAAATTTACCACCGGTAAATTTTTGTTCAAAAAGCATTTCTTTTATCTGTACATTCCCAGCAGTCGAAAATAAATATCACTTTTTTCACGCTTATCGTCATGTTATTAGACTTAATTTGAAATTATTTTATGAGAGTAGCCGGCAAACATCTTGAAATTTTTCGGCGTAGTGGGGGAAAGTTTGCGCATGTACCATTCCACCAACGAGACCCAAATTTTGTTTTCTGCGCATTCCCCCACTACGCCAAAATTTTTCAAGTAGTTTGCCGGCAACTGTAACACTTTTACACACAACGAAAATAAAATGGAACGAACAATACGTATTACAAAACAAAAACTACATGATATGAGCACCTAACCTTATTAATAACCCAACGAAACTAGATGAAAGAACTCATGTTATGCTGTGAAATGACAACTTGAATACTCAACAAATCCATTCATTCAATATTCGGTAAATATCTACTATTCGGCGAATACGAATATTCATATTCGTTGCATCACTACTTATTTCATTATGTCTATTATTTTCCATTGGTCAGTTTTGTATACCTAGATAATAATGTAATAATATTGTCCTCAATAACAGGTGTCTCATAGTTGGTGACAAAAACTTAGGGGTCACCAATTCAATTTTGAATAGAAAATGTTTTTACACTCTTGGTGAAATGAAAACATAACCCGTTCCGTGCCCACTTCCTGGAACGGGTTATGACGGGGATAAATGACATCAAAGTTTGCATTTTTTTTTTCAATATTTCTTTCCTAAATTTTGTAATATCCTCGACTATCATGATTGATAGTAATTTATATTGATACCAAAAATTCATTCGCTTTGACACAAGTCAAATAATATTATTAAAAACCTGCAAAAAAAAACTGATTCAAGTGTCTGCATGGTTGTAATAATTTTTTTGACTTGCATCAAAGCGAATGAATCTTTAATAGTATTCAATATAAGTTATTCCCCTGAAGTACTTGCTACCAGCTACAAGACAACCTGTATTATTTAAAAAAAAATTTTTATCATACATGTTTCAGTGTCAATCCAATGCCCTATACTCCAACTTTTGAGTCTTCAGATATGTTTATACAGGGTTATTTGTAAAACATTAATAACCTCGCAGGACTACACTCCTGCCTTGATTATGAGTCGAAAATGTTCAAGCTATTATGACCTAATATCAATAGTTATGGAGATATGCGACATCAAAGTTTGCATTTTTTTCTCAATATTTCTGACTTATTTTTTGTAAAACGTTGGACTATCATTACAGTAACTTATATCGAGTATGAAAATTCATTCCCTTTAATACAAGTCAAATAAAAAAATAAAAACCTTCAAATTCCAATTGAAAAGCATTCCAATTGGAATTTTTCGGGTTTTTAATCATTTTATTTAACTTGTATTGTAACAAATGAATTTTTCATAATTGATTTAAGTTACTATAATGATAGTCCAACGTTTTACAAAAAATAAGTCAAAAATATTGAAAAAAAAATGCAAACTTTGATGCCGCATATCTCCATAACTATTGATATTAGGTCATGATAGCTTGAACATTTTCGACTCATAATCAAGGCAGGAGTATAGTCCTGCGAGGTTATTAATGTTTTACAAATAACCCATATTTTAAATTAACTTATAAATGACGAATAAAAAAAATTGGATCGTGAAAAATTAAATGCTTGTTCCAGACCCAGCGCGTGCAGGTGGTTCCATGCGGCGGCGGAGCCACGGTGGCCCGCATGGGCGACACCGTCACGGCCGTGGTGGTGCGGGTCTCGCCGGCGCTGGCCCGCTGCCAGCTACGCTGCGCTGGACCGCGACCGCTGGGCAGACCCGCACGGGCCGTACTGCGAAGGGAGAATGTCCGCGCGACGGAAGTGGACAGGATCGACATGTACAAGTGCTTCCGGCCAGGCGATATCATACTCGCTAGAATCGTATCCTTATTTATTTGTTTGCATATTTATCCTTGCAGGACCCAAAAGTATAGAAACTCTCTGGCGCAGATAAACCATGGGAGACTTATTGGTTTTTATTTTGGAGGTAGCTCGTTATTAATTCTAGCATACCGTCCAAGAAACCGATCTCAAACAGCCTTTGCAATAAGACATTATGATTGACCATATCAAGACCTCGGTGAAATCTTTATATGAACGGTCTCTGTGATGTCTCACGTCCAGATCTTCCTAACATTTCATTTATTGGCTCTACAACCCCCCCGGCCTCTTCGAGAATTTTCCTAAATCCTTTCATACATGTCTCTCTCCAATCTTTAATTTCTACGATACTCGTACATATGTATTTGAAAGCGTTGTCACTCCTACACCTGTTGCTCTCAGCAATGACTTACGAGTGTGATGGTGGATGATTCTCTCCATATCCGACCATTGAAGTCCTATTTTCATAAACCTTAAGACACTAATTTTATTTAAAAAATTATCAGGCTCATTTTTGTAAATGTCTTCACAATTCATTTTCTAAAAATGTCCCAAAAATATACCTCAAAATTTTCCTTTCAAAAACGTTCAGGGCACCATAAATCGCTTGAATATTCTATTTTATTTCTTCTTGTTTCCTGTTTAACGAACATTGGCTACCATCAGTTTATTTACTGCGGCCCGGAATATCTCTACAGTAGACAGACCAAACCACTGTTTCAGGTTTTTCAGATGTTCTCTTTCTTCCAAGGCCCCGACTTCCGGCAATCTTGAAGTTTTTGGATTTTTGTTATTCTAAGTACTTATTTTTCATTATTCATCTGAACCATGACATCTTCATTGGTAACTCTGTCCATCCAGCTTATTTTAAGTAATCTCCTGTAGATTGTGACGATCTTGTAGCCCATAGTAAAATGTTTACATGTCCCGGTGATTTAATTTTGAATATCCGGCAGATGTCAACCCCACGTATATTTCGTCTTACATTTATTAAATTATTTAGGCGTGGAAAAGAAAATTATCATAACCTTAACCTTGGTAGGAAAATAGAAATAAAGGAAAAAAAAAATATATAGGTGAGTCATCACATGATCCACATATCAAATGCTTCAAATCGCCCTGTCAATTCTTTAGTAAGCGTCCATGCTGTCGTTCTATAAAATAACTGAGAACATTTACCACCTGACCATTTACAATCCAGTGTGAAATCATGATTGCAGAATGTCTTTTTCATTCGGATAGAGGTCATCTTCTTTCTATAAATGTATAAAACTATATTTTTTCTTATCCATTCAGGATACCTTGGCTGTCATCACGTTGTTTGTTGGCTCAGAAAAGCTTGACAATAAATCGGTCAAACCATTGCCTCATGTGAGTCAACAGGACGACTTGAGAACATTGAACCAGAATCCTAAATTACCTTGACACTTTAACTAAACAAAATCTAATCTATGTTCATTACATTTATTTGGTTTCTCTGATAATGGTAAATTATTTGTGCGCTCCATGCGTGCATACCATGGCTCTGAAGGCAGAAAAAGGCAAATTAATGTTAATTTCTTAATTAAATTAAATCACTGGACATGAATTTAACCAGAGCGCTGTTCTTTAATTCACACTATAATTCACATTGTTTATCTAATTCATTGTACAGGTTTGCAACTCTACGGTCGTGTGTCACTTGTCAAAACAACTCTGACACTAAGTGCGCAGTAGCCGCTCAATCTCTTTAATGATCAATGTCGCTTTACAATCTTTCTAGAATCTATTGGGTTATGTCCCTTTGACCTTTGCAGTAATTTCCATTTTTTTTAATATAATGCGTGTTAAATCAATATTTATACTATTTTCAAACTGAGCTAAACGCTTGTGTTATGAAAATAGGACTAACTTGCTGGTCCGGAGTGAGGTTCGGACCCACGACTGTTGGATCACAAGGCGAGAGTTCTAACCACAAGACCAACAAGCCTTTTCATTATTCATTTTTTTACTTTTAAATTTACTTTAAACGGTATAGTGTTGTAAAATCCTCAATTATGTTAATTTTTTTCTGCTTCTGCCATCTCATGACAATGCATTCCTTAACCTTTATTTGGTGACCTCAGCTCCCTATGACAGAGTTACAGTGCTACCAACTGACTACCGCTGAGCCTGACCTCGGTGTGGTGCTAGCCAGAGCGGCAGACGCACCGCCCGGAGTGAACATGGTACCCCTTACTTGGAATGAAATGCAGTGCCCCGTGACGCTGGTTAAAGAACCGAGAAAAGTAATTATCACTTCAATAATTTGATAATATTTAAACAATGTTTTATGTGAATAGTTAGTTTCTATCTATAAATCAAAATTATCTCATCGGTTTTGTAATACAAGGCTTCTGTTCTTTTCAGCATTACATTCTCCAATGACAATTTTATTAATGAAGTGTGTTCAAATAATATTGAACCTTTATTTTTTTTTACTATTTTTGATGTTTATAGTGTAAACTTTGTGGTTGGATATAATTATTAATTTTTAATTAATTAAGAACTCTCTATAAACCACTTGGAGTAACTTTACGAAATGCCTAACTTTAACTAGATCTTTAGTAACAGAAATGCCTGAACACTTGAGCTGATACATAATTAAGGTGATCGTCCGGCAGAGTGAGCAAATTTCATAATTTTTTTTCACATCTATCACATTTTTGTATGAAAATACATATATCACTTTAAAATTTATTAATCAGGTTACATATGTTTTAAATGCCGATATTTTGTTTTGTTCATTGAGCACACTCTGATTTCGGTACGGTATTGTAAGCCAATACTTAACTTACTTACTTACTTACATTAACACATACTCATCTCATGAGCCCTGATGATAGACTGCAATGGGATTCGAAACTTCGGCCTGAGAGGTCATATATACATGGCAAAATATCCCAGAAAACTGAGCATAAAAGATTCTGAACGGCCGTGAAAACCTGAGAACGTCATTTTATATCTTTAGTTCTGCTGTTTAACCCTTTAGAAGCCATGATTGTGTTTATGCGCTAAACCATACACTCACTTACTCTCACATGCAGAGATAGAATCAAATATGAATTTCAGTGTCGTATATTTAACCGTTTTAGTGCTGAAAAGCGCCATCGCGCTTCCTGCATCCTCTCAAAATCGCAGGAAGCGTGACTGCGCTGCTCTCGTCAATGTGCTTTCGCGTGCGAGTTAGATAGTTTACAAATATATTCTTCGCGAGTGTGCAAAATTTATATTTTTAATCAAATTTATAGTTTGTGTACAGCTATGTTTTTGTTCCTGTTGTACTAGAAATTAAAGAAAATGGCTCAGCACTAAAATGGTTAAAGTTAATATGCTGTGTATGGATGATAATTCCCAGCATTTTATAGATGGTTAAACCTTACGGTGTTGTACCGAAACCTGTGAGTTTTAGTTATTAGTAGTATTTAGTAGATTATTAGTAGTAATTAGTAGAATAATACATTTTTTTAAAACCCTTGGCATTCAAAAGGTTAATCTGTTTCCACACTACCCTGGTAATGTATTCATTTAATTGTTATAGGATAGTAATTTTGTATTGAAAATTCATCACATAATATGAAAACTTTTTTGCAGGTAGCTAAAGTCGCCCCGGAAAATGCGCACGACATTATTCAAAACAAAGGATCTCAGGAAAACAAAGGATAGCAATCGTTTATTAACTAGTGAAATATTTGTTTATAAGTTTTGTATACGTTTAGGAAAAATAAAGATATGATCTATCTATCTCAAGATATGTTTTACTTATGTGTTTAATTTACTGATGGTATTTTTGAAGGCCAAAGCTAAGATGGAGCAGGAAGGAAATATCTATCTTAAAAATATAGGGTTGTAGAATAAAGGCTCTTTTTATAGCAGTAGGAATCAATGAAGAAAAATTCTTGGGGGACCAAGATCCCATCAATAGAGATGATGATGATTTTAAATACATAATTACATATTGACGAAATTTGTGAATTTAAATTATACATTTTAACTTAAACTTTTTCATTTCATTGTCATTTAATATTGCTTTAACATAAAGTGGACGCTCAATATTCGTCTGTAATCTATTCCCGAGGGAATAATGACTATCAATAAGAACAAATATTACAGGATTTTTTCCCACAGGATTGAAATAAAAGTTTAAAACCAAATTTGTTTATCAATTAAGTCTTTCCAATTGTTTGTTTTTAATTTTTTGGTTTTAAATTTCACAGAACTGTGTTCTGAAAAAATTGCAACTTCACAATGTGTTCTTTAATATAATGAATTAAAAATTGTTTAATCTATTCCCAACCCCGAATTTTCCTTAAAGATATATTTTAATCACATACATTTTAATTACGTATTAACCACTAATATGTAAAACCTCGTTAATTCGGAATTCAAGGGACCCAAAAAAAACCATTTCGAATTACGCGGAACCCCGTTATTTCGAAATTCAAGGTACAAAAAAAAATTTAAAATTGCAATACAATTGCGAAATTCGTCAAAAATCGTAAACCTCGTGAAAAAAGTAATTAATTTAAAAACGTTTGTATTTTTTTATACAAGAAATACTTTTGAAAACGCAATATTTATTATGCTAATACAAAGACCGCGATATTTATATTACTGATGTACCCGATACTGATATATTTGTTGTTCTCACTTGCGAACAAATCAAAATATTTTTTTGAATTTCGTCTTATTTAAAAAAATGAATTCGAATTTTGTGAACTAAAAATGTATTGATTTATGCCGCAAGGGACTAAAAATTATTTTGAAAAATAAAAAATGACGAAAAAAAAAAGATTGCGAAATTTGCCAAAAATCGTAAAACTCAAGAAAGAAAACCATCATTTTTTTGAAAAACATCTGCATTTTTGCATATTTCAAGAAATCATTTTGAAAACGCAATATTTATTATGCTAATACAAAGACCGCCACATTTCTATCAGTAAAGTATCCAAATTTGACATATATGTTGTTCTCACTTGTGAAAAAATTGAAATATATTTTTCAATTTCAAAAACATTTGAATTATGTGAACTAAAGCATTTTGATTTACGGCGCAAGGGGCTAAAAATTATTTTGAATTATAAATTACCGCGGTTAATCTACTATGAAATTAGCATTTTGGGACTTGTGGGTTTTAAAAATTTCAAATTATGGCGGATTTCGAACTATCGGTGTTAAAATAAACGGGGTTTTACTGTAATGCATATGGAGTGTTGCAATCTAGGGGACCTTAGAAATTGACTCATTTTTTAATTTTCTTCATAACATTTCTTAAATAAAGTAAAAAATTTATACACAGAAAATAAACCATATTTCTCAATATCACCGCTTTATTGGAATTTAATTACACACGCATTAATAACAAGAAAATTATAATATTTTTAAATAAAATCAATTTTTTTTTCACATTCCCTGCACAGTGCACCAAACAAACCTTGCGCAAATGGCAGAATTTACTATAAAAGTCCACATACGTCATAAAGTGATTATGTTTAGTAAATGGCCATGAAAATTTTGGAATTAATTTATGTTAAATGTTGCACAAAAATCATCGCAGTGTCACAATTTTATGTGTTTTATGACCTCAGCTGATATAGAAGCCCGTTAAAAATATTATACCTCAATATTATACAACTTCTCAGTTAGTTTTTTAATCTGTAGCATGATGGCCGACTTTGATTATTTGGGTCTGGTACTAAATTTACTCAATGTTATTTGTGTACTTTTAGCAAATATTTTCCTCAACACAGGTGATTATCTGTTTGTATTAATCATTATTGCATTTTAGGTCACTTAAATTCTGTTAATTTGCAATAATTACAATCATTTTCCAGTTGATGCAACCGGTGTAATTGGCTATAATAATTCTAAATTGTAAGTATTTATCATTATTACTTAATACAGCGATTACTTCACCCATTCTAGACTTGGAATGGGCTAAATACCCTTTGTAAGACCTTTGCAGTGCATTTAGAACCCTTTGTCTCATTGACGCTCAGCAAAGCCTAATATATATAATAAACAGCTACGTTTTCAGCAGAAAATATTATAACCTAGTGAGACAGTAAGCAATGTTATCATCGAGAATAACAACACAGATTCCGAAAACCAGGAAAATAATTCCAAAGAAAAAGACGGATCGGAAATAAATTCATTAGAGACTAACAATATAGTTACAAAGAATCCAACACCTAAACGCATACCTAAAAGACCTACGATGAGTGATGTGAATCTTCTAGATGCGAAAATGATTAAATTTATGGAGTCTTATTCAATCAATGAACCTAAAGAAACCAATCGGCATCTTTCATTTTTTAATGGGATATTGCCGACACTAGATAATGATTTTGATAGATTTTGATGACATTGAGGTTCTGGAATTTCAAATGGGAGTACTGCAATTGCTGAAAAAAATCAAAAGCAGTCGCCAAAATCGCGAGCCTGAATGTTAATTGCGGCGGTGGATACAGAGGATATTTCACAGGATACCAAGTCAAAAATAATTTGGCTGCAATACTTCTACCAAATATATAGAACTAAAATGTATTGACTTAGGGCACAAGGGACTAAAAATTAATTAGAATTACGAATTACCAGGGTTTTCGAATTATCGGGGTTAATTTACTATGAAATTAACATTTTGGGACTGGTGAGTTATAAAAATTTCGAGTTATGACAAATTTCGGTTTTTGAATTAACTGGGTTTTACCGTATTTTTTTTTTGGGTCGCAATCCTAGGATTGGTCTGCAACAAGCACTCGCCCTCTCCACTCCTCTCTGTCACCTGCCAGCTACTTCATCTCTTGGTAGGTGCTAAGCTCACATCTCCGATAATCTAGTCTACGTAGCTTAATCTCAGGCGGCCTCTACGATTGTTGCCTTCAACATTTCCCTCGACGATGGTTAAAAGCAGGCCCGGATGCCTTATATTATGGCCTATCCAAATTGTTCGCTGTTGGGCGATTCTGTTAAGGAGCCGCCTCTTTTCGCCCACCCTGCTCAACATCTCATCGTTTCGGATATGTTCAGACCAATGGATCCTCGCCATGCGCCTGTAGCACCACATCTCAAAGGCCGCTAGCCTCCCGGACATGCTCTGGCTGATGGCCCATGTTTCGCTGACATACATCAGCACACTCCAGACAAGAGTTTTAATCAAGTTTTTCCGAACCTTTAAATCTATGTTGTGGGATTCCAGGATTTTGGATTTTTAGTTGAAGGCGACTGTTGCCTGTTGTATTCTTCTTATGACGTCAGCCTCTGAGCAGCCATCTTGGGAAATTTTGCTACCCAAATATGTGAATTCTTTCACTTGTTTGATAGCGACGCCACTCAAAACAACATTTGTCGACACTTCTTCTCTTCCAACAACCATGCACTTTGTTTTGTCTTTGTTTATTTTCATGTTGTATTCATCTGCCAAAACATTTTCCATCTTACTGTATTATGAATCTCAATTTTGTCATTCTTTTTTTGACAAGTAACAGTTTTATATTAATAACAAAAATAAAATCTCTGTAGGTAGGTATGTACCTATATATTTTCAACACTCAAGTTAAAGCCAACATTCTGACCTTTTCAATGGAAGTTATCTGAAGTTATCATATACAGAGCATATAAATAGTGCCGCTGTTTCGAATCCATAAACTTTATTAATTCCATAGCATGTCTATGTTTTGTATAGCAAAACGAGAAATTCCTGCCAATTTACCTAATTTCTCTGTCTTTGATATTTTCTGATATTTATTATAATACTATACCTTTAAGTAAGCCTTTTAATTGGAACAACACCAGTAAAAATAAAAATATGGAATGGTGGAGTGGGAAAACCCATCATTCCATGATCAGGATCAGATATTACTGTTGAGCTGGACTCGGTAATTTGCTTAGCTGGACCAGATAATACCACCTAGCCAAAATGAATAACATCACCTATATATCTATATTCAACCACAACCTAGCCAAACTGGGTAACATTAAAAATCTAATGCAGTGTGTGTTATTTAAAATGTTATATTTATTTAATGCATTTTTTATGCTTGCTAAATTGCATCAAATAAAGCTTAACTACTTTATTTAATGCAGTTTCAAGATAAATTTTACTCAGAACACCTCATATATTCTATGTTAATTCATTTCTTGCCAGATGTGCCTGTGTTACATTTGTGTAATTCATACCACAATTCAGAAAACCACTAATCTAGGCCACACACATACACAGTGGCAAGGAATGCCACATTAGTAAATTGGGGCACAAGCAAGACACCCGCGGCCGGCAGTTCATTGCACCAACAGCATTTCGGATGATTTCTTCACACTCACACAACCGCACTCCTTTGTTCGTAAATTATATTAAAAAGGCACACGCCCTAGACGGGTATGTCAGTCTGTCACCTACTTCCGGCCGCGGCCGGAGGCTTTGGCCTTTAGAGTATCTAACATTTTCTAATCATAATCATGTATATTTTCTACTTGTTTTATGGAGATAATAAATCATCAAATATTCTACGCCTTTGGAGCTTCTTCTTCGCATGATGGTGGTGACCCGAAAAGCAATTGCTCCTAACCATCTCTAAACCCCCAAACATTAATGAATAATGAATATAAGAGAAACTAATTTTAATTGATCTGTACTGTGATGTTATTTTTCTACAGAAACCCATTGTCCGGCTGTCAAATACCTCAATTAAAGAACAGACACATGAAGTACAACAATGTGTCAGCAAAACCTGGAGAATGGATGCCGGTCAATTCAACATTGGTTTTTAATTGTGCCATGGGTTGGGGATTTAAAAATTTACCAGTTCCTTACGTCAAATGCAAACCTAATGGCAACTGGTCAGCCAAGCCATTTTGTAAAAGTGAGTCCAGTGCTTTACACATTTTTTAACACTTACATTTTTACACAGTCTAAGTCTAGTCAGTTCAGGAATGGTTCTGTTTTTGGGTATCAAATAAAGTATAAAGTATAGTTATATATAAATATATATAAAAATATATATAAATAAAGTATAAAGTATATAAAGTGATAGCTACGACACACATGTCAGGGGTGACACACCAAGAGGTTTCGGGTTAAACGCTTTGTTTACAGAACTGTCATCGCCCAAGAATAGTCAACCCGCATTGCGCTTACTTCGTTTGCTTTCCAGTCGCAGGTGCTTTTGTAAGTAAATTAAAAAAATTTCAGCGAAATGTAGACTAAAACTTATAACCATTTTGCATTTTGAGATTCACAAGGCATCATCCTCACTGAATATTTGGAGAGAAAGACAATTACAGGGCAGTACTATGCTGATTTGACGCTCAATTCAAACAGATCCATTTGATAGATAAAAAGTGCTCTTTCACCATGAAAATGCATCAGCTCAACCAGTTTTGCTGTGCGATTATGGACTGATTGATCACACTACGAATTGTTGCATCATCCACCCTATGCTTCAGATTTGGCTCCATGCTAATGCTTTTTGTTTCCAAAAATGAAAAAATTGCTTGGCGATAAGTGGTTCACGTCAAATAAGGCAGTTTCGCCAAAAAAATATTTCGCTGAGTTTGACAATAATATTTTTGGATAGCTTTAAAATGTTAGACCAAAAATGTCTTAAACCGAAAGGAAATCTTGAGAAATAAAAAAAAATTAAATGCATTTACATACTTCTCTAACATGAATACTTACACTATAAATATGAAAAATATATAAAATAATATAAAATTTATTCAAATTCACGTTTCAAATAAAAAATATCTTGTGACAACTTACGTAACTGCAAATTTACTTATGTCAAGTGTTACGTAAATCAGGGTGGTAATGTATTTATTTATGTTTACAGAAAACTATGGCTGCAAGATACCTCTGTTGAAAGACACCCATACGAGGTACAACAATCAAATAACTGTACCTGGCAAATGGCTTCCAATTAATTCATTTTTGGTATTTGGTTGTGCTGAAGGTTGGGAATTTAAAAATTTAACTGCACCCTATGTCAGATGCAAAGCTGACGGTAATTGGTTAACCATGCCGTTATGCACAAGTGAGTGTTTAATAGTGCTTACATTATATAATCATAGGTTTATCTCATTAGTAGCATGTCCATGGGCCCTAGAGCATGCTAGAATATAAATGTATTGTGATGCATCCCAATTGGTTGGTTCCATCTTGTTTCTACACGATGCAAATACAATAATGATAGTAAGAGTCTACCTTACTTACTAGTGCTTGCGTCTTGCTTTAATGCTGCACATATCCGATATATGACATGTTTTATTAGACAAATGACATATTATTGTTTATTATTATTGTGGCCATGAAGCGAACGTAACTAATTTTTTAGAGGATCTAGCAAAGCCATCGGCAGGAGCCAAGTGCTTTCTGGTACAAATTAAGGAATGTTTTATTTTTTAAACTGTATATGTAGTGTGTTGCACATTTTGTTGTTGGTGTATGCTTCAATTACAATGATATTTTTATATGTATGTTCTGAGAACACAATTACTGGATTTGTGTTCTCAGAATATATGTACATAAAAAAATATTGCTGAAATATATACTGGTCTATAAAAGGAGTTAAATAATTGAAAATATTGATTTCAGGCTATTTTAGTGTATATGTTATAATAATTCGGAAGAATATTGTATACATTAAAAATAATAGAGATATAGAATGTTCTTAGGTTTTCACGGCCACTCGGAATCTTCAGGTTTGTGTTTTCTGGGGTATTATGCCGCATTGTTACGACCTTTCCGGCCAAAGTTTCGGATTCCTTTGCAGGTTCCATCATCAGGACTGATGTACATGATGTACATGTACATTTACATCAGCCCTGATGACGGACCCTGCAATGGGATCCGAAACGTCGGCCGGAAAGGTCGTAATACCCCAGAAAACATAAACCTGAAAATAATAGAGTTATCATTACTAGCTGCGACTATGTACACTGTTTCATGAGAAAGGACAACAGATGTCTGCAGCATAGTCCAATAAAATATATGGAAGATTACTAGAATTGGAACATTATACAACTTTCAAAAGATTTGATATTGTGTGGATGTTCTCAATATGGAATTGGTGAATGTATAGAGTCATCACTTAAGCTAGCTCATACAGGTTGTGAGTCCTGGGCCATCATATAAAAGACTTCCGTACATGTTTCTCTTGTAAATAGCTTCGTCTCTGTGAGACTTTTATAATTCACCTTAATTCAATTATGTATAATGTACTGAAATCCAACAGGACATTAAAATTTTGAGGTCTACTAAAATTTCAATGTTTTTTCATTGTACACAGTTTTCAATATAACATTATGTATTATGGTCTCACATGCTCATTCACTTTTTTGTACAAGTTGAATAATTTTTTACTACAATATATCAAGGCCAATAGGAAATACAATCTGTAAAACAAGATTTGAATTGTCAGTATGAAAGATAAACAGAATTATCCCCAGTATAATTGTTATATATTGATTATAAAACTTTTTCAGGAAAATGCAAGATGTTTTCTTCTGAAACAGTTAGATTTGAAGTACAAAGATGTGATCCGGATGACATCTTTCGTTTAGATTGCGAAGATTACGTTCCTAGTGGTTACCGACACAAACCTCTTGGATGCAAGAAAGGGTTCTATACTTATGAAACTCTTAAGACTCTTACATGCAATCTTGGAGAGTGGGATCACGCTATTCCTGTTTGCAAAAAAGGTATTTATTGTTATATAATATAGCGTATAATATGACATATAGATTATAAAAATATTTATTTGCTTCTTATCCATATAAATCATGATTTGTGTATAGCGGAGGAGTATATAGTGAATAGACAGTTATAACAACTTACTCAAAACAATAAAATAAACATATATACTGTTAAGATAAAAAGTTTCAACTATGGTATCTTTAATCAATATCTACTAGATATATATATATTATATATATATAATATATATATATATCTCCTGTAACCTATTGGGCGTCCATCATGGACGAAATTGCATATAATGTGGCGTCCACCTGCTTACGACGTCCGTATATCGGACGTCAGATGGGAGAGTGTTCGCAATGGGCGCGGATTGTCTTTCTGATGCCATAAATGTAAAAAAAAAAAAAAAAAATTGGACGTCAATTCGCTCCCAGTTTGGCTATTCTCAGTATATCTGCAGTTCTGCAAATTTTCGTTACAAAAAATAGCAGCGCTGTCGGCATTATTCCGAACATTCATTGCTAGCCGTGTGCGACGTCCAACTGCGCGTCGAGCGAAAGTTTGAAATGCGACGTTGCCACTTGCTGGATGCTTTGACTTCATTTAATTGTTATATTCACGATTTATGAGAACTCGTACGCATTCACTTGAATGAAGAAGTGGAGTCCGCTTTTTTACTCCATTTAATTCGTGGCGTCTGATTATTTGACGCAAAAACTTTGGATCGATTTTTAACCCTTTTCTCGTGATCCAAACGAGCTGAAATTTTGCACGCAGACTCGTGGGGACGTTCAAGAAGATCTATCAAATTTTCGTTAAAAAAATTTAATGATTATAGTATAATTTTGGATTTTTAGATATTTTAATAGTTTTTTAACATTGGAATCATTACATAAATGTTTGATTACTACCGTCGGCGGCGGCCCGATAATGTCGCGGAATATTTTCTAAATTTGCATTACTATATATAATTATATTTATTATTCATTATATTAATTACTATGTATAATTATATTAATTACGATATATAATTATATTAATTATTATATATAATTACTATAGTATAATAGGTACTTCACTATGAATTTCAAAAATTTATGACAATTGGTTAACAGAGATAGAGAATTTTGACATAGATATTTGTCTAGACATGTTTCATTTTCAGTCAATCAATTATTTAATTACATGATGGTAACTTAATTTACAAAGAAAGGGAGTAAAATAAAAACATAGTTTTTATGGGTTACTTTTTTAAGCTAAATATCTAAAAAAAATAATCAGAAGTTTAAAATTGAAATAAAATAAAATTAATCCCAGGACTTGAAGATAAGATTGCAGCATTATTTTATTAAATGTTTTAGTCGATCGGTATCTACTTATATCTATAGTCGATATGAATTAATGTGTAATTGAGTACTTAACAGGTGAATGATTTTTATTATGAAGGGCTAATTGCCATGTTACCTTTGATACATGTATAGTAAAAGTCCGTTAATTAGAACAACGATATTTCGTGCTTTGTATTTATTGCCGATTTTGAGGATCCAAAAATAACTTTTCCCTATAAATTCTACCTTTAATTCTAAAATATGTGAAATGCGTACATCGTATCAATTATTGACGTATTATATATGTATAGTATATAGACACGTTATTCCCATACTAGCCGGCTTTCATATTTATGTAGCAAATATTCCATTGAAGTATACAACAAATCACATAATCACGTAAAAATCAGGTAATTTGAAGTCACGGTGCCTAAAATAACATACTCATTCTTACAATAGTGTACGATACTCTGTTCCTTTTTCCCGGGACTTTTTTTTCGGCGTACACGCAGTGTTTGTGAAATAAGTGTGTTGTAAATATAATTTAGCAACTATTTCAAAACACGAATCTTCACTAATTCCTGGCTTTGTAGATGGGTAAGTATACACTAGGAAATGCAATCTCACGAAATCAATAATATCAATCTCGCATACAATCAATTAAATTTTAATAATTATTTTAATTTCAAAAGTTATAAAATGGTACCTACTTGCTTTTTGCTATACTTACTTGTTGTTAAAGATAAATAAAAAGGAAAATAATTTTAATATCACTGTATTTCAAAGGGTAATTAAAGTTTTTTAAGAAATAATCAACATACAATAAATAATCAACCAACAATACGTATAAAAGAGGGGGCGACCGCGGAAAACGTGGCATGACCAGATCAACCAGATACTGGAAGATGGTCCCGTTAGAAGGCTCAACAACCGGCGAGCTTGCATGCGAAGATGTATGAATGTGGCTGAGGCGAGATTTGTATGTCAGGACAGAAGAGTGTGGCGCTCTATCCTCTCTGCCTACCCCCAGGGAAACAGCGTGATGGTAAGTAAGTAAGTAATCATAATCAACATCAACAATGAAGTTACTTTAAAAAAATAATATGTTTGACTTTTATGCTTGCTTTTGAAAGTAACTTCGTAAGAAGCACTGATGCTGCATCATTGAGTTGTCTCATATGAGAGGCTGTACCTAGGTATAATATGTTCCGCACTGGGAAAGAATTCGGCCGCATTTTGTCGTACACTCACACATATTTCCGGTCGCGGAGGGATATGCGACATATCGATAGCCCGCACATGCAAATTGCGTCTTTAAGATAAACACCGCTAAAACACAAATCGTTTGAGGATGTCGCGAGTCTTATTTCATTATTGCAAAAGAAGTCGATTATTATTTCGGATGGACACGTGCAAGTTAGCTCCATTTAAATAATAAATGTGAATATAATTTTGTGGCTCGGACTAAAACAAAAGCCTTTTAATCCTGTAGGTCGTATGAGACGTGCGGCCCTTTTTTATGACTAAATTATACTTTTACCCAGTAGCTAAAATTTTAACAGCTCAAGTCTATTTTTAGACCTCATGTTTTAGCGTATGTATAAATACAAGTAGGTACATTCGCAGAGTGATCATCGTTGCCGAGTGGTTTGCTTGTTTTACAAAAAATAAGTCAGAAATATTGAAAAAAAAAAATGCAAACTTTGATGTCACATATCTCCATAACTATTGATATTAGGTCATAATAGCTTGAATATTTTCGACTCATAATCAAGGCAGGAATATAGTCCTGCGAGGTTATTAATGTTTTACAAAATAATTGATAAAATCAACATGTTTCAAAGCCTATGGCCCCTTCGTCAGGATGGAATATACCTACCCATAAAAAATAAAAATAATAAAATTGATTGAATCTGTAATCCACATATATGGTTTCGGGACCAGTAAATATTAGAAAACTAAAAAAACTTGTTGATTCTCTGCCAAAACGTGTTGAAGAAGTTATAAAATCCAAAGGAGGACATATTTCCTATTAAAACAATTTAAATTGTATTCTTTTCTCTGCTTTCTTCAACTACCTATAACTAATAAATGTTGTGTTTTTTTTCAAATTATCGCTTGTGTTCACATTAATTCGCACAGTACTGTATGTTCAATATTATCTTCGACGGATTACCAAGTAGATAGCTACTGAAAAATAGTAGGCTTTTTTATTTTAATTTCGATTAGTTATTCGTCATATCACACAAATTTGAATGCGCGAGTTTGATTTTAGGTAATTTTTGTGCCTCATCTGCATTTTTTTCAATATTGTTTTTTTTTTCAATAAGTTATCTTCAGGGTCTCCATTCTTATAAACTGGGATTACTAATGTTTGTTTATATATTGTAGGGAATATACCACACCGAAGGCTTGTTTTATTATGTGTGCAATTGGGATGTTTATAATAGAGCTTGATTGTTTTAGTAAATCAGTTGTTACGTTGTCGTATCCTGGCGATGATCCTCCTTTTAAATTCATAATAATTTTTTTTATTTCATCTGGGTTGGTTAATTGGAATGTTGTGAGTTTATCACATTCCGATATCTGTAGATTATTTATTGGAAGAGAAAAATTGTTGTTGGGTATTTTTTTCGCCAAGTTTAGTCCCACATTAATGAAAAAATTATTGAAGATATTTGCGCATTTTTCTGGGTGTTCTTGAACATTTATAATATTATTGTCAAATTTTATAGTTTTTATTTTATTTTTATTAACATTTTTTTTCGGTTATTTCGTTAATTGTTGACCAAAGTTTTTTGGTGTCGAAATTAGAAACTTCCACCTTTTTTATGAAATATTCCTCTTTGGTTTTTTTTTATTAGTGATGTCAATTTATTTCTGTATTTTTTATAATATCTCCTTAAGCCTTCATCATTGGGGTATTTTATTGTTGATTTAAAAATATCATATTTATTACGTATTGAAACTACTAAGCCGTGAGTAATCCATGGTTTTATTTTACGGAACTTAGATTTGTGGTTATATATTTTTAGAATTTTGGATGAATTTATATATTTTTGAATAATTTTTTGAAAGTTTATAGAACATATTTCTGGATCTTCTAAGTTTAGTACTGATAACCAATTTTCTGTTGCTAATTTGTCACAAAATAATTTTAAATTAAAAGTAGTTTTTTTTGTATACCTTTTTTATCAGCTATGTGCGGGTGAGTATTTTGTTTATAATGCGTAAATATGCAGGAGTAATGGTCAGTTATACAAGTTTGCCATATGATGGTCATAATGTTGTCGAGTTCATTTGAGTTTGTTAGCATAATATGATCTATTGCAGAAGGTTTTTGGTGCGGTACAATTCTAGTATAATTATTTATGCACGATTTATAGTTCAACTCTGCAAGCATATTGAGATACTCATTTTTAGTTTTATCATGGCAGTCATCTGCAATATTTATGTTTATATCGCCCGTTAAAATAGTAAAATTGTTTTAATAATTGGTATAATTCTTCAATAAAAAAAATTGTGTCAGAATTTGGAGATCTGTAAATGCCGATTATGCGATAAAGGATTTTATTTTTATTTTTTCGAATATATTCATACGTGAACAAACTTCCTAATGTAGGTGTGAGGAAATCAGATTACCACATAAAATTAATTCTGCATGATATTTGACCTCCATACACAGAGTGTAACAGAACTAGGTAATCCACAATACTTTACAGGTGGATTCCTGCTATGATTATGAGTGAAAAATGTTCAAGCAACTATGACCTAATATCAATAGTTATGGAGATATGCGACATTAAAGTTTGCATTTTTTTTCAATATTTCTGGCTTATTTTTTTACAAAACGTTGAAGTATCATTACAGTAACTTATATCGATTACATAAAAAACATTCGTTTCAATAAAAGTTTAATAAAATAACAAAAACCCTGCAAAATATTGGAATGTTTCCCCATTAGATTGGAAGATTTTTATTATACTATTTGACTTGTATTAAAGGTAATGAATTTTTCATATTAGATATAAGTTACTGTAATGATATTCCAACGTTTTGCAAAAATATTTTTTTTGACTCATAATCATAGCAGGAATCTACCTGTAAAATATTGTGGACCAGTTCTGTTACATTCTATATACCTACATTATCAAATGTGCGTGATTATAACCCTAATATATATCTAGTCTAGATATATTATATTATCAATGATTATGTTTACTTGCAAATGTAAAATCTACCTCATTAAACGTGCGATATCTGATCTGTATATTTGTTTTATTTACCTACATGATACCTGAAAAAACAATAAAAATTTCCAAGTATTTATTACAGTAGGTAGATAAAAAATCCCGATATATTATGTCCACTGTACTCTTTTGTCTTCCTGTCCTTTATGTACCTAGTAAATAATTAGGCACAGCTCATATGTGAGGTTGTCTGTTTGATAATTGATACGTAAGAGGAGAATGCAGTATTTTATTAGAGATTGAAAGGAAGGTACATTTTGCTGAAGTTAAATGTGTGTAAAAAATAACGAGGAAATCTGCCGATTTCAATATTTGTATTTTGGAAATTTGCAGTAGTACCATACTTTATCTAAATATTAGAATAATAGTTTTTGTGTAAATGTGTAAATTTATATCAAAGTGAAAAAATAGTAGTAGAAAAAATAGAACATGCGTGACATATGTGACGATAAGTTTCGTCACAGGTAAAATATTCAAAATTGAAATAAATAAAATATATCTTCAAGTTTGTGTTTACTGGGGTATTATGCCGTGTTGTTACGACCTTTCGGGCCGACGTTTCGGATCCCATTGCAGGGTCCTCCTTTTAAATTCATAATAATTTTTTTTATTTCATCTGGGTTGGTTAATTGGAATGTTGTGAGTTTATCACATTCCGATATCTGTAGATTATTTATTGGAAGAGAAAAATTGTTGTTGGGTATTTTTTTCGCCAAGTTTAGTCCCACATTAATGAAAAAATTATTGAAGATATTTGCAAGATATTTGTTATTATTACGTCTTTAAAATATCATTTGAAGATATTTTAAAGACGTAACAGAAGAAATGAGCTCAGAAAAAAATATCACGATTTCTGAAATAATATTATTATCAAATGCACTAAATGATACGTGCAAGTATTTCGCCCGCTACACGTACTAGTGACCCGGTAGCGGCATCCCCAGAGAGCATAAAATAATAAATCTTCCTTCGGCATCCCGCACAAAAAGTGTAATTGGTAAAAGCGGCAACGTCGCGCGTCGCACTGTTTACGAGGAGTTGCGATAGTTAGGAAAATGTAAATAAAATTATGTATATCATGGGACGCCCGATAATTGATAATGTGGATTGGAGTCCAAATTGATTACACTACGCTTGTTAATATACGAATATTTGTATATCAATAAAATGTAAAAATTTCAGAAAAATAAGTTGTAAAGGACTTATAGTATTGCCTTAGTGACTAATATTCGATGTAAAAATAAGTGAAATTTTAGTGGAACTGGTGGACGTCACAATAATGCAAAATAAAAGGACGCACAATAGGTAGCGTGATGTATATATATATATATATATATTATAGATATATATAGATATATATAGATATATATATATATATATACATCACGCTACCTATTGTGCGTCCTTTTATTTTGCATTATTGTGACGTCCACCAGTTCCACTAAAATTTCACTTATTTTTACATCGAATATTAGTCACTAAGGCAATACTATAAGTCCTTTACAACTTATTTTTCTGAAATTTTTACATTTTATTGATATACAAATATTCGTATATTAACAAGCGTAGTGTAATCAATTTGGACTCCAATCCACATTATCAATTATCGGGCGTCCCATGATATACATAATTTTATTTACATTTTCCTAACTATCGCAACTCCTCGTAAACAGTGCGACGCGCGACGTTGCCGCTTTTACCAATTACACTTTTTGTGCGGGATGCCGAAGGAAGATTTATTATTTTATGCTCTCTGGGGATGCCGCTACCGGGTCACTAGTACGTGTAGCGGGCGAAATACTTGCACGTATCATTTAGTGCATTTGATAATAATATTATTTCAGAAATCGTGATATTTTTTTCTGAGCTCATTTCTTCTGTTACGTCTTTAAAATATGAGAGCAATTCACAAGCAGAAGTGAGCGTGTCTATGTCTTCATTTATCAAATTAGGCGTTTCAGGATAATATATCGCTAATGTAGACATTAAACTTTTTTTGATAGTTAGAACCCTCTCGAACATATCATACGTATAGATATGGGCAAACATCTTGAAATTTGACGGCGTAGTGGGAGGAAGTTTGCGCATGTACCATTCCACCGACGAGACCCAAATTTTGTCTTCTGCGCATTCCCCCACTACGCCAAAGAATTTCAAGAAGTTTGCCCATATCTATATTATGTGTAAGGATGATATGAGAAATGAAAATAAAAAAATAAAAAAGTAGATGTTAGTATGGTTTCCTCTTCGGGCCGGTATGTTTACCGTCCTTCTATCTCTGCTTTCCCACTTCCGTTCTTCTTGTACCGCGAAGGTTGCGTGCACGGAGACGCCCGTTCCGATGGAACTTCTCGAAGCTGATTTACAGCTTCGGACCTCTACTGACACGTTCCGGCAGCCTCGCGGCAAGAATTTGGAAGAAGGGAATGGAGCAGAATGGGTAATGTTCTCACCCTGAGCTCAATCGGGAGCGTTACTCTATGAGATCTCTGGTTGCATCGAGTTCACTAGAATTTCTCTACTTTGGGTCGTGGTACTGCTGTCGAGGAAATAACGGAACACAATTTTTGTTATGCTGAAACTAAAGTTAGTTTATTCAATAAAAATTCAAAGTAAAGGTTAAGAATTGAAATGGCTGTAAATTGTACAAAATATAGAAATTAAAGTTATTTTATTCAATAAAAATTCAAAGAAAAGGTTAAGAATTGAAATGTCGAGTTTTGACCGGATGTAAGCCCAGTATATTCTTTGTCAAGTGAACTTCTTTTACTTTGAAGGTATATTTTATTTATTTCAATTTTGAATATTTTACCTGTGACGAAACTTATCGTCACATATGTCACGCATGTTCTATTTTTTCTACTACTATTTTTTCACTTTGATATAAATTTACACATTTACACAAAAACTATTATTCTAATATTTAGATAAAGTATGGTACTACTGCAAATTTCCAAAATACAAATATTGAAATCGGCAGATTTCCTCGTTATTTTTTACACACATTTAACTTCAGCAAAATGTACCTTCCTTTCAATCTCTAATAAAATACTGCATTCTCCTCTTACGTATCAATTATCAAACAGACAACCTCACATATGAGCTGTGCCTAATTATTTACTAGGTACATAAAGGACAGGAAGACAAAAGAGTACAGTGGACATAATATATCGGGATTTTTTATCTACCTACTGTAATAAATACTTGGAAATTTTTATTGTTTTTTCAGGTATCATGTAGGTAAATAAAACAAATATACAGATCAGATATCGCACGTTTAATGAGGTAGATTTTACATTTGCAAGTAAACATAATCATTGATAATATAATATATCTAGACTAGATATATATTAGGGTTATAATCACGCACATTTGATAATGTAGGTATATAGAATGTAACAGAACTGGTCCACAATATTTTACAGGTAGATTCCTGCTATGATTATGAGTCAAAAAAAATATTTTTGCAAAACGTTGGAATATCATTACAGTAACTTATATCTAATATGAAAAATTCATTACCTTTAATACAAGTCAAATAGTATAATAAAAATCTTCCAATCTAATGGGGAAACATTCCAATATTTTGCAGGGTTTTTGTTATTTTATTAAACTTTTATTGAAACGAATGTTTTTTATGTAATCGATATAAGTTACTGTAATGATACTTCAACGTTTTGTAAAAAAATAAGTCAGAAATATTGAAAAAAAATGCAAACTTTAATGTCGCATATCTCCATAACTATTGATATTAGGTCATAGTTGCTTGAACATTTTTCACTCATAATCATAGCAGGAATCCACCTGTAAAGTATTGTGGATTACCTAGTTCTGTTACACTCTGTGTATGGAGGTCAAATATCATGCAGAATTAATTTTATGTGGTAATCTGATTTCCTCACACCTACATTAGGAAGTTTGTTCACGTATGAATATATTCGAAAAAATAAAAATAAAATCCTTTATCGCATAATCGGCATTTACAGATCTCCAAATTCTGACACAATTTTTTTTATTGAAGAATTATACCAATTATTAAAACAATTTTACTATTTTAACGGGCGATATAAACATAAATATTGCAGATGACTGCCATGATAAAACTAAAAATGAGTATCTCAATATGCTTGCAGAGTTGAACTATAAATCGTGCATAAATAATTATACTAGAATTGTACCGCACCAAAAACCTTCTGCAATAGATCATATTATGCTAACAAACTCAAATGAACTCTACAACATTATGACCATCATATGGCAAACTTGTATAACTGACTATTACTCCTGCATATTTACGCATTATAAACAAAATACTCACCCGCACATAGCTGATAAAAAAGGTATACAAAAAAAACTACTTTTAATTTAAAATTATTTTGTGACAAATTAGCAACAGAAAATTGGTTATCAGTACTAAACTTAGAAGATCCAGAAATATGTTCTATAAACTTTCAAAAAATTATTCAAAAATATATAAATTCATCCAAAATTCTAAAAATATATAACCACAAATCTAAGTTCCGTAAAATAAAACCATGGATTACTCACGGCTTAGTAGTTTCAATACGTAATAAATATGATATTTTTAAATCAACAATAAAATACCCCAATGATGAAGGCTTAAGGAGATATTATAAAAAATACAGAAATAAATTGACATCACTAATAAAAAAAAAAACCAAAGAGGAATATTTCATAAAAAAGGTGGAAGTTTCTAATTTCGACACCAAAAACTTTGGTCAACAATTAACGAAATAACCGAAAAAAAAAGTTAATAAAAATAAAATAAAAACTATAAAATTTGACAATAATATTATAAATGTTCAAGAACACCCAGAATAATGCGCAAATATCTTCAATAATTTTTTCATTAATGTGGGACTAAACTTGGCGAAAAAAATACCCAACAACAATTTTTCTCTTCCAATAAATAATCTACAGATATCGGAATGTGATAAACTCACAACATTCCAATTAACCAACCCAGATGAAATAAAAAAAAATTATTATGAATTTAAAAGGAGGATCATCGCCAGGATACGACAACGTAACAACTGATTTACTAAAACAATCAAGCTCTATTATAAACATCCCAATTGCACACATAATAAAACAAGCCTTCGGTGTGGTATATTCCCTACAATATATAAACAAACATTAGTAATCCCAGTTTATAAGAATGGAGACCCTGAAGATAACTTATTGAAAAAAAAAAACAATATTAAAAAAATGCAGATGAGGCACAAAAATTACCTAAAATCAAACTCGCGCATTCAAATTTGTGTGATATGACGAATAACTAATCGAAATTAAAATAAAAAAGCCTACTATTTTTCAGTAGCTATCTACTTGGTAATCCGTCGAAGATAATATTGAACATACAGTACTGTGCGAATTAATGTGAACACAAGCGATAATTTGAAAAAAAAACAACATTTATTAGTTATAGGTAGTTGAAGAAAGCAGAGAAAAGAATACAATTTAAATTGTTTTAATAGGAAATATGTCCTCCTTTGGATTTTATAACTTCTTCAACACGTTTTGGCAGAGAATCAACAAGTTTTTTTAGTTTTCTAATATTTACTGGTCCCGAAACCATATATGTGGATTACAGATTCAATCAATTTTATTATTTTTATTTTTTATGGGTAGGTATATTCCATCCTGACGAAGGGGCCATAGGCTTTGAAACATGTTGATTTTATCAATTATTTTGTAAAACATTAATAACCTCGCAGGACTATATTCCCGCCTTGATTATGAGTCGAAAATATTCAAGCTATTATGACCTAATATCAATAGTTATGGAGATATGTGACATCAAAGTTTGCATTTTTTTTTCAATATTTCTGACTTATTTTTTGTAAAACAAGCAAACCGCTCGGCAACGATGATCACTCTGCGAATGTACCTACTTGTATTTATACATACGCTAAAACATGAGGTCTAAAAATAGACTTGAGCTGTTAAAATTTTAGCTACTGGGTAAAAGTATAATTTAGTCATAAAAAGGGCCGCACGTCTCATACGACCTACAGGATTAAAAGGCTTTTGTTTTAGTCCGAGCCACAAAATTATATTCACATTTATTATTTAAATGGAGCTAACTTGCACGTGTCCATCCGAAATAATAATCGACTTCTTTTGCAATAATGAAATAAGACTCGCGACATCCTCAAACGATTTGTGTTTTAGCGGTGTTTATCTTAAAGACGCAATTTGCATGTGCGGGCTATCGATATATCGCATATCCCTCCGCGACCGGAAATATGTGTGAGTGTACGACAAAATGCGGCCGAATTCTTTCCCAGTGCGGAACATATTATACCTAGGTACAGCCTCTCATATGAGACAACTCAATGATGCAGCATCAGTGCTTCTTACGAAGTTACTTTCAAAAGCAAGCATAAAAGTCAAACATATTATTTTTTTAAAGTAACTTCATTGTTGATGTTGATTATGATTACTTACTTACTTACCATCACGCTGTTTCCCCTGGGGGTAGGCAGAGAGGATAGAGCGCCACACTCTTCTGTCCTGACATACAAATCTCGCCTCAGCCACATTCATACATCTTCGCATGCAAGCTCGCCGGTTGTTGAGCCTTCTAACGGGACCATCTTCCAGTATCTGGTTGATCTGGTCATGCCACGTTTTCCGCGGTCGCCCCCTCTTTTATACGTATTGCTTATTATGTTGATTATTTCTTAAAAAACTTTAATTACCCTTTGAAATACAGTGATATTAAAATTATTTTCCTTTTTATTTATCTTTAACAACAAGTAAGTATAGCAAAAAGCAAGTAGGTACCATTTTATAACTTTTGAAATTAAAATAATTATTAAAATTTAATTGATTGTATGCGAGATTGATATTATTGATTTCGCGAGATTGCATTTCCTAGTGTATACTTACCCATCTACAAAGCCAGGAATGTAGTGAAGATTCGTGTTTTGAAATAGTTGCTAAATTATATTTACAACACACTTATTTCACAAACACTGCGTGTACGCCGAAAAAAAAGTCCCGGGGAAAAAGGAACAGAGTATCGTACACTATTGTAAGAATGAGTATGTTATTTTAGGCACCGTGACTTCAAATTACCTGATTTTTACGTGATTATGTGATTTGTTGTATACTTCAATGGAATATTTGCTACATAAATATGAAAGCCGGCTAGTATGGGAATAACGTGTCTATATACTATACATATATAATACGTCAATAATTGATACGATGTACGCATTTCACGTATTTTAGAATTAAAGGTAGAATTTATAGGGAAAAGTTATTTTTGGATCCTCAAAATCGGCAATAAATACAAAGCACGAAATATCGTTGTTCTAATTAACGGACTTTTACTATACATGTATCAAAGGTAACATGGCAATTAGCCCTTCATAATAAAAATCATTCACCTGTTAAGTACTCAATTACACCTTAATTCATATCGACTATAGATATAAGTAGATACCGATCGACTAAAACATTTAATAAAATAATGCTGCAATCTTATCTTCAAGTCCTGGGATTAATTTTATTTTATTTCAATTTTAAACTTCTGATTATTTTTTTTAGATATTTAGCTTAAAAAAAGTAACCCATAAAAACCATGTTTTTATTTTACTCCCTTTCTTTGTAAATTAAGTTTACCATCATGTAATTAAACAATTGATTGACTGAAAATGAAACATGTCTAGACAAATATCTATGTCAAACTTCTCTATCTCTGTTAACCAATTGTCATAAATTTTTGAAATTCATAGTGAAGTACCTATTATACTATAGTAATTATAGATAGTAATTAATATAATTATATATCGTAATTAATATAATTATACATAGTAATTAATATAATGAATAATAAATATAATCATATATAGTAATGCAAATTTAGAAAATATTCCGCGACGTTATCGGGCCGCCGCCGACGGTAGTAATCAAACATTTATGTAATGATTCCAATGTTAAAAAACTATTAAAATATCTAAAAATCCTAAATTATACTATAATCATTAAATTTTTTTAACGAAAATTTGATAGATCTTCTTGAACGTCCCCACGAGTCTGCGTGCAAAATTTCAGCTCGTTTGGATCACGAGAAAAGGGTTAAAAATCGATCCAAAGTTTTTGCGTCAAATAATCAGACGCCACGAATTAAATGGAGTACAAAAGCGGACTCCACTTCTTCATTCAAGTGAATGCGTACGAGTTCTCATAAATCGTGAATATAAAAATTAAATGAAGTCAAAGCATCCAGCAAGTGGCAACGTCGCATTTCAAACTTTCGTTCGACGCGCAGTTGGACGTCACACACGGCTAGCAATGAATGTTCGGAATAATGCCGACAGCGCTGCTATTTTTTGTAACGAAAATTTGCAGAACTACAGATATACTGAGAATAGCCAAACTGGGAGCGAATTGACGTCCAATTTTTTTTTTTTTTTTTACGTTTATGGCATCAGAAAGACAATCCGCGCCCATTGCGAACACTCTCCCATCTGACGTCCGATATACGGACGTCATAAGCAGGTGGACGCCACATTATATGCAATTTCGTCCATGATGGACGCCCAATAGGTTACAGGATATATATATATAATACTATATTAATGTATATATATATATATATATATATTATATTAGAAATAAGATTTATATATTGTATGTAAGAAATAAAACACAAACAAAAGACTATATATTAGAGAATTATACATTTAGACATTGTATTTAGGGAGTAAAATATCATTCAAACAGAAGCTAACAAAGTGGTTACCAAATGTAGGCAGACTACAAAACGAAAGCAATGTGTCATATGTGACAGCTTTAATTTCATTGCAAAACAATTTTGTGACTATATTAATATGGACTGTATTGACTATATTAATATGGATGACACATTGGTCTCATTTTTTGTCCTACCCACACCAAAGAGCTACCTTGTTATTTTATGCTTGAATTCTTTTAACACCTTAACACCTTTTAACCCTTTACGTCTAATGGCAGGTTATTGTATATTCTTGGAGCACAAAAAAAGAAATATTACATATTATTTTTAACTATTACATATGTTTGAAACAACAAGCAATAATAGTGTCACTAAGATTTTAGATACTTTATTCTAGGCAGTGTGTAGCCGGTGTAGAAGTAATAGTTCGTTTAAAGTGTAAATTTTTACAAAAACGTATAGTTTGATTGGTGGAAAATGCAAAAATCAATGCTTTAAACAAAAGACTACTGCAAACCAAGTTGATACAACTGGTCTTTAGTATAGCCCTGACTAAAATCATCGGTCGTTTTTCAGTGTTCATTGTACAACTTGGGGCATTCTTCTCAAAGAAAAACGGTCTAAATGTATGCACATCGGTGTTTGATAACTAACTCAAAATGTGATACAGTATTCAATGGACATCTACAAAAGAATTAAAACATGCAAGTAATTCCTCACCGGCGTGGACTGTTAATAAATTTCTGTAGAGATGAGAGTAGAATCTGGAGGGATCTATGTTGAGAACGTCTCCCTGGCCAGAGAGAATGGTGAACACGGTTTCCACGCAGTGCAGCTGCTCTCTATAGCCCAAATCTTCATCGTCCAGCAGTTTATCCAACAAGTTGACCAGATCCGAGAAGTACTCCAAGTTCATTACGTGGGCGAACCTGGGAGTATGATTTACAGTTAATATCATATTACAGTATTCCAACAATCCCAGCCCAGTTTACAATATTTATGAATACCAGGATTAGAATCCCGGAACTATTGGATTAATTACAAGGTATACCACTTTCCATTTAAGAAAGATAACCTAGTTTATATCCGTTAACACCAACACAACAAAACAATGTGCGTAATATGCATGACTAATACACATACTAATTTGAAAGTCTTTCTTAAATGGAAAGAGGTCTACCAAAGTCAGACGAAGACTAAATAATGAAAGTTTATATATAAATTGGTCCTACACAAGTATTTTATTTATATAGAAATTATCATGCCATTCCACAAAGTTAACGCCAAATCAATAAATAATATAAAATAATGAAACAATGCTCTGCTATCGCTTATCGCTTATGCTATTGAAGTAATCCTTCGCTTCCTGGAGCCTTTTGGCGAGTAACGTTTTTATTCTGCCTGTAAACTGGTTTGATGGAGATTCTGGTTAGCAAATTCAATAATGGATTTATTAATTAATCAAACGTACAAGGTCACTAAACACTATTTAATTTAACTCTAATATTTAAATTAAGCTGTTTCGTAATTTATCACTCATAAATAGACACTTTATAATTGCTTTCACACTTTATTAACTATTTACTAGAATATTCCATCCAATTGCAGCACATATTATTTCGCTTCAGTTTATGTAAGAACTTTCCAGAGTATTCGCTATCGAATTGCCGTTCGCCTGGCCGCCAGCTCGCGGCTACCTTCGCTTGGGTATCGCTGTCAAACACGCCCAAAAACAACAACTGCCTTACTCCCGCGCGCGGTCTATTTATATCTACTGATATCGAGCCTCTAGGAGTTCCTAGAACTACGGGAACTTTCTCATGGCTTCCAGGCTTTTGTAGATGTTCTTTTGATGTTTCTCGGAAGCCATAGATTACACTAGGCCATTCTAGAATCTTCGATAGTGTGATAGAAGTGCGCAGTTCTTTTTAGCCTTGTTACAATATTAATTTAATTATGGCTACTTGTATTTAAACGTTGGAATACTTGACATTGTGGCGCTTTACTACGAAGAATAGTGAATTGGATCCTTGCCTGGAATTTAAAGAATACCAGAAGTGTTAATAAACACAAATTTTACTAACTTGGAAAGTCCTTCTAAGGTGGCACCGAGCAATCGGGAATTCGGAGATCTTTTCAAAGTCCGGAAATAAATTGTAAAGACAACTTTGACAATTTCCGTCAGATTTTGTTGTTTGGTCTGTTTGTTTTCTTCCGCCTTTGTTTCCAGCATTTCTTTTTCTAATTCTTGCAACTTTTTATTTCTCTGCAAGAAACATATAAACAATAAATTTTCAATAATTGTTTACAATACAACACAACTTTCTATTCAATTTTCGCCACTAGTTGTATGATAATGAAATGCATGAAAGAATAAAATTTTGAAGTACATATTTAAAAATGTAATCATACGGAGTATGCTGAAATCGCTCATTAACTAAAGTTATAATTTGACCATAATATACGGTTCAAAATGTAATATGCAATGTGCTTACCTTTCTTTCTTTTTTAGACATACTAATAAGTCTCTGCTTATGAGACAATTGCTTCTTTTGTTTCATTTCTAATTTTTTCTCGTCATCTAAATTAATGTCCTTTATCCTCAGTGACAGCAGACAGTTTAGCACTTCGCAATGCACATCATTGGATTGGTTCTTGACTAATTGATTGATTTTCCGTACCAGCTGAAAACATAAAATAGCCCACAATTAAACTGGAAACATATGATTAATTCATCAACATATCACAAGTGTGGTTTTTCGATACGATTAATAATAATAAAAATTAAGATTTCAAGACAAATAATATTTCCTTTATTAAAATGAAAAAAGTTTTATTTTTGTTTCCGCTATGTGTATGCGAGAATTTTTTTCTTCATATTATGGAGGAGTGGAATGTGTATATTTGGTAACTAATATATAAATAGGTAAAGTTTGTATGTTTGAATGTATGAGGTAATCTCCAAAACTACTCATCCAATTTCAAAAATTCTTCAACTAATATATATAGAATGGACTTTCAGGGTGGTCATAAGCTATATATTATCCCATTAAAATAAAAGGGCTTTTCGTGGAGACCTATTTTACAACTAAAGTCGATGAAAAAATGGTTGACGAATGTTTTTGACGAACGCTGCCTCAATGATGACATGAACCTGTAGATCCATTAAATCAATCATTCATTAAATACTAATCGCACTACATTCAAACACAAAATATACAATATACATAAATGTACATGTAAAATATAATTAAATGCAAAAATACATGTTACTAGAGCGTGCCGAAGACACTTGTAATTGGGATAGTGGGCATAGTCTTCATTATAATGTTTATTATCAGAGTATCATGTACCTATTATCCTGTTAGTGTCTCTGTTACAGTGAATCTGATTTTCTAGTGAGTCCATCATTCACTGGCATTTTAGAGAAAGTATATTCAAGGTCATTCTTATCATATTCAAAGAGTTTTTCACCAATAGAAATGAATACAATATTTTAACTTGCACTTACTAGTGAATTTATTGGTTTCCGAACTGTCAAAAATTAAATTTGACAAGTCTGAAATCCGTTTCCGTAAAAATCTATGCTTTTAAACGAACTTTTATTTATCCAAATTGAAACAACCGGGCCTTGAATAACAATTTAATAAGTCATTGCGTGAACAAGGTTCTTACTGCATTATTAATTTCTTCTGTGCAAATCAACATTATGTAGGTAACGGATATTATTAAAATAGTCATTTTGAAGTGTTGAAAGTTTCGTCTGCACCAATTCTTCATTATATGATTTTATAACAAGATTCTAATGGCACATGGACCTTGTTTTTCAAAATTTATTTTGCGTTTTGTGTCTCATTCTACACTAGTCTAGTCCAAAGTCATCACAAAGCGACAGTATTTCTAATTTTTATCCTTTGAGCGATAGCATATTCTCTATTCTGTGGCGATAGTTCTGTTTCTCGAACTGTCACACTTCTGGACTGGTCTTTGATATTCAATGATTAGTTTAGGTAGGTAACTAAAACGTATTATATTTTTAAAATTTTAATCGCGAACACTTACGAAATTCTGATCATCTTATAATTCAAAAGACAGTCGATTAAACTCATAAAAAGATTGGGTACTTGTATTTTTAGGTTATAATTTTTGTCATTATCGAATAAATAAACTAAGAATAAATTCAGTTAAGCGTCGTAATGTACATTTTCAAGCATATATTTTCTTTTTAGGGACAAAGTAGAGAGCCACGTTGTTACAAATGAAACACATAGCAGAGTTCATGTTGTGTCTAATTATACTAAGTGATAAGTTATTAAAATTAGTATATAGTCGTAGATCAGTAATAGAGTGTAAGAAAAGTGATGCCGTGCAGTGGAGGGATAAGGATGCCGAGTGGAGCCGTATAGAGGCAGAATTCAACAGCAGTTCTGAGGGCTCTACATTCCGCACCAGGAAAAACCTCCGCCAAAAGTATGATGCCATCAAGCGGGCCGTGCGGAAGCGATCCACAGACATCCGTAGGGATCAGATGGCAACTGGTGGAGGGCCCAGTACAGTGGCTCCCCTGGATCAAATGGAGGCAATGGTAATGGAGATGATCTCCCTGAGCGCTGAGGGCGAGGAGGCAGCGTTCGACAGTGATGCTGCACCATTATGTAATATATATTTTACTAACTGAAACCTAAGATTATTATTATACATTAATTAATTAAACTTTATCATTATTAATTTCATAATCATTACTATATATTATAATTATTTCAGATTCTTCAACCTACGTGGAGGACTCGAATTTTATATGTACGGAAGAGGATGAGCATGAGCACGTCAGCCTGCCGTCCGAACCACGGACTGCTCCATGTGAACTGCCATCCGCATCACCGCTAGTAGACCACTACCTACCATCACCACCACCAACCATCCGGCAACTTCATCGGCACCACTTCTTCCATCAGGGACAGATGGAACTACTAAACCAGGTTCTCTGTCTACACCGCAGCAGTGGGATACCTGGAGTGTCCCGCAGCTACGCACACCCAAGCACCCAGCTTTGAGAAAAGGAGGGCGCATTATAGATGCGAGGAAAGAATTAATTATAATTCAAAAGAAAATTCTAGAGGAGGAATGCAGATACAAGATGCAGGAGCGTGTGCGAGAAAAGGAAGAGAGAGATCGAGAATCTGCTGCAAGGGAAATTGAGCGTGTGCAAGAAAAGGAAGAGAGATCGAGAATCTGCCGCAAGGGAAATAGAACGTTCGCCGAAAAGAAAAATATTGGAAGAAAAATTGGAAGCGAACAGAAAATATTATAATGAGAGGTTAAATTCTTTAAAAATAAAGAAAATTGATTAATAAGGAATCATTTTTAATTTTTATATGACCAAGAAAAGAAATAAAAACACATTGATTTTATTTGTTGTTTATTTTTTATTATTCCCATTAAAATAAAATTTATATCTAGATTATACAGTGAAACTCTCTTAATACGTTTTTCAAGGGACCAGCAAATAAAAACTTATTAGGCGTGAGAACATATTAACAGTGATTTCATTATTTTCACATATGATTTACACTTTCTAATTTTGTGTTTTAATTGAAATTTCGTTTATATAATATGAAAATTTAAGGACATCTATTTAAAAAAAATTAAGTAGGTAAATATATACATTTGTAAAATATTACCTGAGGGTCAGAAAACAATAAAAACTACCAAAACAATAAAAATTTTAGCACTGTCAAAAAATATTTTATTAATAACCATACTAAAAAAAAACCATATAATATCTTATGTATGTATGTCACTACCTATGTGCAAACCTTAATTTTAAAAGAAAATATACAAGTTATCTAAATTACTATTGCAAAAAAAATACCTATCTTAAACTAATAGTATTATTAAAGGAAAAACAATCATAATTTAAATATAAATCGGTGTATATTGACAAAACATAAACCTCACGAATACGAAAAAAAAATACGAAAATTACCTGTATCTACTTCCCCTGGCTTGGTAAAGATTGCACATTTGTAAAAAAGAACCATTTGTAAATAGTATTCTACTTGACTTCATTTTAAAAATGTATCCCTTTTGATGATTTCTACATAATTTAGTTGTACATCCAACATATCGCCTTGGGCAAACTCAATGGGGCAAAGATCAAACAACATGCCAATTCAGGGGCGAACTCGACGAACTTAACACAATAATACATTAAATAACATTCTTTTGAGATTAATAACGATTTTATTTATTTTAATTACGTTTGATTTCACAATACCTGAATATTTTCCCGGGCGCAAAGAATATTCGTGATATTTTTTATCGTTAAATTAAATTTGATCCGTTTTTTTGTAACTCAATTAGAAAACAATCGGAGATATTACGTAATGAATATTCCCGATTGTTTCCTCGAAGAAATACAACCAAAATGAGAAGAATTTCGTTTAGGCGAATTAATTTTGCACTGACGTTGATTGATTTTGCGATTGCGACTACTTATATAAAAAATTATCATAAATAATCGCCGCGTAAAATTATTTATTAAATATTATTTCACTTGTCAGTATTCAACCGTTCTGTTTTGTTTTACAATTTTTTTAATAGATTTCAAAATATTTTGTTGTTCAAGAGACAAGTTTATTCAATGGATAAACGCTAACCGTCGGTCGTTTTATTTTATTTCTCAAGAAACTAATCAAATCAAGCCAATCAAAACTAAACCGGAAGTAATGAATGGCTCCCAATGATATCTATCATTTTGATGAAAATAATTTAAAAACAGATTTATTTTTTAAGAATGAAAAGAGCATGGAGTAAAAATAATCAAAGAAAAATTAGTACAAACAAGTTTAAAGAATTATTTGCGCTGATCAAAGCCGACTATAAACACGTAACTCGCCAGTCGGGTACGCCGAAAATCGCGCGAAAATTATTATACGATATATAAGTACTTGAATTATGAATCGAGTAATTTAAGTGATTAATTGTCATTAAATTTGTTTAATTAACATTGTACGTCCCGCGAATTCACGCGACGCGAGGCCGGCGCCACATTGCGCAGACGTTCCGTCGCAGATCTTCCATTTTACTACATTTTATCTACATTTTTTCCATTATATAATACGCACTTATCAAACGCACTGCGCGGACATTCGACGAAATGACGAGACCACGACATCTGACATCCCCGCAGTGCGGCGCTGGCCTTTGTTTCACTGAATTTGTCGGCAGTTATTTCACGTGTTTGAAATGATATTGAATGACCCTAATGAGCGAAATAGACCCAGGAAGAAAGGCAATCCGATAAATAATTAAAAATAAAGAGTATAATTGATATAAATACTTGTGAATTTTAATTAAATTACGGTATATTTTGGACGTTAAATATTGACGAAAATGAAACAAAATATTACAGTAGCACCTACCGAAAGGGCTTCTGGAATTGCAAATTATCAGGTGCGCCTGCCAATGCAATTGTGTATTCTCAGAAATGGATTTTTCGGTCAATTAAGAATGTTTGCATAGTTAAGAATGAAAATAATTCAAAAATTAATATCACCAATGCGGCTCTGCGAGTATTATATGAGTATATTTGAAAGCCAAGCATTCTTTGTTTATATTGGGGATTAAGTTTTATTGTCTCGCCTTTTCAAATAGTACAGTTTTTGTCAAACTACTTTTATGGCTCTGCAAGAATTATCTATTGTAAGCTGCCCATTTTGTGAATTTTGCGATTTATTTGGGTTAATTGTTTTATTAGCCTATTTAAATACTGGAGGGTTTTTTCAGCCGCTAGAACTTTTATGACACCGCCAAATTCGCATTCACGGCGAAATATTCTGCTGCATGCGAGACGCCCGCGCTGTATTTTGTCCGGACCGACGCTACCTACCTACATTCTCGGCTTCTAGAGCGAGCATGGCGGACCACCCTTACATTTTTTGTTTCTGTGCGTAACATCAACCATAATGAAAAAACAGAAGTAATTTGCCTAAAACTTGTTGATTAATTGCTTATATTTATACACACGTAATGATAAACATAATACAATATCTATTCATACAATTAATTACTATGAATAAATTACTTGAAGCATTTGAATATTTGAAATTTCCGAAATTAAGCCGAATTACAGTAATACAAGAGTAGAAATGACAGTAGGAATGTTAATGCACTTTATATATTTTATTCTAGGAAATGAAAGAACTTTCTAAGAAACAATCTGAGGGGGTCTTCATTAGTAATTAGTTGCGAATCGGGTTTTTACGGCCTCTTAAGCAATTCCAAGAATTGGATTTTTCAGACACCTATACAATTAAGTAGGTATATTTGTATGAAGTTAAATATGAATGTAAATAATATTTGTATTGCGGTTGCGGCTCTGGTATTGTGAGGATTATCCGGATTATTGTCTTTGCAATATTTGCTTAGATTTACAGCGGCTGTTCTTTGGTTAGAATTTTGACTTTTGTCGTTTTCTTTGAAAAATATTTATTAGGTACCCTATTATAAAATTTTACTACCCTTGTTCACATTTGGGTAATGGAAAAACCCATAAAAGAAGTGACTTTTTTTATTGGACTCATTTAATTTTTTCTTTTGAATATCAAACAAAATACCAATATCGTGTTTCGAAAAACGTATTATGAAGATTTATTTGTATGGGTAAATTGAGTTCAGCTAAAAATATTTGCACTACTTAGGCGAGAAACGAAAATAAGCGGGAAACGTATTAAGCCTAATAAAATATGCGATTTGTATGGGACTTTTTCGGGACCGCAAAGTTTAAACTTATTTTGCGGGAGAACTTATTAAAAGTGAATTTATTAAGCGAGTTTCACTGTATGACCTTATACACTATCAGGCAATGATATAATAAACTGTAGATACGTTACAAGTGTGAAATCTTGGCAATTCAAAAGTAAGGTAATTGCATTTATATATTGTAAGAATGAGTATGTTATTTTAGTCACTGTGACTTCAAATTACCTGATTTTTACTTGATTATGTGATTTGTTGTCTCTTTCAATGCAATATTTGCTCCATATGAAAGCCGGCTAGTATGGGAATAACGTGTCTATATTATAATACGTCAATGCTATCAGGTGTATTAGTGTCAATTCAATTTATTTAATAATATGTACATTACAAACTCAGTGTTCAAGGCATATATATTATGGAAGTATATATATCTGGTCAAAGGTGTGGGAGAATCCCGCTTCGGAAAACCCCCTCAGACACATGGAATATATCAATACCCAAAGCGATTTTGTTCAGCATAGCTGTGGCTCTTCCAACAGGCATAACCATTGGCAGGTTGGTCCTGTATATTGGAATGTGAAACAATCTACGCTAACGATGTCTAATGTAATTATCAGGAACATACAAACCAATGCCCTGCATAATTTCAGGATTATCGATCATACCGCGCAACAATCGACACTAGTGAAGGATGTAACCGATGCAAAAGAATCATCTGGGCAACGATGATCCTAGAAGAAAGAAACCTTATTTTGGAATATTTCACTCCTCTCTTTCTAGATTATATGACCTTATACACTATCAGGTGTATTGGTGTCATATGAGACTCTTGCCTACCACACGCACAAGTATCACCACACTTTTGCATGCGCATGCCGGTTGCACCGTGTACAAAACACCAACTACACGCACGGTATCAGTGTACAAACGTGCGTGTAGTTGGTGTTTTGTACACGGTGCCCCGTTTACAAACCGGCATGCGCATGCAAAAGTGTGGTGATACTTGTGAGTGTGGTAGGCCCATTAATATAATAATAATATATTAATCTAATTGATATTTACATTATTATTATAATTATTCAAGAGAGGAGTGAAATATTCTAAAATAAGGTTTCTTCTAGAATCATCATTGCCCGGATGATTATTTTGCAATTCGTTAACAATTTCAAACGCTTCATCTCTTTCATATGCAAAGTGTTCATCATTCACCATTATAGCCATATTGTGTAGCACTGCGCAAGACACTATGACTGGCTTAACGCGTGCACTGGACAATGTGATGCGCCTTCGTAGCACAGGGAACCTACTTTTTAGTACACCAAAACATCTTTCAATTGCATTTCTACTACGTATTTGTGCCTCATTATAAAGGTTCTCAGCTGGAGTGTTAACTTGGGCTAACGGAGTAAACAGATATGTTTGGCTCTGGTAACCACGGTCACCTAACAATATACAGTTTGTAAACTGTCCAACCTCAAACTTTGCTTTTATGACAGAATTGTTAAATATGGTTTGGTCGTGACTGGAACCTGGCCAGCGGGCAACGATATCCCTGATGATGAGGCGGGCGTCACAGATTGCCTGGACATTCATGGAGTAAACACCTTTTCTATTGCGGTAAACCTCAGCATCCTCTGCACCTGAAATAGAAATAGATACCTACATTAATATATTTTATGTAACTTGCAATCACTTTTTTTCTCTACCTATCTGTTGTAAAAGACCTATAGGGCGTTAAATAATAAATAAATAAATAAAAATATTGCTTTTCCTTGAAGGTATCAATGAATAGGATAATCGTTTATATTTGCATACTAACTTGGAGTCATGGGAACGTGTGTGCAGTCTATAGCTCCAATGACCCTTGGGAAGCGAGCCAAATTATAGAAACCTTGCTTTAATGGACCAAGATCCCGGGGCCAACCAATAAAACTTGGAGGTAGCGAAGCTATGGCTTCACTAACTTCTTTGATAAACCGGCATGCTGAAGATCTACTGACGCCGCTGAAATCACCCGCAGTTATGAGATAGGAGCCAGTAGCATAATATCTCAAAGTCAAAAGCACTTTGTTCATCGTTGATACGGCTTTATTGCTGTAAAACAAAATACATAACATTTTATTTTCACAATCTACTCACATGTATAGATCATTACACTATGGAAGCCGTTGACACATTATTATCGATATATTTGCAAGAATTTACGTACCGTGTAGTTCGGGGTGTGATTTTATCTTTGATCAAATTGTGAATGCGTTTGACGGCTAACTTGGTCAACCGAAATCTTGACCGAAAATCAACATCATCCAGATTCTCCATGTAGTTGACTCTGTGTCGGAATCTTCGCTGTCTTCGTAATATTCCCACTGCCTCTGCAATCTCTTCATCTACATCTTGGATCAGCTCCATATTTAGTTTTAATCTTTTGAAGAACGTGAGACGAACTGCGATCTCAACTGTCTGTCAAAATTCAAATGAAATGCAAGTCGCCTAGGTTAAGTTGTCGTGTCGGAATAATGTTTCTTGGTGCTCGCGATAATAAATTTTAATTGTAGTATTTTGATTAGATACCAATCCAACTTAAAATAAAATCTTAGGTTATAGCCGTATTATTTCGATTACAAATAGTTTTCAAAACAATAAAGTGGCAGCTGAATTGCCAGAACAAGTGCAAGCGCGACGGCCATTTTTAAATGTAGGATTAACCAGGATAAACGGAGCTATTTCCTCTGATTAGCGTTAACCACGATTTAAATGTGATTTACAATTTTTTTGCAATAATCAGAGGTGGTGAAATCGATTTTTAAACTTAAATGCGATTTAGTTGGATATATCAGCTAATCACGATTTACAAGGAGATGGTGAAATACCCCCTCAAGCTTACAATAATATATTGGCAATCATACGAAAGGTGGAAAGAAATGCTACCATTGATTCTATCAAGAAAATAAATAATTCTTTAAGGGCTGGAATTGTGGAAATCTTCCTTCATTCACGTAACTCTCTTACTAAATTTACATGTGATAAACGCTCTCTTTTCGTAAGCCAGTACTTCATCCGCACTCGCCGTTTTTAAAATGTGATAATATGATATAATTCCTAAATAACACAAGGCTTCATCTCTCGACGACATCGCGATACGGTGTGAGCAAGCTTCACGTCTGTCACCGACGTCGAGCCGAGTAAGTTTGCGAACTTAAAAACCGCGCACTTTATGTTGTACGTCTACCACCCGTGCTTACACGTGCTTTACACGTGCGCAAACAAGAAACGCAAACGACATTAGACATATTTTTGATAAAAAGATAGAAAATTGGAAATGCGGAAGAATCTGAATGAATTCAAACGTAAATGATGACATAGAATCTCTTTGATTTTTGTATTTTTCGCATCGAGTGTTTGTTACTTGACGCACTTTTAAAGGTTCATTTAAAATTAATAATACTGGGTGTATGTTTATTTGTGTTTCTATATTTGTAAGAAATAAACTTTTGCTGTATTGTTATAAAAAAAACATATTTAATAAACTTAATTGACAAAATACATATTCATTAATAAAAATATACCCTTAACCCCCCAATATTTACATGGTGACATAACCTCGTTTTGTTCCGGCAGTCGTCAGATATCATAAAAACCCGAGTGCGCGATCTTTCAGCCGACACCTTACTTCGCGATTTGTTTTAATTTAGAAGTTAAAATAGGACCGCAAAATGAATAAAAATCGCCTAGTGTAGTGCCGCCTTTATACTTTCTACACTTTAAGAATTACGTGTACAAATCGATGGTTTCACCGATATATTGTCTATGCTTTGAGTAACGTATTTTCACGGATTATGTGTAGTGAATCTGAGCATTGACCGGGAAAAGTACATTTTTACTAGTGAAAGTATAGTCTCGCTAAAAATGCAAATTCGCTGTAACATCTCTAATAAATAAATAAAAAATAAAAATAAAAAAATGGTAAGAGATATTTAAATACTTTCTATACAGAAGTTGTAGAACTTAAAAAGTTCTATAAAAAAACGTCCGCGACGACATGTGTCTATATGTTAAGGTTAATACACAAATTAATAAAATATTCCTAATAGTTACTAAAAATCTACGCGTGTGAAGCCGCGCGGGCATTATAAATTGACAGGAAGAATTCAAAAATGCCAAATAACATTTAAACAAAAAATATTACCATTAATGATATGACACCTTTCTTGTCAGCCTTGAACACAGTTTTGAAGCATTCATTTACAATCGCCCTCACGGAGAGATTTTTATTATTTAGAAAGGGAACGAGCATGTGTCCGATGTTGGAGGAGTAGTTGAAGTAGGAGTGAGATACGAGCAGGTCACAGAGGCAGGTGATGGCAATGTGTCCCAGCTTCAATTTTCCCGCATCAATCTTTCTCGCGTCACCCTTCTTCTTGACGAGCACCGACGCCATCTTTTCGAGCCTCTGCAGATACCTTTTGTACTGGGCGAGAAGTGACGCCTCGTACTTGTGAAGCAGTAATGTGTCTTTTTTTACTGTAAAGGATATTAAAATAAGATTCATTACTATTGTGAAGACAATTGTCATTGCGTGCCGCATACTGCACGCCAATGATACCGTCATTTCCCCTCACGTAGACATACAGAATGCCGCAACCTTCTATCCTGACACCTTTTTTGCCTCGCTCACTTTTATACATCTTTTCATGCTCGTCAATAGACATGATGACATGAAATTGAAATAACATTCTATATTGTAGGTACACATCTACTAGTACCGAAAATAACATTATTTAAGTAATATTGTTATGCAAATAATTGCGTTTTCATCTACATATTTTTAATTTCGTGCAAAAACAAGCCTCAGTAAATATTGCATTGTGTCTATGGCAACGGTTTAAAGACACGTTGATGGGTACTGAGGCGTGATGTCATTCTCTCTAACCGGTGTTTCAGTTAAAATGGCGGATTGCACAATTTTATACTTTTATTTTATTGAAAATCTTATTAATCTCAATGTGTATATTAAAACTGAATCATTTTTTAGAATTCTTTCAAAATATTTTCTTCTCTAAAATCACTTATTCTTTAACACTGTCATCATGCCTATTGTCAACGCTTCTAAAAAAGTGGTTCTCCAGGTCTACCTGATTGTATCTTTAGTGGAAGTCCTCTGACATCACTGTCATCTTCAACTTCACCTCATATATTTTCATTATCATCCTCTCCTCGCCCTCCTGTCGATTCTGGTAAATGCGCTCCCCAAATACACAAATTGCACGAGTCACCTGATTGAAGTATTCATTATTTATAATTAATATTCGCTTAGTCAGACATGCATCTCTCTCGAACACCATCACTTTGGATTTACTATCATTCATCTCTCAGTTGACTCTGTGTGCATACACGGGACATCCTGAAATCGGGCACGGCAGATCAGCTTCACAGTCAGCTGTTGGCAAAATGTGAAATACTTACACTTTGTTTCGCCAAAGTCTTGTTGGGTGATCTGATAATCAGGCAAAATGTCCTTGAAAACTTCCAATATAGATATCGCTGCTAATTTTCTCACAGTCAGCAAATTTTCATTCCCAGCTTTGGTTTTATCATCCAAGAAGTTGAGAAGGCCATAAAAGTTGTCCATCTAAAGACAAAACACAGTGTTAGCATTTATCGATGGCTGATTTTAACATTACCATATTTCATCAGTTATAAGACGTGTGTTTTTCCTATTTTGATGTCTCTGCATTCGCAGCGTGTCTTTTAATCCCTATCAAAAATGTGGTAGTCATGTTGGTCGGGTAGTTGAGATACAGTAACCACTACCTAAACAAATTGAGACTGAACAAAATGTTTGTCTCTTATTACTGTTTAAGGTCTTTAAGAAAATTAAATTAGACCGTGATATGCATTGAAATTACTGTATTCTTTCCCGCTTTAATTTTCACTCTTAAAAAAAGACTGTGCTAAAAATACCTTTAAGAACGGTGGTGTAAAATAGCGTTACATGATTAACAATAGACATAGTTTTTAATATGTGGTAAAAAAAATATTTTTTCAATACAGATGAGACTTTCTAAAGGTCCCTTTATATAATTACGTAAGATAAATATACATATTTGTATTATTTTAGTAACTTATCAGAAAAACATTGTGTATCGAATTTGTGTGCGCTCGCGCCGACGAATCATTACCAACTGAATTCAGACATGCGGTCCACTGGATTCCGTCTTTGCCTAACACGTGGTACGCGATTCTACTGTGCTATTTCAATATTGTTTTCTCTTTCACCGAAACCCAAGTAACCGTGTCTCTGTCCTACATGAAATGTGTGGTATAGTCGTGCTCTTTCTTACTCAATTTAACTGCGACGTGCAATATTCTGATTTTTTTTACTCAATGGCCGAAAATACGAGAGAAATGAATAAATATTTTTTAATTAAAAAATCTGTACATTCATAACAATTTAATTTTGTCATTTTGGCGTGAAAATGTATATTTGATGATTACAAAAATGTGACATTTTGGTAAATAAGGTAGATATTAAGTATTTTCTATGACGTGTAGATCTACGTCACACCACCGACACACAGAAGTTAATAGACAGGCTTAAAACAGCTTGTTATTCTTTATTGAAAATGCATAGAATCAAATTTATCATAGTTTGATTAGAAAAGTTCATCTACTCTAAAGTTATTCAATTGAATTTCAAGGATAAAAACAGCCACTATTTTCGGAAAAATCTAATATACTATAATACAATGAAAGATAAAAATAATTGATTGATTATGAATTGTAATCCAATACGTATCCAAGAACCCATAGGCTTTACTTATGCAGACCACTGTCAAAATGGAGAACAGGGAAGTCCAAACCAAATATGGTGATAAAAGGAAGAAGAAAAAAACCTTTAACAGAAATCTCTATTTTTCTGCTCTACCTTATTCTCCGGATCTTCCAAAAGGCCGGAACACAAAACTCCTATTTTAAACTTCTTCCTCTGAAGCTCCTCATGCCTGGCAACATAGATCTCCGCCGTGGACAACGGAACTTCCGTATTGATCAAAGGGGCCTCCTCCTTTGTCACCACTTCCTCGTCAGAGTCGGCCGTTTGCGGCAATTCTTCCGTGTACTCTTCTTCCGAGTATTCCTGAGGAATGTATTGTTTCTTCACATCTAATTAGAAAACATTATCAAAGATTACTCACTAACGTAAAAAAAAATCTTAATAAAATATTAGCCTAGTTAGTGGAAAGCATAAACGGTAAAGACGGTGTGCAGAAAGCAGCACCCCTTTTTATAATGAAATGTCTGCCTAGTGTAAAGAGGTAATTAAAATATTTATTTATTTATTTAATACACCGTACAACGTAAATTTAAATTTAATAAATAAATTTAAATTTAATAAATTGCTATGTCTATTTTATCAACTTACCATCATCGTCAAGTTCTCGGGTTTGGAAGCCATGTTTAGTTTTGATCGGAAGTAACTGTTTTCGTTTTTTTTGTACAACGATTGGCCTTTCCGTATTCTCGTAGCCTTCTTCCAGATCTTCTGCGTCTCCGTCTTCAGCCTTTCGCTTTTTTCCAGATTTTTTTCTGAAATTACAATATTTATAGTAATGAATTGCGTCTTGAGTATTTGAAACCAGTTGACAGCATGGAATAAACATCTTTAATTTGCACTAAGAACAAAATAACCACAATCTCCTAAAATCTAAATCTAAAACTTAAATAGAGCTTGACCAACGTAAATTGGCGTGCGGTGACTTTGGAACTAAAACCCGCCCGCACCCGGCGGTAACCCCTCGCCCTGTCATTCAGTTCAATCTCGTATTTGCGCATGAGCTGTGACATCTTGATTTCCAATATACACTGAATATGTCCAAAATCGCTCCGCGACCCGTTACTCTAATCGAATGAGATGACAATGTCTGTATTTAGTATAGTTATAAATTACACCTGATGATGAGAGGGACTGCTTCTCTCGAAACTATAGTCGTGATAAATTTAACTCAACATGTGTGCATTACAATGTTTAATTTAGTTTACCCCGGTAGCAGCCAAAATATTTTTTCGTTGATTTGATTTTTCTGTATGATCTGTAATCTGTAATCTTTGATTAATAAAAAAATTGGTTTAATTTAGTTTAAGTTAAAATAATGGAAAACATTTTATTAAATGCCATGACTTCTTTTCACAAAAGTTAGACATTGTCAATCACATTATTCCTGCGCACCATACAATACAACATTGTAAAAAATGCATTTCATTTCCAAAACATTACAACATTTCGACTGCACAAATCATAACATTTTCAGTATGAATACACACCTTTTGGTTGGAATCTGTTCATCGATACCATTAGATTGTTGTTTTCCCGCCGTTTTCATTAAATAGTCCAAATCATCATCCTCCATCATATCCATCATGTCGGATCCCTGGAGAGACTCGTCATCGCTGTATTGCTGTTGAGAATTTCCCGCAAGCGCTTTGACTGGTTGGCGATTGATTATCTTCCTCTTTCTGTGTCGTTGTGTTTTCATTTTTCCCTGTTTCTTCAGTTTGGTGATCACATGGTTGCTGTGCTTCAGTTTGCTCACCTTCATTTTGGCTTTTTTCTAGAGTTTCAAAAAATATAATTAAAAATGATCATTCAGGTCTATCTATTCTAATCTGTTTAAGAATAGTACTTTATTTTACATTTCACAATATTTACTAACAGTAACACTAGAGACTACATCAAAAGATGAAATGGCTGCATTATTAATTCACATTTCAAAAGCAGGGAATTTGTAAACATGAAGTAAATAAAGCAAGAACAAAGCTAATGAGCATTGATCGACATCACTAGCTTTCCAGGACAGATGTCCTTTTTCAGAAGCTGCAAATCACAAATCAAATGACGCACAGGTATGGCAAAAAAGTCCTATGTTCAGACAAGAAAGGCTATGAGAAGGCAGCAGTGTATCTAAGGGCCGGTTGTTTCAAGTTGGATTAAAGTAAGTGTTCGTTTAAAGCATAGATATTTACGAAAACGGATCGTCTGATTGGTGGAGAACGCAAAAATCTATGCTTCAAACGAACACTTACTTTAACCCAACTTGAAACAACCGGCCCTAAAACAAATAAGGTTAAGCAATCTCTGCTGCATTCCAAATTTATCTGTGGTGTAGAATTATTAACTGTACACGCAATCGAAACAAGATCGATTGATGCCTTTGAAATGTGTTGGAAACACAAACGGCACTCATTCTGGACAGGGAAACACAAGTCTCCATTCTGCAGGAACATTTTTAAGGGGGGGGGGTAGCGAAACCACACAGGTGGATAGAGTGGGAAGTGCCAACATAAGGCACATACTCGGCATGGACCCCTACTCCTAAATATAGAGAAATCACAAGTGAGGTGGCTTGGACATGAGTTAAGAATGCCAGGGGAACGAGTAGAAGAAGAACCTCTCGGCAATCTTGGAAGGAAGGCGACCGGCGGATCACTCCAGTTTAAACTTTGGAGAAGTACACTTATCGTACACTCTTTTTAGGAAAAAAGTGTACGAGAACAGGATGGATCTTGACTGATTAACATATACCTACAGAAGCAGCACAAGTCCGGGGAATATGGAAGCAAGTCTTTGAGCCCTCAACCCTACTAGGACAACGGGATGAAGATGTATTACTAATTAAAATAAAATATTACAAAAATATTAACAAAGGATCACAACAATGAAATCAAAGCGTAAAAAATAGAGCCGGCCCTTAGCTTATGTGTCATGTTTATAACAGTGAAATAGTGTTTATTATAACACTGCAAAAAGCAACCTATAAATCTACACCAAGAATAAAATTTGGAGGCTGGAATGATAATTACGACACTTCGAATGAACGATTCGATTATAATGATTTCTATTTAAACGTTAAAGAATACTGACAATCAGAAAGTGTGAATACATTACTTAGCTTATGTGTCGTGTTTATAACAGTGAAATAAGTGTTTATTATAACACTGCAAAAAACAACTTATAAATCTAGGCCAAGAATAAAATTTGGAGAGGCTGGAATGATAATCACGATACTTCGAATGAACGATTCGATTATAATAATATTTATTTTAAACGTGAACGAATACTGACAATCAGAAAGTGTAAATACATTCAGTCGAATGAAAACAGTCCAACTTGATTTACAGTTGTCTAAACAAGACGGTGATTATTTACAACCCAAATATTATCACTTACCGGCATTTTAATTTTATGAAATCAAAATTCGGGCGAAAATACTTTAAAACACGTGCAAAAATCGTAAAAACTGGGCGCACAAAAAGAGAGGTTATGTATATCTAACGCCTACTGATCGACACCATGCGAACTTTGCTTTGACAGATAGCTTTTGCATTTTGTGCGCCTGTCATAGACAATGAATATGACCGATAATTATTGTTTGTATAGTGTGAATGTATCACAATCCCAATTTTCTCAACATTTCTATATTAGTGATGGACGTTTCGTATAGTTAATTGAACAGTCGTGAACCGTGTTGAGTAAACTGTTAATTTTGATCGATCGTTATTTCACCAAACGTCTACATGTACACAGGGCCGGCGGGGAGACAGAGAACCCAACTTTATTATTATTATTTTTTTTAAATAGAGATACGAACACGGAATTCGTGTCACATCAATATTCTTATTATTTTCAAATTAAGCTAAACGCTTGTGCTATGAAAATAGGACTAACTTGCTTGTCTGGAGCGAGATTCGAACCTGCGACCTTTGGATGACGAGGCGAGAGTCCTAACCACAAGACCAACAAGCTACTCAATTACTCAAATGGTTACTTGTTTAAAATTTATAGTTCGTTATTGTTCACCAATTCAATTATCCTTTTATTACCTATGAAAATTAAATTAAGAATACTAAATATGGAGATACATTAAAAAATTGAGAATAATAAAAAGCTATTATAGGATGTAACAGTCCACTCGGACTTTATTTTCGAGTAGGGAGATAAAAATTACATTTAAAATTTTTTTTTTTTATTTAAAATATAATGGAAACCTAAAAGGTTTAAAGATAACATTTTTACATGATTCAATATGTTAGCGCCATTAAATTAATTTGTTAACTAGGAAAAAGGTAGTCCCTCTCCCAGTCCCTACCCATTTCCCGCAAGCAATGCAAGTACTAGAACCGCTCCAGTTTTGAAAAACGACGCCGCCACAAGACGGAAAAAACAGTTGCAATCGCAATGAAAAAATGTCAGTAAAAGAAAGTGACCGCATAATTTTTCGCTGTGAACTACCGCAAATCTGAAACAAAGATTTAATTATTGACGCGAGTGTTTATCTTAAAATTAACGGTAAACACCTCGCCGCTAGAAGTTTGGAAGATAAAGAAGAGGCAAGAGGAGAACCAAAGAACCGAAGGAAGAAAGGTTAGTGCTTGCTTCTTGTTCCCTAGTACCCATCATAATATCTCCCATACACAATATAAGAAATGATAATAATATGATTTAGATACAAAGTCATTTTTTTAACATTTTTGTCATTAACAACAGGGGTCTCTCCGGACTACGCTCCCTCGTATCATTTGTCAAATTCACATCTAAAAATTTCACATAGCCAGCAGAATTGTTAATGTTTTGAACCATTCATCAATTAATTCACTCGCATAATTTTTATGCTTAGTAAAACAAAAATGTATATAACAATAATGAATATATCTCCACGTTCGTGACCCGCATATTTTCTATCAATATGTCTCTCTTAAATTCAATACCGATTGTAGTAGTATCAAGTGAATTGTAAATAACGGTTAACTTTAAACAATTCGGTTACATCTACTAGTTTTGAGATTTCTGGGATATTCTGCCGTGTTTCTACGAGCTTTCGGATCCAATTACAGGGCTGATTTATTGTGAAAATATATGTTTCTAACTAATTAACCACCACGTAGTTTCTCCCGCAGGGGTGGATAGAGAGGATAGAACGCCATATTCTTCTATCTTGGCACACCACTTTTGCTTTGGCTACATTCATACCTGTTGTTGAAGCTTTTAACAGGGCCGACCTACAATACTTGTAGTATCTGATCGGGTCAGATCTTTCGCAGACGCCCTCTATTCCTGTTGCCTTTCGCCACTCACCGCATATATTTTTTAAACCAACCTTTCCTCGCTCACACGTTTTACACGACCAAACCACCTCAGCACTCTTTTCTTTATTCTACTTTAATTATTTTTTTGTCAATAATTCCAGGCTTCACTGCCATACATCAGAGTTGGCACTAGAACGCCATTTTGTACTGCTAATCTTGCTTCCATTGACAGATTCTTGTTGATTATGTGTTGCCAGCACTAATAAACTCTACGTTAGGTCGACGTCTGGATGTGACGTCCTAAACTATATATATTTGTATATATCTGCTGGATACTGGAGTAAAAAAGGCGTATATTTTAAAATGACAGAACAATAAAGGGTCAAGAGAAGAAGCGGATCTTTTATTTTCTTACCCTTTTTCTAACTCATTTATGGTGATATCTGGGACAAAAGGAATATCTTCTTGATACCCTCTGTATCTAAACGAGATACTAAGCGTCTTTCGCCTACCAATAAAAATGCGTTTGTTAGGGAAAAGAGCGGGAACTTAAAAAACACACGATAATGGATATATTCATTTATTTACAACAAAGAATGGACACCTACCGCATTCTCAGGACCGTTTTATGGAAGCTCCTATATCGTTACTACTCTTACGTTGCCAGGTTAACAATTTTTCACTAATGGCCCTTCCCGTGCGGCAACGTGTAAAGGCCAACGACGCAAGGTTCGGGCCGCAAAAATCCATTCACTGTTCCTCTTCCAGAATTCGACACAATTTCTTTATTTATTTATAAAAATACAGAAAATAATATTATCAAAAAATAAAATTTAAAACATAATGAAGGTAAAGATGGATTGAGTGGGAAGAAGGGATAGTGAGAGACGGGTGGAAAGGATATCCCCATTAGGGAAGGATAAAACAGAAAACGGTATAATTCAGTCCAGACGTTCACAATCGACAGTCTTATCCACGGACCATCTCCTAGCGTGAAATCCACATCCGAGCGAACATCCGGGAGAGTCTAAGGTTGGTACCGTCCTTAACGAGGTCATCGTTTCTTGGGGAACGATGCCCCATCCCTCATCATTTAATAGCTCGCATACCCAAAGGATATGTCTCGGTGACCGTCGCACTCATCCACAGGTACACCACAGTGCAGTAGCGAGTCCCAAATTATGAAGTTTGCTCCGGAACTCGCCGTGCCCCGAGACAAGCTGCAGGGCCTAGTAGTATAGCACCGGGGGATATCCCCTGCCCTTTTCTCTCACGGCTACCCTGTGGAGAAAATAATAAGTCCATCTTGCCAGAGGAGTTTTTCTTTTTTGCCTTTCTTGCCACTTTTCTAAAATTACGATATTTATCCTCTCTTACAATTCCCGGTAGGTGGAATCTGAAGGGCTGAATGCCACACTAAACACGTTGACTTTCAGCCCTTTCTTCAGAGAGTTGCGGGCATTTGCTTCAATTACCTGTAGGTCGGCCGGCAAAACACCAGCCAACACAGGCAGGGCTACGCTAGATGGCTACGTACAATAGTCCCAGTCAGAGCCGGCAGCGGAATCCGCTGCCTCCAAATTAGGGACGATGATACGACCAGAGTCCCCAAGCGGTGCGCGCCAACAACGGCGGAATACGTGATCCGACTCAAATATGTCGCCTGGTAAATCAGTCGCACTGCCGGGGATCGTAATCTCCACTCCGCGGCGCTTAACCGTTTTACAGCCATGAAGTAACCCGCAGCTCGACGCTCTAACTCACGGCGACTCTTGTCAGACACCAGCAGCAGAGCGTCATCTGTGTAGGCAACAAGTTTACAGCCCTCCGGCAGCGGCAACTGAAGGATGTCGTTAAACAAAATATTCCATAAAGTCGGTCCCAGAACGGAGCCCTGAGGACAACCCATGTCAGTATGCTCGGTGATTAAGACACCGCCATAACTCAAAGTCACATCACGTCAACTGAGGTAACTATTTAACAAGTCAAAGAGAGGTACCTCGGGAACTGCCTGACCTAAAGCTTGGTCAGGGCGTTCCCGGCCCACCAGGCGTTATCGAAGGCCACAGATATTTCCAGAAAAACTCCCAATACGTACTTGTCCTTGTAATCATTGGTCCATGCTTGTGTATACATTATGGCCTTCTCTGTGGACATTTCTTAAAACAGCAGCAACATAATTAAATTTATCCAAATCATCTAGAAAAAAATATCACTAACTTTATAACTAAGCTTAGCCTAAGCACAAGCAGTCCCCATATAAGTTTGTCGTGTCCAGTAACATATAAAAAAAACACATCGTTCACTATCCGCAGGTTCCTGTGGCCGCGGTAGTTTAGGCCGTGAGTGGCTCCGCGTAGCAGGCCACGCGGGTCGCGGCGAGCCGTGGTTGTTATCTCGGGAACCTCTCGAGGAGAACCAGCCATCGCCGAGGCGCGGTGGCCGTGGCTCCTTACACGTCCTCCTTCTAAGGTGGCTGGTGTTATGGCGTCAATAGGGCATGGGAAAATAGCTGCTACCCAGACAGGTGGCGTCCCGGGACGAGATATTCGATCCCGGCGAAAAATGGGCAGGAACAGAAAGTGGACGGTTGCTTGCACCTGCCTATATCACTTCCCTCTACGAGAAGCCTCCCCGCGCCCTTCTTCCTTCCGCATCTACCATGCTCAGTGAATATGATGATTATTACAACGCTATCCGAATATTTTTTGGCTCGCGAATTCTTTTTACCAATCGTGGTTAATGTCCGATCTAACTGCTTGCGTTATCTTATTCTAATACATACAATTATATAATAACAATATTATTACATCTTATTTTAATGCCTTATAATATAATTCAACTAAGTCGGCAACACTCAGGAATGTGGCGTGAGGCCACATCTGTTTGTCGGCCCCGAAAAAAGGCCGGACAGCCCACCATATCTGTGTCGGCGCATGGATTGAAATAGCTTCGAAAAACAACGCGATACGGAACGTCATCGGATTCGTGGTTACATCACCCTTTAAATCCGTTGAAGGATCAAACAGTTAATTCTTTTGTGTGATAAAGAATTGCGACAAGAGAAGAGTATTTCTCTTCAGATCAAGGGGAAACATTTGATGTACTGCCATTCAGAACATATCTAACTAAGCAAGAGATTAAAGTCTCTTTGTGTTTTTGTTCTTTGTTATTTTTTCCTTGTTGTTAAAAAAAATAATTTAGGGTTAGTGTACTGATGATTCGTTCTGAACTATGAACAATTCAAAAAGAACAGTTAGTTCATGAACGACGCTCATCTCTAATTCTGTTGGAGTAGCGCGGAGACACACGGGGATCAGCGACTCAGGTCAGGTCTCTTTTCTATGAGCCGGCGTTTGCTATTTTCTAAGGGGGTGAGTCATATTTATCGAATGCGCTATGATTCTAAAGTATGTGAATCTTTGAATATCGATAATTTATCTAATACCCTTCATTCTTAACTAACCCAAAGTAAACCATTTTTTTTTAACCCCTAGAACCAACATAGGGGCAGGGTAATAATTATTAAGAATTCTTCAATAGGAGTCTAGTAAGCAGGATGTATGATGTATGCAACGAAAGTGAGCTTATTATGAACGTTAACAAGTCAAAAGTGATGGTATTCGAGAAAAAGGAAAGTAAGACATTCTAGTAGGTACCTAATGAATGTTTGGAACAGGTAGATGAGTTTGTGTACTTGGGAAGTATGTTCGATAGAAGAGGGAATGTTGAGAAAGATATCGAGAGGAGAGTGACTGCGGGGAATAGGGTGAACGGTGCTTTAACGCAATAGTTTCTCATAGAAATATGTCTACCGAGGCGAAACTAGCGGTTCATAATGGAATTCTGGTACCAACACTGATGTATGGAAGCGAAGTCTGGAGCTGGCATAAGAGGAACGGAAGTAGATTGAATGCAGTGGAGATGAAATCCCTCAGACGTATGTGTGACAAATCAATTTATGATAGAGTAAAGAATGCAGATATTAGAAATGAATGTAAAGCTGATGTTAGCATAATTAATAGAATTAAAAAAGGGTCGCTCAGATGGTTTGGGAATGTTGAGCGAATGAATAAGGAAAGAATGGTAAGAAAGATATATAATGCGAGTGTTGATGGCGCCAGAAAGAGGGGGCGACCGCGGAAGACGTGGCATGACCCGATTAACCAGATACTGGAAGAGGTCTCTTTAGAAGCCTCATCAACCGGCGAGCTTGCATGCGAAGATGTATGAATGCGGATGAGGCGAGAATTGTATGTCAGGACAGAAGAGTGTGGCGCTCTATCCTCTCTGTCTACCCCCACGGGGAAACGGTGTGATGGTAAGTAAGCTTCAATTAGTGGCGAAATCTGGAAAATTGGGCTCCCTGAATTGTGTAGTATAAAAAATAGCAATAAGAAAAACGGCTGAAGTGCGGATTACGGTACAACGCTGGTCTTTTCAAGAGCAAATATCTAAGCACGGTATAAAGGAGTGCCCTAATTAAAATAAAAGCCAAGCAAGTACGAGTAAAAAGTTAACACTTTAAAGTCACGACATTTTCATCACATATTTTGACATTTGAATCGCTTTATCTGTGTATAAAGCGCGAACCATAGACAAGATAAAAATGTTGTGAAATAATAAATTCATAGATTCTGCATTAGGCATGTTTCATAAAAAATAAAAATATTAAAAAAAATCTTACATACTTATATACTAAAAAGTAACAAGCTAACAGATCTATCATATTCTGATCGAACCTAACCTATGTTTTGCGCAGTGTATCGGTGGAAAAACGAAATTATTATTGCACATTATTTCTCTTGTCTATGGTTTGCGCTTTGCCTTCTCAGGTAAAGTGACAAATGTGAAAAATGTATGGTGAGATTTTTGAAATTAAAGTCTAATAACTTTTTTAATACTTCCTTGGCAATCAATTCAGTTTTAACTATGAATAAAACACAACGTTGTTTACTACACACAATGACACTTTAATAAAAAATTTAAATTTCGATGCTTACTGCATCATCTTCAGTAATATACTAACTCATAAGACTAGAAGACATTTTATTTACTACATGGGGTGGGGTGGTCGGGAGCGGGGGAGGGGTAGGGGTAGGCGAAAAGTGAAAGTGGTTGCTGGGCGGGGCTAGTATGGATAGGAGGGGAGATGTAATAGGTGGTGTTTGTAAGTTGAGTGCGTTATTATTATTTAGATTAATTTCTATATTTTCTAAAATGTCTAATTTTATTCCTTTTTTGCTTACATAAACAAACAACATATGTGAAGTTAACAACTTTGTGTTTTATTCATAGTTCATTACAATGAACTTCCATAATAATAGCTAGTAGCAAAAACTTTACAAGTGGATTCCTGCCATGATAATGAGTCGAAAATGTTCAAGTAACGGTGATCTAATATCAACATTAATGGAGACATGCAATATCAATGTTTGCATTTTTTATTCAATATTTATGACAAATTTTTTGTAAAAAGTTTAATTATCATTACAGTAACTTAAATCAATTGTGCGAATAAAATAATAAAAACCTCGCAAAAATTGAAAATAGATTTTTTCACAAGGTTTTTAAAATTTTATTTGAGTTATATTAAAGCGAATTAATTTTTCATAATCAATACAAATTACTGTAATGATAGTTCAACTTTTTGCAAAAAACAAGTAAAAAATATTGAAAAAAAATGCAAAATTTGAAACTGCATATCTCCATAACTGCTGATGAATAATTTATCATGGTTGCTTGAGCATTTTCGACTCATTATCAACCTGTAAAGTTTTTGCTGCTAGCTATGAGACACCCTGTAAAATGTTCATGTTCATGAAAGACAGTGCGTTTATAGGAATTTTTGTATGCACTCGTCCTAATTTGGTGTTCGTTCAAACGAAAACATCGCTAGAGTCAGTGGATCCGTATGCTAAGGCTCATGAAAGTCAAATAATGTTTGTGTGGTGGGATCGTCGCAGTGTGATTCATCATCATCAAGATCTCATAAAGCAAGAGTAACACAGGAAAATATTTTGGAGCTTGGCCGACTGCTCTACCGCTTCCACCATACTCACCCAACCTCGCACCGCGTATTTCTGCCGCTGCTGACAGGGACAAATTTCTCTGATGAAAACCAGGTTCGAGAGTTTGTCAACTTTTTCACTTCTATACAAGTAGCATCCTAGAGCTACCTAATAAACGGTAGCAATTTATTGCAAAATCTGGAAAATATATAATTGAATAAAATAAAATGCCTTTGTTGTTTTTTAACTTGAAAATATAAATTGGTGGTACTGAAACGGAAATTATTTATGACTACTCAATATTTGTTTAATTGAATACATAATCTGTGCCAGAGTGGTACGATACCTGTCGGTACGATACGATAGTCTGAAACATGTGACACTTTATATTTTTTTGTTTACAAAATTAATTTTTAACCAAATTTTTCTTTTTTTCCAGGAAGACATTGATGATCAAATTTAGGATTCCGCCAAGATGAAGGTCGACAACCACTTGCAAATCAGCTACAGACACTTTTATAGATCACTTGAAGTATTGACAGAAGATGTGGAGATTAGCAGCAAACTATTTGAGCTAGCCGCAAATCCCAGCGACTATATTTGTGCGCTGCTTTCTTCAAAGGTTTATATCGACAAGGGGAATCTCAGTAATCGAGACTACGAGAGACAGTTAAAGTTACCTGAAGGCTGGAGACTCCTGACTACAGCATGCAACCCGAGCACGACAAACGGATACTTCGGCGCCGCCTACTGGTGCCCCTCCCTCCAGCAGGTGGTGATTGCGCACCGAGGAACAGAACTTACCGACACGGGAGCCATGTACACCAATCTTATGGGCGTAGTATTTAAAAATTATACATCTCGCATGAGTTCGGCCGTTACGTTTATCGACAAGGTGAAGAGTGTATTGCGCAAAGTAAATGAAAAATTGGGTAGGCGGTTAAGCTTGTCCGTCACTGGTCATTCTCTGGGCGGTTGGCTGGGTCAGGTGAGTGCCCTCTGTGCGGATTATTTGCAGATTGAAAATAACCAATTTGTTAAGATTCCCGACCACCGAGATCGCCTCCACGTGCACACTGTGGTCTTTGACAGTCCAGGGTGTCGAAAAATGCTCGAGGAAATAATTGACAAATATGATGTTAGACACGCAGGGAGAACGTTGACGGCAAATAAATTAGACATAACAATTTTTTTATCCTCACCCAACCTCATCAACACGTGTGGTTCACATGTAGGAACAATATACAGAGTTTTTATTGACGCAAAAGAAAATTATTTACGAAGAAATCACACGTATGTAAAAAAAATATATTTATATGCTTACACAAAAGTATTTTCATTTTTAAAAAAGAAAACAGTTTTATATACATTGGATGCTCACAAAATTAAAAATTTTGTTGATTTATTCCTCACTTTGGAAAGAGAAGAGATTTCAGAGAACAAAAGTACTTTGGATAATAGTGGAATTTTGGACGAAGATCCGGCTTTGGAGAAAGACGAAGTTTCAGAAAATGGAGAAGTTACGGAAGATGAAATATCTAAAAGGAAAATTGTAGAAGTGTCGGACTGGCCCAAGCTTGGTGAAGAATACTCGACGTTTCATGCAAACGTGAATCATGAAAGTAATTATCAGCCCACAGACGAAGAACAGGAGTCCTGGAAAATGGCAGTACGTTATAAAACTAAACACTTGACACATTCTTGCAACTGGAGAACGTTCTCCGAGGACGAGTTATTTTTATTAAAGAATTTAAGTGAATTCCAAAAAGAGCAATACATGTTGAACACTCTTGAAAACTTTTTCAGTCATCGCAGTTTAGGCAGAATTGATGATTTAATTCCCAATTATAAAATAGATATTAAAAATCATTTATTAATCTGTGATTCTAAACAATGTCTGGGGAAGGTCATAAATCATACCAGATTATTGATGCGCTGGTTTCCTGAGCTGAGGGATGCGGTGGAGCAGCAGGAAGCAGAGTTGCTGTCGCCTCTCTACTTAACATGCAGCACCGAATCTCACAGCTATCTAAATTCCTTGCCCAAATGCCACATGGACTTTGAAGATTTTGTCGGGCTTCAGGATTTTCTAAAATCCCAGCACTGCATTTTAAACATCAAGACAAATGATAGTAAGTTTGAAGTCGCCGTGTTGCACAACATTTTCTGCCAAGTCCAGGAAGAGTGGAGACAGCATCCGGATGAGGTTAACACGTTGGATAAATATTTACAAATGAACCATCAAACTTTTTTGGAGTGGAAAGGAATGTTAGATTTGGGAAAGTCTGTGGACTTGAGCAAACTACACAATCATCTATTAGTTGTGGACTGTACATCCTTAGCGGATGTGTATGATGAATTTTCAAATTTGTTCAAGACAGTACTGAAAAATGTTAACACTAATAATCCTGATAAAAAAATAGTGCTTATCTCATCGCAACAGGTAGATTTGGAAGCTTTTTTAAAGTCATTGGAGGTGTCTGTAAAAATTCTACCGTTTAGACAAATCAAATTAATCGATCTCGCCGAAGGGTCTGGTGTCCTCGATAGGAAGTTCTTAGATGTAGGAGGACATATGTTGGGGTTAAAGGATTGTGTAGGAACAGAGTGCAATTTTGCTGATTTTTTAAAAGATATAAATGATTCGGTAGACGCTCAAACATTAAAAGATTTTGTGACCAAACAAAATTACACAATAGAAATAGAGGACCCATTTGTGAATTTTATAAACTCAGATGTAAACTATTTAAAAGTCAATACAAGAGTAAGTGAGAAAAGTGTCGCCAGAGTTTTAAGGAAGCATTTAGTCGGCACCCTGTTGGTGGTTAGCGGTGTCGGGCACGAGGAACTGAGGACCGAAGAAAGATGGAGGGAGCTCGCTGAGATGGAACAGGGAATGGAGGATAGATGCATCACCACCACTACGGAAGACGGTCAACAAGTATTCACCCAAAAGTGCCGTGAGAACCCGGATAAAACTATTTACTGGTTTGATGTGTCGGCCGAGCAAGTCACCTGCAAGCGAGTGTTTAATAAAGACTTTTATATTAAACGCCATTTCAAACACAGCGTGGTCGTAGAACTCAATAATATATACAAATTTATAACTCGGACAGGTGATGAAGATTTGATCATTTTCCAAAATGTAGATAGGCAGACTTTAATGAAGTTACTCTGTAAATCTAAAGAAGTAGAAGAAATATTTATGAAAACTGATAAGATTTTCACGGCAGCCTCGGCTGAGGAAGCAGAAGAAATTTGTAAGAAAAATTATGGTCGAAGTATTCACTTTGTAAAGCTTGAAACGGAGACCCGCGCAGTTTGGCAGCGTTCCCTGGGGCATTTGGATGGCCTGCGTCCATATGTGAGTCTCCATTCCAACACGTCTGTAGAAGAGCGAGACTTGTGCAATGGGAAGAACAAGGTGGTAATCATCATTGGTGAACCCGGGAGTGGAAAATCTACAAGCTTGACTAGCATGTCTTGCGTAATATCAGCTTGTTGTAAACCAGCTTGGGTAATACGTGTCAACCTTAAACACTTGCTTGATAATCTACCCTCTGAGTTCAGAGTGGACTCTTTTAGTGATGTGGCTAATATTCTGTTGGCCAAAAGTAAAGGTGATCATAAACTTCTAAGAGTGGTGTTGGAGCACAGCCTCAAGTATGAAAATTCAATCCAGGTTTTCTTGTTCCTCGACGCTTTGGACGAGATTAAAGAATCTTCACTTCCGGGAGTCAACGCTCATGAAAAGGCTGTAAAGTTTTTGAGATTTTTGAAAAATCAAACGACGGCCCGTATATTTGTGACTTCGCGAAAAGGTTCGAGAAATATATTAGAAAATGGATTATCAACATTTGCCACGAAGTTTAAGAGGATTGGTAAACATGATCAAAAGGATTTTCTCAAGAAATTCTTTCGCACACACTTGGAACTGCATCTGGATGATTTCGGAGAAGAAGAGGAAGCAGATCTTGAAAAACATGTGAAAGAGTTCCACCGCGAGGCTAACGATGCGTTTGACGGGAGCACTACACGATTAATGGGAATTCCTTTACGAATGTGGATGCTGGCTGCCGTTTCACTGCCGGAGGTCAGAATGTCAGGCAAGCTGCCGGAAATTGTTTACAAACCATTTAAAATCAATAATATATTTGAATTGTATACGGAATTTTTAAAAATTATGTTAAATATTTACCTCAAGGATAAAAATGATATATTGTCTCCGAATCCTGGTTTTGAAAAAGGCATATTCAATTCAATTATTGAGAGTCACAGAACACTCGGCCTTCGAATTCTGTTTCCTAATTTTCCAAAACAATATTTGAAACATATAAACTCTGAGGACTTGACTGAATTATATCGATTCGGGCTTATCCAGCCGAGTCGGCACAGAGACGCAAAGTTTTCCCACCTCTCGTTTGCTGAGTATTGCTGCGCCGACCTCCTCATTCACTGGCTGGACCAGCAGGGCCAGGTTTGCGGAGGCCATATCTTGGGTGAATTATTTATATCTAAAATCCTGGTACAGTGCTGCTGTATGATGATTCGATCATTTATCGAAGCTCAAATACATAAATATTTGACTCCTAATAATTCCCTAACATTTTTTTCCGAACTAATGTATCAGCTTTGGATTGAAAATAATGATATATTTTTAAATAATCACTGTCAAACGTTCTTACACACAGCTTTTGAGGAGAATAATTATCATACACTGGATTTTCTTCTAAGTGTGTTGAATACGGAAACAACTCGAGAAGCTTACATCTCCTTGCTCACCGCACAAGATAAGGATGGGCAGACAGTGCTGAGCATGATAGCCCAGGATGCATTTTTATCAATGTGCGCAACTGAAAAGAAGGCATATTGCAAATACATGGAGAAGATTGTTTTGAGTGCAGAGACTTGGTCATTTGAGTTAAAGGAAAAACTTCTTTTGGCAACATTTGTAAATAGTAATACGATTCTAAATGAAGTATTGATAGAGTATTTACAAGGTGAGGAAGTCAGCTTAGATACAAGAAAAGTATTTCACAGGGTTCAAAGAGTTTTGGAGGAAGAAATAACGTCTTTCCTCGAGGCAGTAAAAAGTAATGACAGAATTATTGTTGAAAAAATTTATAATAGATTACAAAATGATACCGAGCGCCATTACCTGCTGCTGGCGGAGAATTCCAATGGAGACACGGCTCTCTACGCAGCAGTTAGACTCGGACACGTAGGTTTAGTTCAATTTTTGTTGAGCAATACTACACCCGGATCGTTCAACTATTGCGCTCTTTTACGCACTGCCATTACAAATAATCACTTACTTATCGTAAAGGCTCTGGTGGAGCACGGGGCCAACGTTCGCGTCCCATGCGAGCACGGTAAGACCGCTTTGCTACGGGCAGCACGCAGTGGTCACATACCCATAATGGAGTACCTGGTACGGCAGGGGTCCCCCGTCGACTTCCAGGATAGCAAGGGGATAACAGCTCTCTCAATGGCCGCCCGCAGTGGACACTTACCGGCGGTACAATTCCTAGTTCATCAACACGCCAATGTTAACTCTCGTGATTACAAAGGTAGAACACCGCTATCCTTGGCGGAAGACGGCGGACACTCTGCAGTGAAAGACTTTTTGATGCAGTGGCAGGCTGAACATGATGGACCATAATTAATTGTTTGAAAGATATAATAATTATTTGTTTCAAGTATTTTTACAATGGTTTACATTACATTGTTTTAATGTTATGTTTATATATAAAAAAATAGCACTGCTGCAGGTTTTGGCAGAAAAGTGAACATATAGTGGTGCCCTGGCTCTTGAATTTGTTTTTTACTTTATTATATACAGCCAGAGCTGTTTGTTGTAGTTATTTTAACTGGTTACACAATATTTTTTGACATTTGTACCGGTGATTGGTTACTGTTTTTTCGCGATTTGACGGGCAACCATCGATGCTTGTCAACAGTTATACCTCAGTTAACCAATAATCGATATAATAATATAAGAATCTCAAATAACATTACCATGTTTAATTGGTTAAAAAAATCATCCCATCAGATCATCACTAATTTATTATTGTTTCAAATTAATATGTTAAGTTGATGCAGGTCCTAGTCAATTAAGATCAATGTTACTACACTGCTCCTTGTACCCACTTCCTGGAGAAAGGAGCGGGTAAACTGCAATCTTTAATAATCCATGGAAGTCGTGGACTGTAGCCAGTGTGTTACGCCTTTGACAATACAATATTTTATAAACAACTGGAAGTATTTGTGTATTTTAATAATAAAATGGACAATATGCTTATAGCATAGCTAATTAATAATTGAATAGGAGTACACCCGCAAGATGTGGAAACTTGTAGTGGATTTTCTGAATTATAATTGTGTCTTTTAAAGAATTTTTATGCAAAAAAATATGGACGTTGCTGGTGCAGTATTCACACTGTAGGAAACGGTGATGAAGAAATTTTCCGAAATTGAGTTTGTACGAGTACATATTTATTAAATTATTATTCATTTTCCTAGGAACCTGTGGTTGCTTTTTACGTATATATGAACAACAAAATTATGAACTTACTGTCGGTCCCCTGAAAAATATATATTTTTTTTCATATTTATTTATTTTTGATACTTATTACATAGATACATTGCCAAACTGCACAGTAGTTTTACGGCATGCGTGTACTGTGATAATGTTAATAGTTATGCAATAAAGTTTATATTGTTTTTAGGACTGTTTTTTTTTTTAAAGTTGCTTTGCATCCTTTTCTACAATGATACAGTACAGTGACATTTAGCTTTCTGCTACCGATTTCCATTTATTCACCAGCAGCAGTCGGTATTCTTCTTCATATTGTCTTCCAATTAGTCTTTTCGATCTGGGTTTCCATTGAGTAACTTTTTGAAAATCGTTAATGCCTTATTAATTTGAAATTTCACAGAAAAAAATTGAATTACGTGAAACCCCGATAATTTGAAATTTGAGAAACCAAAAAATTATTTTATTGCACGACTGAGTTAATCGAATTAATGAATCGAAAACATCACGAAATTAATAAAAATTCATAAAAAATGTGCTAATTTAATTAGAAAATAAAAATATTTTCCGAGGAAAAATTCCAAAAATGCCACACCTTTTTTTTGGAATGAAACTTGTTAAAAGTTGTGTGTGTGATGTTGACATCCAGCTCCAGGTGAGAACCTACATTTCAGCTACATCGTTAAGTACATGGAATATACACTATTGCTTGCCCAACGTAAATTGGCGTGCGGCGAATTTGGAACTAAAACTCGCCCCGCCCGCACCCGGCGGTAACCCCTCGCCCTGTCATTTTGCGGTGACATCTTGATTACCAATATACACTGAATTATCACGTCCAAAACATCCTAAACAGTCTGGAATGGTGCAAGAACAATTGCCAATGAAGTATTAAAGTTTTTCGAAGCTGAAAAAGCAAATAATGGACCGATATTACCGTCTGACAGTTTGACAGATAGAACGGCCGCCATCAGTGCTTGGTTTCTTTAGTGCTGCCCGACCAAATTTCTGTTAAAGGCTACGACACCGGTCACCGGACATTCTGTACATTATGTATTGTGCAACAAATTTACACCCTGGCAACTTCTGTTACGCGACGGGGACGCCCTCCCTCGCACGCCAATTTATAGTGGTCGCATTCTAGTTGTATTTTATTTCCATTGCTTTTACAAAATTGTTATATCTTACCTCTATAGAATCCCACTCCTGTGTCTGCATATCCGGCAGATTACCTCGCCCCAATAAGTAGGTAGTGTGTCAATAATAATAAGCGTGACATTGTTACAATAAATTTATTGTGAAAAAAGCGGGGCACAAAATAAAAGGATGTGCTAAAAGCATTATAAACTCCTACCCAAGATACGTTGGAAACTAATTAAGTAAAGAAAGATAATCCTATCACTATGTATGTATTTTGTTTCAATACACAGATGGACAATTATACATACATATTTATAAGTTTCATTGCTCTGAAATGTAATTCTGTCAACCAAACTCAAATTCGTACGAAGTTAATTACCTCGTTTATAATTAAAATGACGTTGTACAGTGCGACTTCTTCATTTTACTTTCCAAAATGCTTCCAAAAACGATCACTATCCCGGGAAATTTTAACAGCTAATATTCATCGTTAAATTTTGAAATGGAGGTATACGCAGTGCCATTAATTGAAATGTTAATTCTTATAAAAAATTGTCAAAGGCAAGACTGGCTTTTGGAAAGGCAAGTGGGTTGTATCTAGGGCTAGTCTTAAAAGTTGAGGACTTAAAAAAGTTGCCTTTGTTCATTTTTTGTCTCCGAATCTTTCTTTTGAAGAGTTTCCTTTATAACGGCAAACTGTCTTAGATTTTATGGAGACTATCACGGTTAAAATTTTATTTTTCATCATTTAAAAACAGTATGTATTAATGGCACTGCTGAGACCTCTGGAACCAGGTGCGATATCACCGTAAATATAAGATTCGATATATAGCATATCTTCCACATACCATCTTGACACAAGATTCATATAAAATATATATTTGATTGAATTGCATTGAAAATCTTATGTTTGACTAGATTATAAAGATTTTAAATACAACGCATTCTAGATTTAAAAAGTAAATCAATAATACTGTGTACACTTTATAATTTGAATAGTTTTGACAGAATTTTCTTAGAAATAATAATAAAACTATTAATGCCACATTCAACTAAATATATTATAACACATTTTTATTAGCCTTATATACACATAGCTAAAAACTATGTTAGTACTGTATAAAAAATAAGCCGTTACAAACTAAGACAACGTGAAATGTTAACGCTCCACGGACGTAACAAGAACTCGAGTTGAATACAAAAATCATATTTGTACATATTTAGGGCACCAAATCAAAAATACTTAGATGAGATCATAAGACTATGCAAAATAGGAATCATATTAGGAATGGAAATAAAAAATAATGTTAGTCATATTATGTAAGTACAAATTTTTGATTGAAATCATTTCATGTGGAGAAGATGGTAAATTCTTTTTAAGTTTTATGCCATGTATCCACTAGGGGACAAATTGTCCCTCAACATCACGCGCGGCATAGAGTCTACGTGACGTCGCGCACTGTTCCCCAGCGAGCTCACAGCGACATCGCGCCGCGCGTCAGTACCACGTGGTATGTTTACAAGTGAATGCGCATGTGCTGTAACTGTATACCACTCAACATGACATTAGTGTGGGGAAACGAGATTGTTATCCAACTGATTGAGCTCTAATTGAGCTGTAATTGCGAGTCTGATGTGAGGGCCAACAGCGTTCCGTAATATTGTGTCTTGCTTGGCTATAGAAGGCCCAATTATTTGTAATAAATTTTCAAAATCAGTTGATGTCATTCGAGTGAAATTGACAAAAGTTCCTTCAGACATTCGAAGATCGCACAGAATATCCATCCTTCTTTCTCTTTGCAGTAAATAATTTCGCACCCACCACCTTTTTCTCCTCCTACGTTTCGATAAACTCGTTAGAATAAATAGATGCGCTAATCATCTATACTATCGAATCATCATAACCTCATCGGGCGACATTTCCGCGACAAGTGATATGTAAGTCCCGGTGTGACTGACCGCGTCATTGTCCCCGAAACATGAACGTAGATTTTGATGCGACATGCCGCGTGGAATGTTGCGCTATTTGTCCCCTAGTGAATACATGGTAACATCTAGCTTGTACCATTGCTAGTCGGCAATTTTTTGTAATGCGAGCAATCTGTCAAATTATGAGCCATCCGATCGTCGAATTGCGAGAAAACTATCATTATGACCCACTGATGTCGTTTTTTGCCCCTTAAGTTTCTCTTGTCGGCAGCATTTTTCTTCGGCAGTTACTTTATACCCATTTTTGAATATAGGCCCCTCTCAGAGTCTACCACCAGTTGTCTGTGGAGTTCTCATCCAAGCATCTTTCTTCTGGTCGTCAGTTCACAACACGTTGGCTAACCTCTACTCTGTATGGATAATGTTTTATTCACTTCTTTGACTTCCTATCCCTCAATGAGATGCCTAACATTGCTGGTTCCATAGCTCTCAGTGATGCTTGTATATGGTTCCATGTCTGTGTTCCACACGTCAGTACAGGAAGATTGCGCTATCGTGCACAAGTGAGATGTTGAGGTATCTTGTTGTTTCTAAGCATTTTCTTGCTCTAGCTTTCCACAGGTAGCCCTCCAAATCTCCACTTTTTAACATCAGGACTTACCAAGGTATACGTATTCTATAACATTCTCCATTACCTTTCCTGTAGCAATCAAATTTGGGTTTTGACAGCACATGGTGGCTTTGGTTAAGTTAAGGTTCATCTTCTAGAGCAATGGTCATGATTTCCTATGCATCAATATATGAATATTCAAGGTAAGCACATCCGCATATTGCATTGTTTTTGATATAATGAGGGCATATATAATAACATACTCTGTGCCTTTGGACCTTTGACACAAAAACAAAACGTTTTCAGGATCATGATGAAGCTCGCAAGCCGCCCCGATTCCAATGACTTGTTATTTCTTATTGTTGCGAGTACACCGCTGAATACTTTACATCTCAATATATATATATATATTAAATAATTGTGTAACTTCAGGTCAAATAAATATCAATGTAATTACTAATTCTGTCTTCTCGCTTTGATTTACCTTGTTTCAGGAACTTAAGTAATTGGAGCTCAGCCATTAAGTCAAAATATTATATTTATTTAAGAATTTTGGTAGTTTTGATTTTAGATTAACCGGTTGGCAGAACATATGACAAACTCCTCGCATACAGTTAAAATGAAAAAAATATTAGCAAATAACTAATAAAAATAATTGGAATAGAGCTGGGCTCATTTTATAATAATACATAATACTAATGATGCAAATACCACTAACATAACATTATTGGTCCATCAAAGATGTGAATTTGATTTCCGTTTGAATTTTCCACATAATAAGAATGCGCAACTATTATGCTATAATCACCAAATCTATAAAAAGACTTCCCATAAATTTAAAGACGGCATTTACTACCTTGAAAAAGGTAGTAAATTTTTTAAAAGCAATAAGCCTTTAGACCCCCCCTATAAGTAAAGTATCATAACTAACAAACAAGATATTTTTAGCCATTCTAGTAAACACATAAACGTATTTCATGCAAATTTTTTTTTTTTTTTATGTCATGTCTTCACCTTACTTTTTTCGGTGTTCTCGCCATTATCACATATTAATAATTGTTGATGAACATCTTTTTTTTTGTTGGGTTTATATATGATTGACTTTATTTGAACATTTATTAGTGAGTTAGGATTATTCACATTAAGTATGTATTTCAATTCTGTTAGTCATAGAACGGGGAATATTTTACTAAGGAATATATAAATATATACAAACAGACGCATACACGAAGGCTCTATGACAAGTGACTGTGTTTAAGGACTGATGGCGCCACTGACGCAAAATCTGCGTACCACTGCTAGACGCATCTTTCAAATGATGCCTGTCAAACTGTAACCGTGGAAAAAGAGCAGTATCAGTTAGTCGTTTGATTCTTTTTTTGGATCTTTAGATGAAGACATGTGGGGAAATTAAAGTGAAGTTGCATGCCGTTTATAAGGACCGTGCAACTTCGACGACTACCGATAGATATTGGTATAATGAATTTAGCCAAGCGTGACGCAAAGAGCGCCCAAGCCGTCTGATTGAGGTGATTGATACAGACGATATGGAAAATGAAAATCCAAAATATTGCGTTAGATCAGAGAGATTTTGCTGACATTGTAAACATCTCAATCGAGCGCGTAAAAAATATCCTACCCAAATAATTGGGTAAGAGAAAGCTATCGGTGCGCCGCATTCGTTTACATTCGAAGAAAAATGGAATCGCATGCCATCTTCGGAGCGAGAGCAGCAATCTGAAACAGTTTGTGTGGCGTTTTGTGAAACGTGGATCCACCGCCACACGCCAGAAATTAAATAACGGTCAAAACAGCGGTGAAGGCGAAAACGGTTCCGTCGGCTGGAAAGGCAATAGCCATTTTTTTTTGCAATTCGCGAGGCATCAACTTCGTTGACTATTTGAAGAGGAGAAGGACAATTGTCCTTCTGATTTATTGGGCTCATTTGAGATTCTCACTTGGCAAAGAAAAAATTGTCAAACCATAATTTGTCCGCAATCACCACAGCGAAATCGCACGCTTCTTTATTCTATTCTGCAGATTTCTTTTTGTTTCCAAATATGAAAAAATGACTTGGCAGAAAGCGGTTCACGTCATACGGGGAAGTCATCGCCGAAGCAGAGGCCTATTTTGCATTTTATTTTGCAAATAGTACCTACATTTTTTTTATACGGGTGTACCAGAGCTAGCAGCAGAAACCTGCCCGGTAGATTCCTGGCTATGTTATGAGTCTAAAATGTTCAAGCAACCATGACCTAATATCCACAGTTATGGAGATATGCAATATCAATGTTTGCATTTCTTTTTCAACATTTCTTACTTATTTTTTGCAAAAAGTTGAACTATCATTACAGCATCTTATGTCGATTATGAAAAATTCATTCGCTTTAATACGAGTCGAATAAAATGATAAAAACCTTGCAAAAATTGAAAAAAGTAATTTTTTACAAGGTTTTTATCATTTTATTTAAGTTTTATTGTAGCAAATGAATTGTTCATAATCAATATAAGTTACTGTAATGATAGTTCAACTTTTTGCAAAAAATAAGTCAGAAATATTGAAAAAAAAAAAGAATTGAATTTTGATATTGCATATCTCCATAACTATTGATTAGGTCATGGTTGCTTGAACATTTTAGACTCATAACACAGTCAGGAATCGACCGGGCAAGTTTCTGCTGCTAGCTCTGGTACACCCTGAATATTGTATTCTGTTATGTTCTCTTGAAAACAATAATGTATCAAAGTCATGCAAAATACATATGTACCTAGATCATTTTTAAATAAGAATCAATTGCGTATACATATTAACAATGAAGCTATGGACCGGAATGTTCTCCTCACTTATTTGAAACTACAATTAGGTATCTATTTTAACAACTAAAGATGACCTTCTTGCTAATTAGGATAGGAGGCGCCGATATGCAGGTACGGTTGGGGTCCCGTTATCGTACGCGCAGCCATAAACTTGGATTCTTGAGACGCATCTGGTCCGCTGCTATTATAAATAATATTGTATATATGTATTCTTACACTCATTGCTATATACATAAAAAATGTTTATTAAATTATAATAATTCTACATCAATTGTCATGTGGCAAATACTTCAGATGAGGGGCTGATATTCTTATCACAGTTAATGCATTCATGAAACATGCTATTTCAAATAATACATAAATAATATATATAAAAGCTCTCCTATATTGCACACAGCGTTTACAAAAAAACGTCTACAAATTTCTTTGGTAACTTGAATCAAATACAAAAATATCCGAGACTTTCGTAAAAATAATGAACATGGTTCTCTACCAATCTCTGATACGTATCGAGTCGTAATTATTTTTAGCAATACTGATATGCCGTTGCAAGCCTTTTGCATACGTAATGGACTTCAAGTTGATCCTCTAACTCTGATGATTAAATCGCTTGAAAACTATTTAATCATTTCACGTTTCAACGAAGAAATCACGCACGATTGCTCCGAATGAAACACGTACATATTGTTATACATAATGATCTGCTGAGAAATCGAGAGCTACCCGTATTGCACATTTTACGGACTTGACGGGAAGGCCGCGACATGTCTAAAAAAACTGTGGTCAAGCTTGTGCAATCTCTGCTGCATTCAATATTTCGTCGATATTCAAGGCAAGGGAAAGAAGTTAGACGGTGCGTTGGAGAGATACGCCTCGGGCAACAAAAGCTCCATTCTGCAGGATCTACACACAACGATGGACTCTCAATACTAACAATACACGAATACTTCCATTTTTGGACATTTTGTGAGAAGAAAAGGTATCTTGGAGGAGCTTACTGCGATGATATACATCCAAGTACGGGGAAGAAATGGAAGATCTCTTAGTCACCCTTTGGATTGATCAACCAGAAAAAGCAACAGGCGCTTCCCTGGTGACAGCACTTGAAGAGTGAGGATCTCGGTCCTCAGTTGTATTGAACAACTTTAATGAAATGTCCGTTATTTGCCTCTGAAGATTTCCAAAGGATACACGACATTGGTGCATTAATAAGCAGAATAGAGTGAGACCTCAAAGCGGCTAAACGTAATGGTTGCACCGAGGTAAGAGTGAGAAGGACAGGCCGAAATTACCACATTTTGACAACCCATTAGTATGGAAACCTCGACAGAAAGATTTATCTCCGAAGAATGGAAATTCGCATTTAAACAGAGATTTCCTACATGAAAAAGTACTAAATACTTAAAAGAAATTCTCCACATTATGTATAGCAATACATATAAGCTCAAAAGCTTCAAGACAGTGGTGAAAGTGTGTACGTAGTTTTTTTGATGGCTCGCATCAAATTACGGGTTGTTTTAGATCATAAGCTCGTCTTTTCAAAATTGTTACGACATTAAACAAAAATTCACAAAATTTTCAGAGTCAAAAATTTTTTTAACGCATGTTTAATATTGTCTTGGTACAGCAAGGTATTATCTGACATTTACGTCAAAATGAGATAGCCGGCTTCCAGGGGCGAGCAGTAAGAAGAAGAAGAAGAAGAAACTAAGAAGAATGACTTTTATTTAAACATATCAAGGGTTTAGTGATTATTTCAAACTTTACAGGAGAACAAAATAATATTTTTTTGTTAATATTTCTTTTATTATCAAACGATTTCCATATGCGTTTTGGATAAATAAATATGTTAATCAATTAATAATAAAATAAACATTGCCAAAATCAGATTGACAGAACTTTTTATTACTCTCCTGTAAATTTCAAAATAATCACTAACGCCCTTTTGGCTTTCTATCCTCAATATATTTGGAAGAAAAATCGAAATTAAATATTTATCTGGCAGAATATTACGAAATATTAAAACTTGAATAATATGTTGGTTACTGTGACAGGAATATTACGAGATATGTCTCTTATTTCGGTTTCTTTTCAAAATATATGCTTAGGAAAAAGTCAAGCTTCTTGTTCTCACTGCACGCCCCCGCCAGCTTCAAAGATTTTAATATAAATTGCCATTTTTTGCGGAGTGTGGTTTGTTGCCAACGTGGTGAAATTTTTACAAAAATGTGGCTATTTATTTAGAGTGATAAAGTTCCTCATATATTTTTAATCTTACAACAGGTCGTGAAGCCCGATTGTTCTAGAGAAACACTACATAAAATCACACGATATTGTGACTTGAGATGAAACGGATATCCGGTAATTATATTGATTAAGAAAATTTTGACCAAGCTGTCAGATAATACATTGTAGATCTAAGATCACGTTTTATTTTACAATATAAAGATATGATGATTATATCAATAATTGGGTACCTACTAGGGAATGCAATACCGAGTCGGGATTGTCCCTTCGGGATCCCTCGAGATTAGAATTTCCAATCCCGCGGGATCCCTACGGATCGGGATCCCGAATACTTTTGTGTTTTTTTTTGTTTATAGAGCTGTATAGCAATTAACGACAATGCCTTGCATTTTTATATCAGTAATTTTAATAAAATGTTCATTATTAATGATTAAAGTTTTGTAGGCGTTTTTCCAAGCATCAATCAGTCAATGTAGTAGAGTAAAAACTACTAACTAATAGTAGTTTTTATTACTATGTTAGGTTGATAAAATAAAGCAAATATTATTCAAAGTTATTTTCGTTATTTGAATGTGACATGAACATAAGTTTTAAGTACTCACTAAAAGCTCTATAGACATATACAAGTAAAGATACAAAACATAAAAAATGCTGATCAATCCCGATAATCTCGTCCGATTTTTCGGTTCAGGATTGATCTCGTAGAAATGCCTCGAGATCTCGCGGGATCGGGATTGCATTCCCTAGTACCTACTCACAATACATCTAATTCTGATACAACGAGCAAATTTAGTCAGTCCTGTCTAGGCCTTGTGACCAATTTCGTCTCTTCAAAAAATGTTCAAGTTATACTCTACTGACGTTGATTGTATAAATAATAAAAATACCATTGGTAAAAACGTCCAATATGTACACAAAAATTAATATAATTCAAACGCAATTACTTTTTTAATCACGGGGGTAGGCCTGTGTAAAAATATTTTATGCGTACGTACTATCGTATCGTGATCCCTTCGTCCAAAGGATAGTTTTGGTGATGTTCCAGCTGGCGTCGGTGGAACAGTTGTAAAGCTCACAGTTTGCGCAAGACGAATGCGAACTAGACTCACTAAAATCAGGGATCCGGACCGGAGATTCGTCGAAGCGAGCCAAAATGATCGGGCAATCTATAAATTTTAAAATATTACAAAAAAATGTTTTTGGAAACCAAATCGCGTTCCGACGTACACTGTGACATTAATCGTACATGAAAATAATAACACGCAATGCTTAAAACTACAGGGTATGCTTCCAAATAACAGAAGAGTAATTTTGTATTTTTTTTCATATCAAATGTGTTTCTTTTTTCCGCAAGCAAACTTGTAAAGTGAAAGCCATCCGTGTACAAAACGATTATTACATATACTATGAATAAATTGTAATACTTATGAAGTATACATGTTTCATTCCTTATATAAACAGTTACGAGTCAACATTATTTCATAAAACCGCGACCATTTCATTACAGCTGAACCGGGTGTTTTTTCGGTTGGATCCCTGATTGAAACATTCACCGAAATCATTTGAGAGATCTCTCGGCTTTTCATTTACACAACGGGATATTTTTGAAATGTTCACACTTGTCTTCTCGTTAAGAGCACAGTTTCGTGTCGCAAATTTGTGTAATTCCGGTGTAAGGTATCCAATGGCCGTATTTAAAAATTCCAATAAAAATACACTAGCTACTCGTCAAGCACTCGGGGGCTCAGTCCTAGGCCTGCTCCAGCCACGAGCCCTGACTGGTGTTGGGGGCCTTCATCTTGATGTTGAACTGTTTGAGGGTGGCTTCCAGCGCCGCCCCGTTTCCGCTAAAGTACGCAGATACGGCATTGTGGAAGAGGAGCAGCTGCTTGTGCATCACTTTTATCTAAAATTAAACAAATGTAATGATTTTTAGTGCACATTCAGACACAGCGGGAACCGCGCGGTTTCAGAATCGCGTGGGATCCGCGTAGATCTTATTTATGTAGGTATGTATGTAATCGTTCAGACGTAACCGCGCGGTGCCCGCCACTCAACCGCTAGAAAATGAAGTGGAGAAATTTTTATCAACGAAGTGAAGAAAAGACCTGCAATATGGGATCTTCAGTGTGAGGATTAGTCAAATAAAATTGCCAAGAAACGAGCTTGGCAGGAGTTGGTGGATATATTTGGAAATGGTGAAGACACATTGGGATAAAAGAGTATTTTAGGTAAGTAGGTATTTATTCACCAAAAATGAACTGACAGAATTATATTTTTGTGTCCTGCCATGGAACACGGCCGTCGTTCACAATGTAATGAGCTAATTTATCTCTGATATTCAAAGATGGAGAACGGCACGGGAGCTGTCAAACTATTCTCGCAGACTTCAAAACGCGCGATTTGCAATCGCATGATTCCCGCATGTCTGAACAAGCTCTTACATAAATTAAACATGAAACAGCTAGGTTAGCTAGAAACATCAATCATACATTCCCTCAATATTTGTTCTGTCGTAAATGGATTTGCTACGTATATCTCATTTTCACAGCATTCTATTTTCGTTTCGCTCTTGCCAGCCCCGATGCTTTACTTCAAAATATCAGTGTTGGTACTAGGACTCCATTATGTATTCAGTTTTGCCTCGGCTGAGACGTTTCTATAAGTATTGGATGCAAAGTGTTTCTTAGCTTTTTTCTCTGTAATCACCCTCTTTTCTATGTCGTTTTCAACCTTTCCTTTCTTATCAAGTGCATTTCGCAATTACAAAACTTTTCTATGTGCTCCAAACACTCGTCAATTACTTTCCTCCTTCTAGAAAATCATTACTGCTAACATTAAATAAAATGAGACTTTCCTTGCAAACACGTCCGTCTTATTAGACCAAATGATTAAAATTAATTAGAAATATTACAGGAACAATGAACCTAAGTATAGAAAATTACCAATTTTTTAATGCCATAATCCCGATGATCCGTTCGATTAGGTTATTCAAAGCACTCACCCGATTTTCATCTAGGAATTTCAACTTGACGGAGACATCCTGTTTCAATTTTTCATAGTTCTGACGGTGTGTCTCGTACTGTTTCTTTATCTCTTCCACGTTCTCGCTGCTCGGAGTGGAGCTCGTCGTCCCGCTCAGACTCGCCGACTCCAGGTCACATCTGTACGCATCGTACTCGATCCTGGAAGGTGAGAAGATTCTCTGTTATTTTTATCGATCAAAATAATTTCAATTGCGCTGTGCCGAGAACTAATAGACTGCGTTATGAGAAGGGTGCATCTTTTTTTTATTAAATTTATACACATTTTCTATTGTTATAGATCGTGCCAAGCCTTGTCAGCACGTTTCTTTTCCATTCTTTCCACCTTCTCTCTGGTCCATGTTCGTACACTCTTGATCAGGGATACAATATATTTTTAAATGTTTATAGCGTTAACATTACGTTGCAAAAAATTATTAACTTCCAAAAATGAATAAACTTTGTATATTAAAATAGAAATCAAATAAAATAACACCTAAGATGCCTTAGGGTCGGATGTATCAACTTGAATTAAGAAACCCGTGTTTCCCTACCCACCAAGTTTTCTCCACAACCACCCACCCGTGGTTATGGTGGTAGATAGCCCTTGTTGTCACATCGAAAATATGCGAGTTAGGTGGGGGTGGCTGTGCGTGTGTGGGAGTGGGTGACGAAGATGTGCTTTCTAGCACTTTGTTTTGTTATGGGAAGGCCGCAAACGCTTCAGATTGTTTCAATATAGGCGCGCCGAATGTGTCGGTGAGTCTAAAAGGGTCCGTAAAAACCTGCTCTAGAAAGTTCTGGAAGGAGAAGGTTCTAGAAAATTCCCGAAAGTTCTATAAGGTTCTAAACTGAGTGGCGTAATGTGTCGGTGTGTCTAGAAGGTATATTCGATAAATTTCTTGAAAGTTTTGGAAGGAGAATGTTCTAGAAGGTTCGCGAAAGTTCTATGACGATCCTAACAGTGTACTAAAATCTATGCATGCGAAGCCGCGCGGGCACAGCTAGTATTACATAAAAACCAAGAATTTTTACGAAAACGGGTTGTTTGATTGGCGAAAAATGTAAAAATCAAAATAAGAATGATCAAACTATCTTTTAAAGATAGGCCACGCATTTAAAAATAAAACAGCATTAAAATTTTGCATATAAATATAGGCCATATGTAGTTTTGTATAGATAATAATCAATTGAATTTGACCCGTTATTTAATATACTCCCCATTCTAATGTCTCCCTGTCAATCTCCACCCCACGCCTCAACTGTGAGTTAGCCTCCACCTAACGGCTTTATACATTTAATATATAGAACAGTAAAATTTATAAAACTATAAATTTATAACATAAAAATGGTGGTGAATATGTATTCTTAAAATGCGTTCAGTTCCTGAGTAGTGATGAAAGAAAATAATATTAACCTGGCCGCTTCGTACTGTCGGATAGTGAGTAAGGTGTCCTCTATCGTCTTGTGGCAGAGGGTGTTGACTGACGAGGTGAAGAAGTTCAGAGCTCCCAACAAAACCTCCCCGTTTCTGGTCAGATTTCGCTGCGTCTCCGAGTTGTAGAGGAACTCCTCCTGGAGCTCGGGGGACTTCTGGGCGAGGTCTGAGAAGGCTTCTCCCAGGGCATGCTGCGAGGGTACATGAAAAATAGTGATTCAGCAAGGTTTACTTAGTTTAGTGATAGTTTTATGAAATTAATAAGATGTCATATTATCCATCTAATAAAGTATATTTACAAATATATTGTCAATAAGCTAAATACACACCTGTGTCTGCACTACATGATAGAAGTGACTCGTCAGAGCTCGGGATAATCTCAGGATATTGGCGTATTTCCGTTGTGTGTCTCGCAAGTGCTCTATTTGTGATTCTAGATCTAGAAATATAATAACAAATGAGCACATAGCTCCGATAAGACGTAGCCTCGAATTTACAAGTATTAAAATAAAAGAAAATTGAAACACAAATGAAACGAGTTTATTTTTATAAGCTTTTACATATAACAAAATATGTAAAAGAATATAAAATGTCAAGTGTTTGATGGCATATTGGAAATCTTGTGTTTATATCATAAAGTTAAAACAAGAATCTAAAATAGCTGTGATGTGGCATAAATTAGTCAAATATATATATTTTTTTAATTCAGTAAATGACTTTGCGGAATAATGCCTTTAAAAATAGTAAAAATATTATTCTATTCAAGTAGTATAAAGATAAAATAATTCTAGCACTTGACTGTATAAATATAATAACATACTAGGTATGTATGATGTGGGATCATGATATTCAATATGTGAAATTGTCAGAAATATCATTATGATAGGACTGATAGTTAAATAAGTTCATTTAAATTAAATTATAAATGAACTTTACAAATATCAAATAATGAAAGGATTATATGAATTAATAATAATAAAGGAAAATATTAGAAGGCGTATTGATCCAAGGCTTGTTAATTACATATTAACAAGCCTTGGATCAATAAATACAAATTAACAATGTAAATTACATACGTATTATTAATTACATATTAACAAGCCTGGATCAAACTAATTACCAGCATCAATGGTTCGGGAGGATTTCCCCAATTTTTCATACATTAGTTGTTTGGTACATTTATATGTGGAGATGCTCCAATTTTTTAGCGAGTCCATTCTTGAAGCTCCACTTTTTAGCAGCCCTCCCGCTCCCCCGTTCTGCGCAGGGTTGGTGCAGCCTGAGGGAGAAAACACACTTTATCAGACAACACAGACTGACCTTTCAATGGCCTCCATTGATACACACACACTCACGGTTTGTGACCTTTTGCACGCAGGGGCCAATAATATTATACATCTGTCCCTCGCTTTATGGAATTTAAATATTTTATTAAAATTCACATTTTGATAAAAAAAAGAGACAGAATATATAATACACATCAATACATTTATAAAAAACGAATAAACTAATAAACATGTCCTTTATATTTTCGGGTACCTTGTGGATTCCATTTTATCTATGTATTATGTCATGATCTCTAAAATTGCGGAATCCTAAGCATGCTTTCTTCAGTTACCTGTGCTGAATGCATAGAAAGATCGCGATATTTCTATTACTAAAGTAACCGATATTCACCTATTTATTCTCACTTGCGAAAAAAATCGAAATATTCTTTTCAATTTTGTTAAATTTTAAATGATGTGAACTAAAATGTATTGATTTATGGTGCAAGGGGCTAAAAATTATTTTGATTTACGAATCACCGAGTTTAAGAATTATCAGGGTTAATCTACTTTGAAATTGACATTTTAGAACTTGTGGGTTCAAAAAATTAATTCAAAATTATTGGGGTTAGAATTGATGGGGTTTAACTGTATATGTTTGTGTAAAAGTCATGCTTCAATGTACTCACTGCAGGCGCCCATCATGCACCTACCTACACAAAGTACAATTGCAAGCAACCTTTATCTAATAAAGTGTTCGCTTCATACAGATAACCATGTTTGGTTATTTTTAATCACACATTCAATTTCACTGATCTACACAGGATGCCGAACAATCATTTATAGGGCTTAAAATAAAATTTTGAAAAACTTGGGTTTTCACTAATCATGCAATGAATACGAATGTGAATATTCGTATTCGCCGAATATCATCATGAATATTAAAAACAAACTATTTGTAACTGAACCCAGAGCAAATTACGGTTTGGCTGTGCGCCTACCTACCGTGTTTCACACCTATGCACTCTATTGTCGGGGATTCGACTAACATTGAATTTGTTTGAAGAATGGATTAGTTGAGCTCTCAAGTTGTCAATTGTTACTTGTTTTACAGCATAACATGAGTTCTTTCATCTAGATTCGTTGGGTTATTATTAAGGCTAGGTGCTCATTTCATGTAGCTTTTGTTTTGTAATACGTATTGTTCGTTCCATTTTATTTCCGTTGTATGTAAAAGTGTCAACTCTTATAAAATAATTTCAAATTAAATCTAATTCCATGGCAAAGAACTGGCCCAAAAATATTTTTCATTAAAGCTACTTACATAAACGTCTACTGTCGCCTCAGAAAGATTATTTTCGACCGCAGGGAATGTAGAAACGGATAAAAGAATTCGCTTAACGCCTGAGAAGAAACAAATGTTGTGCTTTTTGAACAAAAATTTGCCAGTGGTAAATTTTAATTATTAATTCTCTTAGTAAAAAAAGAAAAGTGGCGTATTATTTATAACCTTGTTGAATTAGTCGTATTCGTATTCGCCGAATAGTAGGTTTTACATTTGTATTCATGAAATCTTCTGGTTTGTGTTTTCTGGGGTATTATGCTATGTTTTTAGGACCTTTCTGGCTGACATCAGCCCTGATGATCGACCCTGCAATGGCTAGAAAGGTCGTAAAAACTCGACGTAATAACCCCAGAAAACACAAACCAGAAAATATTGAAATGCTATAAATTTTTCTACCATTTCGGTTAATCTGCAATCCCAAAAAATCTCGAACATTCTGTATCAACACATTTCAAGAGATCTTATACGGTTCTATCAGGGACCATGATGGTTTTTGATGAAGCTGTGACATTAACAGAATTTTGATAAGAAATAAGTGAAGCTCACCGCTCGGCGCCGGGAAGGGCATGCTTTGAGAGTGTGTGAGATATTTGGCTTCAGCGCCGGAAGTAACGGAGCCGCTCGATTCGTTCAGAGCGGGAGTATCCTTCAACATCTCGTGGATGCTCCGCTCCGAAGTGCTGGTGACGATCGTCTGCGCCATTCTTGCCTCTGACGATAGCTGTAAATATTATTAACTTTAGACGCATACTTATCGCCGACAACATCAATCCGGCGAGACACGTCAGGTCTAACACAAAAAGTTCCTCAAAAGATCATTCGTAATCAATGGAAAATATTACAATATACTAAAGAGCTTCACGTTTTATACAAAATACAACGTTTAATGATCGAAAAATGCATTATTAATAAGAAAATGAACAAGTACATGAAAACCTGACGTCACATCAAATACATTTTGACAGATGTACTTGACATGTAAGACATTTAAACTCGTACTAACAAAGAGTTGCAGGAAAAATTTACCTGGTAATAAACTAATTAAAATATATCTTTACTGTATTATCTCTCAAATAGTAATTTCACAATTAGAACTATTAACAAATAAGAAAATGAGTTTCCACTCAAGACTTTTCCGATACAAAGTAGCATAAACCACAGAATATAGACCAAAATAGAATGGCAACTGTTATTTGCAAAGTGACATCTTGCGATTATGGGAGATATTATTATTTATTTATATATTTGTCCTTTTTTTCTTTATTTATTTATTTATTTCAATTAAATGAATATTTAGACCGTATTCTGAAAATAGCAATATTGCTATTTCTGTATCTTGACAGTTATTGTATAACATTATAATGCTGTTAATTTTAACGTTTTAAGTTTGACAGGTTTGAAATTAACGAATTCAAATAATCAGATAAGCTCTAAAACGTAAACAAACGCTAAGTTATTCACATATTATGAATAACTTATTTTACTTTCGTTTATTTACGTTTTAGAGCTTTCTGATTGATTGAATTCATTAATTTCAAATCTGTCAAACTTAAAATGTCAAAATTAACTGCATTACAATGTTATAAAATAACTGTCAAGATACAGAAATAGCAATATTACAATTTTCAGAACACGGCTGTTTGTTTCTGAAAATGAAAATAAGGTTTAACAATAAAAGATGGTACATTTAATTAAAAATGTATTATCCACTAATTCTATAATAAGAGTCAGAAAAAGAATTGGCAAAGAAAACTGACAATTATTTTTAAATTCGTCAATATTGTTACAGCATATTTTTTAAATTTTACACAGTACCTCTCTGTAAAAGAAAAATCTCATGTTTAGAGAAGGAATATGTTTACATAATGAACATAATTTCAGATTAAAATAGATGATTTTGTTTTAAAAACAATGTTCATATTTAAAATTCATTCAATTCAAAAACATAGAATTAATATTTTTTAAAATACCAAAACTCGCAAAGAAAATAAAAATTCAATATTATATATTTTGTAATTATTAATATTTTAGAAAATAAAATGTAACATTGATCAGTAAATAATTTACACCACAAGCTACCATTTTAATAGATAAAGGAAATCAATGATTTGTGATGATTATACAAAATAAGATTACACTTCGTATTCATGTGGTAGTCAATTTTCATTGCCTGTTAATATTATTACTAATATTATTTAAGTGATGTGATAAAAAATGTAACATTCAAATAATATATTTTTTAGATTCAGAATGATTGTTTTAAGTACAAATATACATTGGAAAAATTCAACAAATATTGATTTAAAAAAAACATTGCAATAAATTCCTACCCAATTCGATGTAAAATATTTGGGAGCAATTATAAATCATAAACTAAACTTTACATTGAACACAAAATATGTAACAAAAAATAGCAAAATGAATTTCACCCTTGGAAAGAATCAGAAGAGATCAAAACAGAATTGAGCAAAAATATATTATATAACGCAATAATTGTCCCCCACATCAACTACTGCGACAGTATACTATTTCTGGGTTGAAGAAGAATTGAAAAAATAACAATACTCGAAAAGAAAGCATAAAGAATTATACTAAAAATAAATCAATACACAAGAATTAAAGTGGTGCTAGAAAATTTACCAATAATAGACAAATAATTAAATTTAATTCTATTTCTACTTATGTATAAAATTAATAATGGATACAACATCTTTGAAGTATTAAGAAAAAACAAACACAAACATGACAAACATGAAACAAGAGAAGATGAAAAGATTACATTAAAAAAAAATCACAAATTTTAATCATGCACAGTGCTATATATAAAACTACTACTACAACGAAACTATACATAAAACTACCAGGGACATTAGAGATGTAAATAATATAACAACTTTAAGAGGAAACTAAAAAAATATGTGATACTTTAGTTAGAATAAAATTTTAAATAATTATATGTAATGCTGTATATATAAAGAAATATAAAATTATTATATTTCCTATTTAAAGAATAAATTTTTAAAATAATAAAAAAAGGTTAGGAATATCATCTAAATGATCAAAAGTGTGAAGATATGATAAACAGAGTACATTCTAATGGGTTGACAGTATTTTCAACGATTCTTACATACATATACATTACACATACATAATAATTATTCTGGATACACAACAAAAAAAGTATTCTTTTCAATTGTCATTTTACACTTCAATGTTCAGAATAATTATTTTGAATTAAATAAGCGTATACAAGAACAGATATCAATAAGACATCATTTACAATGCATTGCAAATAATATAACCGGTCAGTAAGATCAAGCGGTTTGAAACTAAAAAAGTAGAACAAATGATTTAATATTTTTTATGCTTATAGTGTTAAAAAACACACATATTTTTTTTAAACGTCTAATGATTTCGATACTGTATTATATCTTCATCAGGACGATCGGACAATAACTTCCATAAGTTTAATTTGTAAGGAAAAAAGGCAAACAGTGTTAATGATCGCAAAATTATACGGCTTTCTCAAAATTCACAAAGGAAACAGCCCCATCAGATCAGCAGTATCCCAATGTAATGCAATTCCCCAACATTCAAAATAACTTCAATCATTACAAAAATATTAAATAACTCCAACGTATTTAAACCAAAGTATACAATTAAAATTTCATGTAGTCAATACCTTAAAAGATATTGAATGAAAAGTTAGTATCATTTGATATTGCAAGATCATTCATTAATGTTCCCATTCAGGAAAGCAAAACACTAATTTTAGATATACTAAAAACACCAGATTTGTCGGAAGGTCTAAATGATTTATCTCTTTAATAAAACCTTGTCTCAATCAAAATATAATAAAATAGTTATATTATGCTGTACCCATTGATAAACCTTATAAGCAAATATAAGGTTTATCGATGGGTGCATGTGAGGCAATCCAAATCCTTGCAATATTCAAAAAATTCTAAAACAAATAATTGAAAATCAATTTGATAAAGAAATTTATAACATCTAACGCCGATATCTCAAAACTGCATTTTTCACTTAATACACTAAAGTACTCATGGTTCGATATTATTATGCACATTATTTTTACATTTCTAATAATATTTTACAAAGTCCACTGTCTGTGAAGCCTCTTTGTCGATGCTTACATCTGCATGGATTTTTAAGAATGCTGCTACAGACCGGTTAGGCAGCAACGCTTTCTTTCTTCTTCTTCTTGATTTTAACCTTAAAAATAATACAATCTGTTAAATTTGACAACGCTGGAAAATGACAGATGAGTGTGTCCATTTTTAACTAAATTTTATTAACAATTAAATTAAATTAATGGGTATTAACAATTAAATTAAATTAATAAGTGTGGGAGAGTGTGTCCATCTTTAATTAAATTTTATTAACATAAACATACTTTAACTAAATTATTTATTTTGTAAATTTATTTATGAAATTACTTTTTAGTTTACTAGTTTAATATTTTAGTACTGTTATTTAAATTTATTTTATTCATGTTGTAAACATTTATTAATGTATGTATTGTGTATTAAAAAAAATACAACACAAGCAATCATTGTTTAAAAAATATTTAGTTATAGATTATAGTTGTATATTCTTACCCTCATCTCCTTTGCTGGAGCTGGGTTCTGAGGATTCCATTGAGATATTCATTCGTCACACCAATATTCATCTCCTTGGACTTGAATCTGTAGACATAATAATTTTACTTATCATTTACACATGTCAGTGGGAAGTTCTGTTCTTTCTAAAACCAGCAGTGAAATAATAATAACTCTTAATTAATAATTGTATGCATGTTATACAAAGATAATGATGTAATAATAATTAACCATAATTTTTTTTTGTATTTTAATCATACGGAAAACTTGGACAAATGAGTCAACAGTATTGAGATTTTATGGGAAACATAGCCTGTAAATTTATAGGAAACAAGATTTTGGAAGGGATAAAATAATACATAAAATCTAGAATTCGGTTAATTTTAAATTAGTAATCCTCTGTGACTACATTCAAAACAATTTTTTGGATATTTCTGCCTTCGCTTTTATACCCTATGTAAATTAGTTTTCCTTTGTAAAATAACTTTTTCTAATAAACTTGCAAACACAATTATAATAAAACATTCCAAATATAATTAATATAAATATAAAATACAATCACTCACGTGTATTTTCGGTTTCAGTATGACAGTTCAAAAGGACGATAAAATATTTCGTTTTTGTAGCAGATATCCTTTGTGAAATGTCAATATTCAGTTTCATATCGAAACAAACATATTATCAGAGGATGTCAATGTCGGAGGCGGTGACGTGGTAGCGGGATTGTAAAAAAATAAACAAGCAAAATCGCCACAAAATAAAGACATATTTGATTTGAAAAATTAAAATGGCGTCGCAAATTGTGAACCACAGAATATTTGTGAACAGTGTAACCCATAGATAACATAATAGTGTAACCAATTTGAACATTTTGCGAAACCAACATTAATACCACTACAATAATTGTTAAAATAGTTGGCAAGGGTAGGTAAGTACTGACACCAAATTAGAACCGCCGAAAAATGAAATTTAAAAAAATTCCCATAAAAGAATTGATGCCATTATAACGGAATCGAAACTTTATGGATAGAGTGCGCAGGCCCTGGCATAAACAACTCTATGCCATGTTCATAGACAATTGATAATATTTAAATATTTATATTATTTTTATTTAATCGGTGACAGTACTCGCTTATATATTAGTGCAAAAGCGCCACTATCTAAAAGACGAAAAGATTATAAAAACGCTTTTGTGTAACTGATTTTAAAGAATTTTAGAGCCGAAATTTAAAAATGAATATCTTCTGATAAAATGATTCCATGCTAGAGCATACAAATACGCTTTCAAAATCAGTTACCTATCAATTATGAAATTACACCCTTTGCCAGATAATAATATTTAAATACGTCTAGTACGTATTCTCGCAATATGCTAAAATCTTAATTCGTTAATGAGTCAAAAGCACCGATCTAAATACTAGGGCACCATGGCTCCTATAATTACCGAGAGCATATATGCCTCTATGTATAGTAGCCGGCAAACATCTTGAAATTTTACGGCGTAGTGGGGGGAAGTTTGCGCATGTACCATTCCACCAAAGATACCCAAATTTTGTCTTCTGCGCATTCCCCCACTACGCCAAAAAATTTCAAGAAGTTTGCCGGCAACTGTATGTACTTTTCGTTGAACTTTGCTGTTGACAATTTTGTGTGAAAAATAAATATTGTTTATTAATTTCATTTATTTATTTATACAGCAGATACATTACAATGATTTTTATAATAAATTAAACCAATGTTATTACATTTTATATAACATTATTCTCCCCATAATATGAGCCAATAGCTCGAGCTTATGGGAGGTTTATGAACTAAGATTTAGTTAAAATAAACATCAAAATAATATAATACAAACATTAAAAATATTGTTTATCCACGAATCGTCTTTGATATCCCTGTATCAATGTTAATAAAAGTCCTTTATCAGTTTAAATATCAACTGCAATTAACTATTTTATTAATCTACAACCTTAGACCACGGCTCCTAGATATTACTTGTATCTATCAGACAATGACAGCACCAGCTGAAAATCATGTAGTATTTTTGATATTTTTAGCTTTAACCTTGCGACATTAAAAAACCCAGTAAATCAATGTTTTAGATTTTAAATAAAGTTTGTTGGTTTTTTGAAACTAACAACACTTGAATGTTCATTTTGAGAATGGGCCATTCAACCAAGAACCAGCTCATGCTAAATATTCTTACCCAATTGGAAATGTAACTTTTGAGTAGTTTGTTGGTGGAATAATGGTCATGAAACTCGCCTAGTGATCTGATGGTTGGTGGTTCGAGCCCCGTCCAGGACACCAGCAAATTTGTCCTATTTTCATAGCACAAGCCTTTAGCTTATTTTTAAAATAGTAAGAATATTGATGCAACATGTATTCCGTGTTCGCATTTCTATTAAAAAAAAAACCATTTTAATTACACTTCATCAATAATAGCAGAATGAACTGTAAAAGATCCGCTTGTTTTAACTACCGTTTGGTCTTAAATTCCACCTAAAGCAATCGGGCAGAGTTGAAATGAAAAAATAAATAAAATATAATTGTCAAAAATATATTTTAATTTCCTAGTTAGGTACACTTCTTTCCATTTAAGAAAGGCAATCGAATTAATATGTATAAGCCGTGCATATGAGATACATTGTTTCGTTGTGTTAGTATTTATACCTGTAAACACAAACACAACAAAACAATGTGCGTCATACGCACGGCTTACACATACTAATTCAATTGTTTCTTAAATGTTTCTCAAATTTCTTAAATGGAAAGAGGCCTATACATATCACAATGAAATCTCAGATGGTGACTGGCAGACCAATGGGTTAATAGTACACAAAGTACTTTTTTCATTCCGAATTGGTAGGTTTGTGGCAATATGTGTTGAACCTGGTGGACTCAGCAATTGGTTTACTTTAACATAATTAAACTGCCGCGCCGTAAACATATGAGATCAAAGAAAGTCACTAGGGAGACAAAACAACGATCCTAGGTTTTGAATCTAGTGTCTTCTGTAACATTAGGAGGACTTGCGTAGTCTAATGTAACCTCTACATCTTCACGTGTACCCGGAGCGTAACTCCGGTTGACGAATATACAATAACAACCAATCACTCTTTCATTCCACGAACTCTGAATCTTCCCTAAGGGCTCATAAAAATATTTAAATGCAACATTTCCAGAATAAATACAATTAAATGATAGGGTTAATGTACATGTGTAATATTAGTTGGGGCAAGAATTGAAGACAAACTTTCATTAAATATTTTATTATTTACCAAGCTACATAATTATGTACAATATTACCAGTTTTATGTGAAATAAGTTTAAAAAAATGAAACATCAACAATGCAAAAACAAATATGTTGCACAAGAAAACACGATACACATAAAGATGGCCCAGCCAGATTTGTATAATAAAAAATAACATGATTAAACTTGCTTATTACCACTGCCCTAATATTATTTATCCATCAAGGCTTAGGGCAACCTCTAGGTTTATTATTGTCTTGTAGATACTATTAAAAAAATTTGCTGAAGTTGAAATGATAAAAAATAAAAACAATAGTGATGCTCATGATTTTAACCGCTTATATTTCTACCTGATTGTACTAATAATTGATAACTATGATATAACTGTTGACTCGTGCCGGTGGTTGCCCGTTGAATCGCGAAAAATTAGCTGCCAATCATCGATGCAATCATCAAAAAACAGTTTGTGTGTCACCTGTTAAAATATTATTACAAAAAACAAAAGTAATGCTGTATATGACCAGTGCTTACCTACGCATCAGAAACATAGATTGAACGAAGAAAGATAAAGCAACACTAAATGTATTTAAAAAGGATTCTAAAAAGAATTTTTAGAGCAGTAAAAAAAAATGTATTGTGGCACAGCAGGAGCTTTCCTTGTTGTATCACAAGTTAAGTCAGCAAATTCATAAAATTAGGGAGGCTTTGACGAGTAGGGCACATGATTGGCTGCTTTATAAAAAATCTGAAGAACGGGTAGACTCAAAATAAGGTGATGTAAATAAAAATGTATTCATTGTCGGCGTCAGCAATCGGCAGGAAAGAGCCCAGAGAGCCAAGCTGATTGTCACATACGTACATAACATTTGAGTTGGATTTGGGGATGATGATGCACTCCATTCGCAAATGTTCTTTGTCTAGAAATACGGCCCGCCCATTACTACACATGTGCCCATTACCAACAGTGACTCTCTGCGATTCTCTGCATCTTGCTGTCCAGTACGGGACAAAGCCTCCGTAATTCGATCCAAACTTCTCTGTCACTGGGATTGTGCGTCCACCATCTGCCCGCTAGTGGTGTGTCAAGGTACAGAACGGATAAAAAATGGAATGGATGGATCTCCTTAAGTTGGTCAAGGCCCATTCCAAAGCTGCAGTGCCATGGTGATGACGACATAGATTTTTTTAATAATTAAAATAGTGTTTATTTTTTAATTAAGATAAATTATAGAAGTCTCACAGAGACGAAGCCATTTGTATGAGAAATATATACGGAAGTCTTTTTGTACGATGGCCCAGGGCTTACAACCTGTACTCTACACAATGCAACATTAACCAATTCCATCGTAAGAACATCCACACATTACATTTTTGAAAGATATGTGTATGCTCCAAATAGGAATCATCCGTATATTTCAAGGGGCTATGCTAGTGACATCTGTTTATGTCGCTTCTCATGAAACAGTATACATAGATTTCGCAGCTGGAATGATACTTTTATATTTTTTAATGCGGAATTTTAACCAATATTAACGTATACACATATATGATATTCTTCCCAATTATTCAACATATAGACTAGAGTACACCTGTGTCAATGAAAATGTTGCAAAGAAAAACTTTTTGACAGTGATATAATGGGATCAGAAATGTAGATTTACAAAGCAGAACAATTAATATTATGTTATAATTTGATTATAACAAGTTTAAAGTTTTTAAGTTATGATGAAATCATAATTTAAATAATATAATACACAATACCCAAAACAATATGTATGATAAAACAATCCACCAGGATTTTTTAGTAACCTACAACCTGACTGTTGTGCTATGAAGCATCACTAACATTGTTTCACTTTAAGACAAATCAGGTATTCTACTAGGTATGCTAGCCTCATAAAAACTAGTACACATTGTAAGACTCTAATATCACACAAGTCCATTTGGATCCAAAGAACCTTCACAATGCAACATGTATTTTGTGTACTGCGACATTAGGTCAAATATTTCTTCCCAAACATTTGCGATTTCTTGTCAAATGTTGCAGACTTGATGAGTGCATTTTCCTTGTAGAAGGGGTTCAGCGAGTACTTGATGTACGCCTCGTACATGTCGTTGAAAAAGTTCTTAATGCCATCCTCGTTCTTGTTGTCGTGCACCATGATGAAGCGCATGTGGCTGGCCGTCACGAAAGCCGACACGAACCACTGATTGAACTTGTCCACGGATTTGAGGTACATGGTGTTCACCTTCCACATGTGTTCGTCTACGAGATCGAGCGCAGCGTGGGCCACAAACTGGTTTAGATGCCGATGGTCTTCTTTCTGAAACAACACAATGCAGACAATTTTTTTTATTTATCCTCGCTTTTCAGCCTCACTAGAAGAATCTGTGTTGAGTTGTTGTGTGAGTACGTTGAAGCAATATTAAAAGTAATGAATTTATTTCATCGCACATTGCGTCACGATCTATTTCATCTTATAAGGCCCGGTTGCGCCATCTAAAGTAAAGGTAAAAAAAGTTACTCGAGTAACGTTTTTTACTAAAACGGGTTGCGCCATCAATGGTAAAAATATTAACTCGCCGAAGTACGTACATGAGTAACTTTTTTTTACTCTCCAAGATAGGTGGGTAAAGGTAAAAACGTTGGTAAAAAAAAATGGCCGTCCTCTCACAGCTGATTTGAAAATGTGACATTTATCCATATAGGTACTTGTCATTTGAATTTTGTCACTGTCATTTTCGTATTGAAATTTGTAAACATTAAAATGAATCTTTTAATTTCGCGTTATTTTAGCGATGGTTTGACGTTTGTTTGGTTTGTTTCATAGAATAAAGTGGTTTGTTTGAACTGGTTTTGAACCGCAAAAGTACGTATTGCCAGTGGTGAAAAACTGAAATAAATCAAATTCCATAGACAAATGCGGTATTTGAGGTTTATTCCGCTTGGCACCCTATTAGCTTTATGATTGGTTTGACAGCGGTAAAAAAGACGTTTGTGCAACCCGAAATCGAGTTTACTCTGAGCTGAGGGTAAAAAAAGTTACTCGGGTCAATGTTACCCGAACCAAATTTACTTCTGCTGGCGCAACCGCGCCTAAGAAACTCTGTGGGAGAAAAAAGATGGAAGCACGAAAAAATTATGCAAAAGATTATAGTTTACTGCCCCCTGAATCTGGATTATTTAAATAATTATAAAATAACTTATCGAGAAGTATGAATATAGTGAAATTCGATAAGAATACAATTGATCACTATTAAAAAAAGCTTCATCGTCTTCAATGCTCCGCTCCCCCCGAGGTTGAGAATTGCTACTGCTTTTTTTGCATCTCATCTAGTGTATAAGTTATAGTAAATAAGTTTTTTAGCTACTAAGTTGTTTTATAAAAATAAATTTTTTGTGTGAAACGACTTTGACGTGAGTACTCACGAAAACACAAATCATTAAATTATTATTATTATTATTTGCTAAATATTTAGACTTAAGCTGCTCTGATTATACATCATTATTATTATCATCATTTATATATCATCGCTCTGCTTTGACTGCGAGCTGCGACAAATAAATGATGCAAGTTCTGACTCAATATCTCCCTTCAATCTATCCTACGATGATTTGTATCTATATATGTCTAGTGACACAATCCCTCAGTAGACAAATCCAGTGATTGTGTTCTCAGAATATACATATAAAAATATTGTTTCATGTTAAAAAAAACAAAAATTTGTCTGCCTGATCTCTAAGCGATCCTACATCTGATTTTGCAATTGGTACTATTTAGGACCCTGCGCAAAACTCTTCAAAATATAAATGTGTACAATATATTAAGTTCCACCAGTTAATTTTTGCATGGTTGCTTTTTAGGAACCAGATGAAAATAGTTACCCCCCTCTTCCCGAACGTCTCACCTTCCTTCTGCCTATAGCAAGTTTTGCAGGCTAAATCCAAGATCATGGTCCCATTGCATACACAACGAAAATGAGTATTTCACTATATTATTGAATGTGCTAATAACAAAATGAAAGATAATTTACGTTTAAATAGTAAGTATTAAATAAGATATTACACTTTAAAGTTTCGAAAAATTCACTGCATATTTTGACATTTCATAGGCAATATATGAGGTTAGGTTAGGTTAGGTTAGGTTATTAGGTTTGGTTTGGTTAGGTTATTAGGTTTGGTTTGGTTAGGTTATTAGGTTTGGTTAGGTTAGGTTATTAGGTTTGGTTTGTTTAATTTAGATTATGATTATTGTAGTTAGATTAAATTAACAGGACATTAAATTATATAGTGAAATACTTATTTTCATTGTATGAACAACTGGACCATATTCTTGGATTATTCCCTAAATAGATCCCATGATCATGTTAAGCCAAAAATACTCAAGTTTTCTGTTCTTGTTAGAGATCAGCATTTTTTAATATATTTTAAACACCTTTCTCACTTTGTCCATTCAGGAGATATTCAAAATACTCTTCCACATATTAAAGGCTTCTATCTTTTTTGTGGTGATTATTATGTTTCAATTGTGGAAAGAAGTACTGATAAGATACAAAATAGAAGAAACACCGTCAATTTTAGGCTGTGGTGTTGTTGTAGCGACTACGACCCGCCACCAAAACGAGCTTTTAATAGGTATGTGGGATAATTTATTCATTTCTGAATACACTCTAAATCATATACAAAACTTAAGTACCTTAACTTCTTTGTTTGCAGGAGGAAATTCCATTTCAAAAATAGGATTATCCAGGTGGCCCACGATTACAAAATAATACGTTCCCGACATTTCAAAAGAACTTCTTTACGTGCGCAATTATGAATATGGACGTAGCAGCGTCGTTACAGAACTGCATCAAAAGTTTTGTGCAGAGCACATACTAAAACTCAATAATTAGAGAAACATTTCAGTTCACACGATTAGTACAAATAGTTCATGTTTATAATTTTAAAGAATGGATGTCGCTAATGATTTTTCAATATATTTAGGAAAAAACAAAATGATAAAACTGGACTTATCCAGCATAAAAAAACAATATTTCGGTACATCTAGCTGTCAACCTGTCACATTACAACCATAGAAAAAAGATATATTGTAGAGATGGGTCGTTAATGAACAAACAGTTTTTGAACAGTTCACAGTTCAGTTCAGTTCGCGAAGAACGACAATTCAATCATCGGCACGTTCATTAATAAACTTTGCTTTTAGAACTATTCACCGATCTGAACAAACTGTCCATTTTCACGGTAACCACAAAATAAAATAAAATAAATAAACTGAACAATTTCATATGAATAATCTAAGTATTTTCTGTTAAAATGGTTGTCTGTAATTTCTTATAAGCCACAGGAATCCCATGTGAGTTATGAAAATGGCTAATCGTTTACCAATACATTTTATACATAATTTATATGGGTTTGAAAATAAAATTGACAGCAAATGTGAGAATGTCTCTAAATTAGAATCATTTCCTATTTAAATAGCTTATTATAAATATATATTGACTTAGAAGTCTGAAGTGAATTGGAAAAAGGTCTGAAAATTCATCAATTCAGTTATATTTTGACGACATACAAAATGGATATTAATAAAGTATCTTAAGTTGAAAATTTCTATATGCGTACGATTGCATTTAAAGAATATATTTTCAAACAATAATTATTCACTCTGACAAGCAACCATAACCTAATATTAATAGATAAGGAGATATGAGACATTTAAGTTTGCAGTTTTTTTTATATTTCTTACTTATTTTTTGCAAAACGTTGGATTATCATTATAAGTAACTTATACCTAAGAGGAAAATTCATACCATTTAACACAAGTAAAATGAAATAATTTTGAAATGAAACTTTCCAATATCAATTGGAAAAAAAAATGTTGTTGAAAAAACATGAAATCATTGGAATTTTTTCACGGTTTTCATTATTTTATTTAACTTTCATTGAAACGAATGAATTTTTCGTAATGATACTTCAACGTTTTGTAAAAAATAAATCAGAAATATTGATAAAAATGCAAACTTTGATATTGCATAACTATTGATATTAGGTCATGGTTGCTTGAGCATTTTCGACTTATAATCAAGGCAGGAATTCACTTGTAAAGTATCGTGGACTACTTCTGTTACACCCTGTATATTTTTAATTAGACGGTCAGTTTTGTTTGAAACGGGGTGGTTTGTTTCAATTTATGAGTGCAAGTGACAAAGACGTAGAAATAACTGAAAAGTTTCTTTTTACAACAATTTATTAACAGTCATTAAAACACAAATGTACATACGTAGTAGAAATGAACACAGAAATATAAAAAGTAGGATTATAGAAGAACACACAGACATATAAACAGTAGAAATATCAAATTAGGTACATACAGAATATCGAATAAAATTAACACAAGCAGTTAGGTATTTGGCGTAGTCACAACACAATATTATGGTGGAATTCTTGATCTCACTTCACAGATTCGGCGAAGGCTCTTGCCGGATAAAACTCGACAGCAAGAGCGATGGCGAATAGACTTCTTGGAGATAAAACTTCGACGAGACTCAAGCTTCACATATGCTCGACTTGGTACGGCCCGGCAGGACAACACTCGACTACGGCGATATCGCTTCCTAGATTCGCCAGGAATCCTGGCTGGGAGACTTTGACTTTGATCTCGTTGCCAGCAGAGTACCGGGTCACAAAGGACCCCTTGCTCTTTCATCATTATGTGAGGTGAGGGATTAATTTACCTCACTTGCGGGGGTTTATTTTTGGGGGGGGATTATTACTGCGAAGATGGTGTGTGTGTGTAGCTGTGTGATTTTGATCCAACGCGGCGCATCCAGAGCTAACCGGATGGCCTTGTTTTGCAAAATCTGACCTGGCTGGGAGTAAAAGCACACCGCTTTTATACCTGTTCGGCGACGGTGGGAATGGATTAGCGAATAACCGTTTATTTTCCGTGGCTAGGCGGAGCTCCCAGCAGCCAAATTCACTGGAAATATGCACCTTTGGCAAGTCTGGCAATTTTATAGTGCGGCCGGGTTAATGGTTTCTGAGAAATAGACACATGATAGTTCGCGTAACGTAATAAAAAACCATCCCTAGTTTACATAGACAAACTTTTTTGCGTAGCCAATAGGTAGCGCTTAAGATATTGGCGGTCACGATTGCAGTAATTCAAAACTCTTTTGATCAAGTTTGTTTTGGCGGTACGTAAAAAGTAGTGGTTTCGAATGATGTTTTAATCTTTACATGGCCAAAAATGGCTGTTAATCTATACTAATATATAAAGAGGTAAAGTTTGTGAGTTTGTAAGTTTGGATGTAGGAGGTAACCTCCGAAACTACTCATCCGATTTCAAAAATTCTTTCACCAATATTTAGAATGGACTTTCAGGGTGGACATAAGCTATATATTATTCAGTTAAAATAAAAGGTCTTCTCGTGGTGACCTTTTTTACAACTAAAGTCGACGAAAAAACGGTATTTATTTATTTATTTATTTATTAACCAACGCCCTAGTGGGCTTTTACAGTACAAGAAAATTAAAAGGATTTTTATATACCTAACATAAAACACGTCTTAAATAATTAAAAAATAATAATATAAATAAAACACATTTAAGATAAAAATATGAAATGTAACAATATAAAACAAAAAAAAAAAATTATACTGGATTATTGAGTACGATTGCTAAAAATATAGTCATGAATATTCCGTTGTTTGATTTTTGAAGTTATACTTTTTTTGGCGTATTTAGTGTATTTTTTATTATAACGGAATTTGCGCACGTAGCCTGTAGCGGAACACATACATATACCAGAACTAACGACGCCGTATTGAATTATTGTCAGCTGTCAGATTATGTTAGTAAGCGATTTCACGAATATTTTGATCGTTTTTTTAAGAAAGTTTTTGTTTGTCATCATGCCAAAAACGATGAAAAGTGATATTCGCGAAATAATTTATTGCAAAAACCATGTAGCTGTCAGATATTCTTTTTTAAAACAAAATACACATTCATTCATTCGACATTCAATGCGGCTGTCAAAGTTGTATAGTTTCGAAATTTTGAATACGGAATCGTTTTAGGCCGAAAATCGATAAAACATGCAAGTGGGTAGGTAAGTAGGTACTCGTACTTATTGAAAATAAAAATACACACGTTATGTGAAAAGGAACAACGTCTCAATAATGACGCCACATTGAATTGTTGTCGCTTGTCAGATTCTTTTTATATGCGAGTTCACGAATGTTTAATCGTTTTTTAAGAAAGCTTTTGTTTGTAAAAGTATGACTTCCACCGCGCGTACATGAGTACACTCACGACTTTTTTCTATTTCTTCTTTCCTTCGTTTCCTGTTTAGTTTATTTACTGTTCCATTGTAATACATATATCTATAGTCGATGATCACATACCTTTACAATTATCTCTGTTTTACCTCTTCATTATAATAATTTTAATTTTAGTGATTAATCGACTATAGTGGTTTCAGAAATAGCGTTTCTAAAATCGTATATGTAATGTATGTCACTAAATCTATATATGTAATTGTAAAACATGCTGCCCAAACAATTATAAAGACACGGTGTTAATTTTTAATGAATTTGTATTATTAAAATTATTATAGAAACGATAAAAATAGTAAGGGTGGCATTCTAGGGCAGCACTTTACCTGGGGATACCACTGTGTGAGTAGGTACGAAACGGAACAAAACAATCACTACCCACCTCTCAAGGCTCGCTCTGTCTGGCGAACCGGAATTGCGTTCTGCTTTGCTCCAGTCCATTATGATCACTGGCATTATTATAATGTTTCCCTTCCAAATTCACTGACCCGGGACATTCATTGTCCGATACATCTGCGCGTCTCGGTAAACTCTCCCACCCGAGTTCGGTTTGAATTATATACCTTTATTATTTTAAATAGGTTTCCTTTTCTTTTGGTGCCTGTCCGGTTTGTTTCTAGCAGCTTTAAATACATACATAGTTGGATAACCTTAGATTTATTAGCCGGGATGTCCTTTATTTTTCTGAGTCACTTTTGCTTCCAATTTGCATTCCATTTAGATGTAAGATTATATGTGTATATTTCTGGATGTTTCATGTTATCGTCAAAATATTGCAACTTTTTATTATTTCAATTAATGATTGTGTGTATGTGTGTGCTAGCCAAGAGGCCACACGGACGGACGCGCCACTACAAGCTTGCTCGGGAAGATAGACGGTCGCGGGACAAACCTTATATTGTATGTTGTTGCATTCTTACTGGAATAAACGTGTGAATTAACGCCAGGGTATTATTGAGGACCTTACACGCTCCGGAGGAAATAACATCAGAGTAACAAATTAACTAACCATCACGCCTTTTCCTCCCAGGGGTAGGCAGAGAGGCTAGAGCGCACACTCGTTTGTCCTGGCACACCACTTTTGTCTCACATATATCATCTTATTGCCGTTGTTTCCTACCAATCAAAATTTTTGTCACATAAACTTCAAATTTAAAGTAATCAAAACCGTACACATTAGTCTTCGTTAATATAATAGTATGTCCAATTATTTATAATGATTTGTAATGATATGATGAACAGTATACATCATTGGTTCCCAAAGTTGACAGGACCGCGACCCACCAAAAAAAAAATTTTCGGGACCAACTTCCTGCCTCACGTTTTCTCAATCATATTATAACCATACGAAAGACTGTTCAATTAAGAAAGACGTCCAAATAAAATCGCGTCGACTTCAATTTTGGTCACTTTTAGTAGTGAAGAGGAGGAGGACTTTCATCGCTTCGTCAGACAAGCAGGGATAAGTGTCAGCAACTGAAAGCCAGAATTTTGCTAATTGCTTGCGATTAAAAGTTTTTTTCAGCGACGTATCTTCTGATGAATCAATAAGTTCTTCACTTGCTTTTATTGACGTTTCAGTCGGTATGCTGTCTTGAAATGGATTTTAAATCCAGTTTATCTTTTTCATCTCTTCTTCGAAGTAGGCGTTAAAGTTATTTTTCAACTCTGTCAAATGAGTGAAAATTGCAGATTTTTCTATAATAAATACGACACGACCCGGACGAGACGTGATGCGCGGTGTTGTGACTGCGACCCACATAATATCCGCTTGCGACCCACCAGTGGGTATATAGTTTGGGAAACACTGATATACATAATTTGAGCCATCTTCAATTAGTGTCAAGTGTATTGTATAAATTTGGAGCTAAGAATGTATAAAAACGTCGATAAATTGTCATTTTTGCTCTCGATACTGGTGTACTGGAGTTTATGTTTATGTTAATTTATATAGCGCCGTTTTTGCGTAAAAGACGCTTCAAGGGCGCTTTACAGGTGCGACATCCCGAAAAAAATGAGTTTTTAGGCTCTTCTTGAAGAGTTCCTGCTTCTCCATAGATCGCAACACTGGAGGCAGCTGATTCCACATAGCTGGGCACGCATAGCTGAAAGCACGTTCCGCAAATGATGATTTCAATAGTTGACTCGTCTTCTTCTTTTGTTAGATCCTTGATCTATGTTGACAGGTCAGTCCTGATCTTGTGACGAGGACGTCCAGCTCTCTCTCCATCTCTTTGGTGGTCTACCTGGCGGTCGGCGCCCCTCTGGAATCACGTGCATCATGGCTCTGGGAAGTCTCGTCTGCTCCATTCTCTCTATTCTCTCCATTATCTTCTAGTTGACTCGTATTGTATGTTTGTAGGCGGACGGCGTGTAAATAGCCATCCGCTCGGTGACTTTAATATTCGACTATAATAATACCTCTCAATATGATACTGCAAAAAATGTCAAATTACGTTTTCTCTCTCTGAAAAACATACATGAGTAAACCAATTCAAGCCACAAATGATCACTGACCTGTATATTATTTATCCGCTCCAACAAAATTGTCCTATCAGGGGTCTTCGTATCGCCGACTTTTGCAGGTATCTTGAGAAGTCTTTTTTGGTTCTTCCACGTCACAAATAACACGCGAAAATGAATATGAACCGGTGAAAATCTTATGTATATGTAATATGTATGTCCGTTCGCAATCAAAAACCAGAACTATTGGTACAAAGTTTAATAATATGTATGTGTTTCTTCGCGCCGGCGCGCGGCGAGGGCACCGTCTGTGACCAACGCCATCTAGCGTCGGTGTAGAGTTTCACAGAAGCAGCGGCATTTATGAAATAACATGGAAAACTCAAATATACCTTCAGGAAAAATATTATCATAGATATTAAATCAATCATCATTTTGAGAGGTATACATTTGTTTATTATGTCGCCTTACCACGTATCATGACTAATTTATTACTGAGTGACTGTGTATCTTGTGAGTATTGTTTCTTATTAGTTCAGGAATTCTCAAGAATAAATTAAATTCACAGATTTATTAAAATAAGATTACATCAATGTACAACAATTTGGCTGTACCGTGACCGTATATTTCGCCGAGCAAGCTTCAAGTTGCCGCCCGTTCCCTGTCGGCCCGCGCAACAATCTCCGCGCACACCGAAATGCACTACACCGCGTACGGTAGTATTCAACAAGTTACAGCATAGAGTTTTGTGTTACATCTAGAGATTTATTTAAAAGAGTATTATTTAAAAAAGTAACCCATAAAACCAAGTTTTTGTTATAGTCCCATTCTTTGTAAAATATAACAACAATTATTAAAGACGAATGAAAACATATAACATAACACTAAACTTACAGTAATTTAATATATTTCTAAAATGTCAGATGTTTTGAGCTTTGATAAGACACTTCATGCTTTGAAGATTAAATTCTGAAAACATTTGTCAGTCAATTTACATTTTCGACATTCGTAGTGAAGTACCTATTATGCATACCGACGGAGTAATTCAAATTTAGAAAATATTCCGCGACGTTATCGGGCCGCCGTTGCTAATCAAACTCTTCTAATGATTCCAATTTGAAAAAAACATTAAAATTTCTAAAAATCCGAAATTATACTATAATTACGAATTTTTTTAAACTAAAATTTGAGAGATCTTTTTGATCGTCGCCACGAGTCTACTTGCCAAGTTTCAGCTCAATTGCATCACGGGAAAAGGGTTAAAAATCGATCCAAAGTTTTTTCACCCGGCAAGCCGGCAAGCAAGCAAGCAGACGCCACGAGTTAATATAAAGGCAGTAAAAAGAAGATCCGATGAATACCTAAATTATATCCAGTTTCAGTACAAGTTTGTCGATCAGAAAATAGTTTGTCTTTTAAAGAATATAAACAGAAGTTTATATTCTTTAAAAAGATTAACATTTGAAAGGGAAAGAACTTGACCAGCTGCAGCCCAGGACAGAACAAAATGGAGAGAAGATAGAAGTAGCCGTCCCCAGAAGAATGGAATATGGGGATGACGAAGAAGATAAATTTGGGATTATACTAATTCGTATAATATTTGCTTCATTAATTTAAGGATTATTCATCACGAGAATGGTAAAATAATATATACATTTTGATTTTCTTTTCGAGAATACCTTTGTACGGAGAACGTGAATTAATTACAAAGATTTATTATACGGGTTTTTGTGTACTCTGTCGGATTTATAATAAAATAAAGTAATCTTGCGAATGCTCAAAATGACACAAAAGGATACGGTACAACATTTTGTACAGTGTATTTTTGCGTCCATATTTTTGTGTGGAAGATTTTGGAGGAAGAGTAGGTAACTCAATTTTCAGGAATTCCATACTAAAGAATGGGTTTCCATGACACGAAAATAATTCTTTCTTACTTTGAGCAGGATGGTCAGACCCAGATATCACCGGAAGCCTCGTTACTTGTCGCTAAATAAGGGTCTAGATATTGAAGAGTGTAGGATAATAGTTGGTGCCTTGGAAGCAGATTCAAGGACCAGACTTCAGCTCATCGACTAAGGCCCGGTTGTTTCAAGTTCGATCAAAGTAAGCGGTCGAGCAAAGCATAGATTTTTACGAAAACGGATCGTCTGATTGGTGGAGAACGTAAAATTTCAGTTTAAACTCTACGCTTACTTTGATCGAATTTGAAACAACCGGGCCTAAGAGAGTAAATTTATTATTTATTATTTGTGGACTTTTACATATACAGTACTTACAAGTATTTTATACAAATCTAACAATAAATAACTTTTTTTTGTATAGATAAACGATATTGAGAAAACACGTTTTTTAAAAATAAGTAATTATAAAACACTTTCAAACAATTAGTAAAAACACTTTTTAAAAAATAAACAATAATACGAAAGTCAATAAAAGTAATAACACAAATTAACACAAAAATTCGTGCGTGTACTCGTGTGCACGCGGTAGAAGTGATACTTAACTAAAATGAAAATAAAATGATGTATTAATGACTCTCAAAGTATTAGATATAGATCAAAGTAGTTGTAAAAATCTACATTGATCATTGTTGATTATTTTATTGAGTTTCACGAAAAGAATTAAAACGCATACTTACAGAGATGTAATCTAGAATATTTACAATAATTGGGTCAAACAAAAACTTTCTTAAACGATGGAAATATTCGTGGATTCGCAACTGACAAGAATTATAAAAAACGGTTCCGCATTCAAAAGTTTCGAAACTATACAAATTTGATAACCGCATTGAATGCCAAATTAATTAATGCTTTTTTTCTTTTGAGAACGAATATCTGTCAATTACGTCGTTTTTGCAATAAATAATTTCTCGAATATCGCTTTCAATTATTTTTGGCATGGTGACGTTCTAAAATGTTTTTAAAAAACGATCGAAACATTCGTGAACTTGCACATAAACAGAATCTGACAACTGACAAGAATTCAATATGTCTTCGGTTTGCTGGTGCGCATAGATGCGCGCACATGTCGTTATGTACCAAATTTCACTTTAACAACTATCTTCATGGTCTCGCATTTCCGCTTCATGCTGCGTGCGCAACTTCCGTTACAGTAAAATTTTTACCCTGCATGCGCCATAAGAAATACGACTAAAAAAAGCATTCTTGTTTAATACAACAATAGTAATTTGAAGGAGAAAAAAATTCAGTCCACTTAATTGTACTCAAAACTGAGCACAGATACTCCACGTCTAAATATTTCCTTTATTCAGGCTTGCTACTGCAACGAAAACTGTCAACAAGATTCGAAATCTAGTACCAAGCCGGTGCACTATTGGTTAGATCATTGATTGTAGAAAATATTCATGATGATCATCAAAATGGATAGAAAACATAAACTATGTTATCTCTACTTTATTTGTACTTCACCTGTCGATGAGAGATTCGGATGCTCTCGAAACTCTGCTATTTTCATGTCTTAGGCCCGGTTGTTTCAAGTTCGATCAAAGTAAGCGGTTGATTAAAGCATAGATTTTTACGAAAACGGATCATCTGATTGGTGGAGAACGTAAAAATCGATGCTTTAAAAGAAAGCTTACTTTAATCCAACTTGAAACAACCGGCCCTTACTCGATTGCTTGGCAGTGTACAGATTAGAATCGCTGAGAAACCATTTTTTAAGATGGAATGTCTTCGTTACCACGCACATGTTTATTTTTTATAGTCCTATATTGCTAGCAGGGTCTGGAAATAGGCGAAATCACTACAGTGAAGAAATATATGTGTCTCACCCAAACCGGGGTTAGTTCGAGTCTTATGCGCATGTCCGAGAATGAGCGCCAATTTATATCCAATCAGGGCCACCAAATGGGATAAATGAGTCACGACGCTTGCGCACAACAGGTCAAGTGACAGCAATTAAATAAAAGTAGCATTTTCTGCCCCGCTTTGTCCGTGACACCTCCACTTATGGACATTAGCAATATACTTCGTTCGGGTTCGTACTTCTATGGACACATCTTTCTTATTGATTAATTTAACTATTTTTAAATACATTAACATTAAAAATATATGTTTTAATAAAAATGATACGAACATGAGATTTTTTTTAAAAAATGAAAATGAAATCTTCCAATACTCATTCCATCTTCCTTTACCCACGTCCCACAATTCATGAAATATTTAACTATGTCCTTTTATTTTTACATTTTTTTATTATTCCCACCAGTCTGGTAATTTAGACTAATCGTGTATTTATCTTAGACCGCTACTACAAATTTGACCACCATTCAATTACCAGATTAGATTAACCAGATACTGGAAGATGGTCCTGTTAGAAGCCTCAACAACCGTCGGGCTTGCATGCGAAGATGTATGAATGTAGATGAAGCGAAAGTTGTATGTCAGGACAGAAGAGTATGGCGCTCTATCCTCTCTGCCTACCCCCACGGGGAAACGGCGTGATGGTAAGTTAGTTATTTAGTTCAATAGATTAAATGAAATCGCAAAACGTCCATACGAAGCTCTCCGTTTCATTCTTAAAACTACAGAAAAATTTCACGACACATAACTATAACCATTTACCAGGGGCGTGCAGTGGGAACATCGCAGCACGACTTTTACGTAACCAATTATTTGGAAAAAAATCGGAGTACACCATGCATTTCGTAATATTTCTATCACAATTGTTATCATAGCATCCATATTTTGATACATAAGCATAAATATTTGATTTCTATTTATTTTTCCAAAATATACGTCTACCTAAAAGTCATTCTTCAATATTCCCACTGCATGAGCCTGCCATTTATAAATCAGTCAGAAGTTTACTAGAATTCTCATCAACAAGCTGGTCACCTAATTACGAAGTTCACAACAAAGTAGAAAAAACCCAAAGAAAGTTCTAATCCCTGACATATCGACAAGGTCTAAGCGATTCGCTCGATACATACGACAAGATTTCACCCGATCTCTTTAGAAAAAAGACAGAAAATTACATACTTAATGACACTACAAATTATTCAGTAATTAAAGGGACATCTATTGAATACTTTCACAAATAGAGATATACAAGTCTATTTACACACATTTTATAATACTGTCACGGGTCGCGGGTTTGGGAGACAAATGAAAACACTGGAAATTAATTAGGATTAACTAGCTGTAACCTGTCAAAAATGATGGCACTTTTACATGTCGGTTCCTAAGGAATGAGTAATCATTTATTATATTTAAAAAAATCTTTAAAAAAATTAGAAAATTAGTTTTCGAAATAAAGAAGTTACGAACGTTACACGAAGTAACGGGGACAGATAGACGGACGGACGGACAGACAGACAACGAAATTATAATAATGAGGATTATTTTAATAAATTGACAATGTCACTGAACACGAATTTAATCTGCAGTACTAATCTACAATTCACAGTATTTCGCAATTTATCACTCGTCTACGAATACTTTATTATCGCTGGGTAACACTTTAGAGTAAATTATTTCGCTTCAATTGATTTGCGCGACGCTGGTATCACACACGCATTGATAAAACTGTTTTCGCTACAGTTTGTCGCTAATATCGCATGTTTCCGCCTTTTTATACGAAACACGTTGGTTTTTCGAATCTCCTAGAACATCCTTTACATTTTTAGTGTTTGTGAGAAGGTTTCCGTCAAATTTTTCCCGAATGTTTTAGACAATTCTAGAGAGTTTTAGGGTGTTCTAGATGTGATATTGTCTTCGAAATATTACGTGGGATTCTGACTGTGCGCAATTTATTTTTTTACAACACTAACTAACTAACCATCACGCCATTTCTCCGAAGAGGTAGGTAGAGAAGACAGAACGCCATATTCTTCTTTACAATACCTATTAAGGTTATATGTTATATGTCTACCATACCTATTGACAATGATTAATTACAATGAGATATCTCCATAAACCTGGTTACATTCTTTATGGCTGAGGCTCGAAATAGGGAAATTTAAATAAATTTATATAATTGTTTTTCGAACGTGTAGTACACACCATACACAAAATTTGTAATACGCTGTAGGCCATTACATTTATGTGAACGTTGAGCTTCTAATCCATGCACCCTACACTTGTACGATGATTTTATATCTCATAAAACTTGTTAATTAACAATTTAACTTCTTAATATTAGTTAAATTTTCTACATTATATATAATTTCTCTACCATAAAAATTCGAGTAAGATCCATCCCACAGAAACTCCCTGCCCACCGGAAGTACGCGCACAACTGTGGAAGTGTGTGCGCTTCGAGTATAGGGCTCCTCAGCCACGCTCGCACACATAATCGATAAAACATGGCAGACCTCTTCCTCTTAATGAGGGACAGCAAAAGAAAACCATAAAAAGGTATCCCGTAGTACGTCACGAGTTTATTTTTTTAAAAATGTTTTTACATTGTATTTTAATATTAAACGATCAATGTTTTAATGTAAATGTCATACTAGCTGTAACCCGTCAAAAATGATGGTACTTTTACATGTCGTTTCCCAAGGAATACGTATGTATTTATTTTGTTTAAAATATAAATTTAAAAAAAATGGGAAAAAATATTAGGAAAAAAGATTTTGGGAAAAAAAATTTTTGGGAAAAAAATTGACGGCCGAAAACAAGCGAAGGCGCATGCGCGTAAAACGACGGTCGGTGTGCCCAGTCAACAGATAACAAAGTAACAGATAATTCGAAAGCGAAGATTTTGAAAGAGTTTCTTTTGGTGTAAAAACAGTATTGAGTTTCCACTGAATGTAAAATGTTAGGTAAAATGTTGAAGCGACATTAAAGGCTTATTTTACGAGTGATAAATTACGAAATAAGTTTTTCATTTCATTTAGACCGAGCCACGACACGTTACAATATAATATACATGTTTTTTAAAAAATTATTTTTGTTTATTATACATGTATTATTTAATGAATTCTGTTGTAACTTGTTTATACGGGTGTATACGGATAAAGGAGAAGTTTGTGCCTTTCTCTCTTTCCATCTCTCTCAATGTACGATGGCGGATGGATTGCTACCATCGCACACGGGTCGGGGATTGGAAAGAAATACTTTTCTTTCCAATCGCCGCCGATAATGATTGATGAAAGTCCTCTACACTTCTCTTGTCAGACCTCAGGTTGAATATAACTCGATCATTTGGTCTCCTCACTATGTTAATCATTCAACGGCAATTGAACGAGTCCAAAAAAAAAATTTAAGATTTATTAATTACAAATTAAATATACGCTTGGAAGATATCAATTATGAATATCTCCTTAGTTATTTACAACTTTTAAACTTGTCTGTGAGACGTACTGTAACAGACCTAATATTTCTTTATAGGATCGTAAATAGTTTGATTGATTGCCCCCAGATTATTAGTCTGATCGACTTGTATGCTCCATCGAGGTCATCAAGACACAGTGCATTGTTCTATTATAGTGGAAGTGTCAGAACTAATGCATTAGCAAACTCTGTAATTCCCAGATTACACTCATTAGGGAATGAGCATGCAGAGGCGGCTGACATTTTTGCTGATAGTATAACTGTTTATAGGACAAAGCTGATACAATTGTTTACATCCCGACAAAATGGAAATGGACAATAAATCTTTCTATTTTACCTTTAACTATTATTATTTCTACCTTTAACTTTATTATTATTTTATCTTATGTTTTTATGTTTTTCTTATGTTTTTCCGTATTATTATTATTATTATTATTATTATTAACTTTTGACTATTATTATTGTAACTTTTAACTGTATTTTAATTTTAACTGTCTTATGTTATTTAAAAAAAAATTATTCTGTATTTTGTAAAAGCCCATAAGGGCGTTAAATAAATAAATAAATAAATAAATAAATAATCAATGACACCAGAGATACGCTGGGCCAAAGCTAATTATGACACAGTGGACAAATTGTACTTGCGTTTTCCTGGTACGTCGTGTGCCGATTCAATTCGCAATTCTCCTGGCTGGTCGTCGAATCTGGAACAGTTGATCTGTCTCTTCCGGAAGGCTAAGTTGAACTGAACTTGAATACACGAAGAAGAATGTCGGTTCTCACCGAAACGGACACCGACACGCTCTTCAACTGTCACTGGGCGGATTTTTAAAAATTCGAATCCTGGCTAGCTGTTGGCGCAGAACACATCGGGTGCCAGCCCGACCAATCAGAATCATGGCGCGGCCCGCGCGCGGCGATTACGAAACACTCAAGCTGATTTGATTTTGTCTCCAGATTGAAATGTCAACACGTGTACATGGTCTGAGATTTATCTCAACTAAATACGAAATTTCAGTGAGACGTCTCGTGCCGTGGACGCGGGCCGCGCGTTTGCGATGTAAATTTCGCCAGATATTGGGTGTCCTGGCCCCGGGCTGCCTAGAATTATGCTGATTGAAAATTTGCATATTCCGCGCGCCGAACTTGGAGCAGTTAGCGGACCAGAATACGCGGGGAAATGAGCTGATGGCGGAAGATGCGGGTCGGAGTCAAACACGACAAACTCCGCGATAAGACGCTCCGGAAGTTACCGTTTTGGGTTGGATTAACTGTTCAGAAAGTATTGAATATACTAATTAAACCTTTTATTTATTTATCTTAATAATTTAGTTCCACACATAATGTTGTGTGGGCTAATACATGATTTCACTTGGACATGTTGCATTCCATCTAATCTTTTAAAAGTTTTTATAATATAATTTTTGCACTTCAGTTTAAACCTCCTTATATTCTCCATGTTTTGAATTTCCTTTGGCAGGCCATCCAAGATTTTTATGCCTTTATACATCATACAATTTTGTGAGGTGTTTTTCTTTTTCTTTGGTAGTCTTATGTTGACGCTTCCTCTTGTACTGTAGGAATGAAAATCCTTATTCATCTTTATCCTGTCATCAAAGTATTTGGGTACTAATCCATGTTTAATTTTAAATATTTGGACCATTACATTATATATTATTCTTTGATTTACAGTTTCCAGTCCTAGGGCATTATGGAATATGTCTTCTAGAAAATATTCATGATAGTCATTAAAAATTCTAGAAATCTCAACGTAAAAGAGTATCGTAGTTGTCTAACCAATAATAACTTTTCTGAATTCGCGAACCACATCTTGGATAATAATCATTATTTTCATCCATGTAGTATTAAAGTTCTCCATCCCGTAGTGCGTGAAGGTAATAAAATGAATAATTTTGAAAATTTAGAAATTAAAAGAAATTTGTACTTATATATTTGAATTTATATATGAAAATATTGTTTTCATTAACTCTTCTGCTTTTCTCTAAATATTTATTTACAACCACCTTTAAAACAGTAACTCCAGCTAATTTTGTCAGTGCCTTGTCAATTAATTATTCGTATTTCATTTTAACAACTTTGTATTAACCACCCAACTAGTAACTCTACGTCTACCAATTTCGATACCACCGTCTTCATCAGAGCGGACGCCAACTAACTATCCACTACCTAATCTAGTAATTCTAGCGAGATTTCCACACACGACTCCTTAATACTTACACTCCACTTATTTAAGTCCTAGTCCTAAGTCTAGTTATCCTTCAACACACTTTTAAAAATATATTTGAATATAGTAATATTGGTGTCAAAATCGTCTTGCTGCACGTATCTGTTTGCTAGTCTAGGAAGCCTTAGGTTGAAGAGAGTGTCCTCAAAATTCGTACCGAAGCTGCTAACAGTAATGGACCATGGACCCACTCATTCTTCGCACCTTATTCAGGTTTTCTTAGGCACACGCAGTAGTCTACTTCCCCGACATGGTTCCGTGTGATTTTTGGCTATTTCCCAAGCCGCTTTGAATCAAGAGAAGACATTATGAGGAATAATAATGGAGGAAACGCTGGAAGAAATGTTTGCATGAATGTGTTTCTGCCGATCAAAGGTTTGATATTTTTTGAATACAGATATATAATTTTGAGAATGCGGCCACTACGAAGAAACAATGGCGTCGTTACCCTCTCTGTTTTGAATTTCTAATGGTGGTGGGGGATGGATTTATGGTGCAGGGGCCTGTCATTTTGGGTGTCCTTTAACTCAAACCTCAAATTGGTAATTTTACGACAAAATATGAACTAGGTACGTGCATGTACCTAGTTCATAGTTTGTCTAAACCATATTTTAAGTTAATCTATCAATAACAATAGGCCTGAAACTAAGAGTTTCCGAGCCGCTCCAATAAAGACAGAGTGTACACGAAGATTAGTTCCATACACAAGTACAATATTTACAACACATTTTTGAAAGGATCATTAGTATTATGCATTCCCAAATAAGGATGATCTTGAATTATAGAAGTGGATTACACATTTATATAAAGACGTATTTATCAAATTAATACAAACATTTAGAACATGGGATCAAAAAAGGTGTGCAATACAAGGTTAATTTATTTTTATTGTAGGTTTTTAAAGAAAGTCAAGGAAAGGAGTTTATTTTGGGTACAACATTTGGTTGAAGAATGTCACAACGGTGGATGGATGCATTGCTGGAGAGAACTTTGAGTGAGTTGTCTGAAGATTGATTTGTAGAGGTGCATCAAGAGGCATATTTAATCTAATTGAAGCTATTATATACTGACTACTGTCAAAACTGACGCAAATAAGGAAAGAAGTTTGAAGACCTAATGTATCGGTATGCCGAAATTTACATGCGTGGTGGTCCAGATCCGTCGCGTCTCTAGCCGCTCGTATCGAGCCGGCTTCCACCAATCAGAGGCTCGATGTGGCTAAATATGGCTCGGTTAAGAATGTTCTTAGGTTTTCACGGCTTCTCAGAATCTCCTGGTTTGTTTCTTCTAGGGTATTAGACCTTTTTGGCCGAAGTTTCGGATCCCATTGCAGGGTCTATCATCAGGTTGTATTGGGACGTCAGCCCTGATGATGGACCCTGCAATGGGATGCGAAACGTCGGCCAGAAAGGTCGTCAAAACACGGCATAATACCCCAGAAGACACAAACCAGAAGATATGTCTTGATTGTCATTTAGTACAGTCGCTTTTTCGCCGACAAAAAATATTTATGTACTCAACGCTGCCTCTATAAATTGTTACCAATAAATCACCACAGTTAATCGTGAGTATAATTTACACCCTGTATACATCTGCTTATCCTGCCACTGCTTAATCATCTCACACACACATGCGTCACTCACACAATAAACGTCACGTGCCGACAGAAGGAAGATGTCTTTGGGCGGGTGGGCATTTTCTTCTCAGAACACATAGACTGCACACTAACCCGCCATTGACTACATGACTAACCCACCAAACATTTTCCCTAATTTTTATAATGAATTTTCGCAATAATCATAAGATGTGCGCTTAATTTGTGTCTCATAAAAATCTCGATAGATAGAATGGCGCTTATTTTAAAATAACATCTTCAGTTGGGTCACCCGTTACACGTCAATGTTAAAGACTCTAGGTTGAATGATAAGGAAGGTCGTTGACTGTTAATTCATGACTACTAATTATCTGCAGTCATGACCCCCAACATTCCAGACCGACGGGAATTCTAGATCCACATTCCGAGAAGTTTATCAATCGCAGGATGCCGTGTGTCGTGTTACGTAATACATCACGTTTTACCAAAATAGGGAAAACAGCGTGCAAAAGTGATTCCCCATCTTAAGGGGGGGTAAGGTTTTTAACTTTTTTTTTGCATTTTATTTTTAATTTTTTAAGTGAATGTATAACATCGCAAGAATACTGTTTCAAAATTTCAAGTCAATCGGAGCGAAATTGACGAAATTATGAACGTTTGAGCGATACTCAGACTGATTTTCTATACCTGCTCGGGCAGCTAAGAGACGCGCTCACCTGAGGACTACCGGACGTGCTATTGCATTGGAAGAGTTTTGCGTAGACAAGGACAAACAGATGCTGATGATGAAAGCTCTTTGCCGTGAGAACATGACATCGACGATTATGTGTAAGTATAAAATAAGTGTTGAGTTTTATTTTGAATTTTACAGTGTGCAAAACTTTAAATCGTATTCCCCACATCTCACGTTTTCAAAGTCGGTGTCCATCATAACTTCAAAACTACTACACCGATCCTTTTGAAATTTTGAACACTATTTCTGTACATAATTTACGAGGTAACGCTGAAGAGTTTTTTTTCAAATTTGTTATTAATTTTTATTTTTTAATAACAAATTAGTCGATATTTTTCGCAAAAAATCGCGTTTTTCCCTTCAAAGTGTTCCAAAAAATTGAAAAATTGAAATTTCAAAAAACCCTCCCAGCGTTATCTGAGAAAACCTATTATCTAACGAATGAACTTTGATTTTTTGATTTCAGATGATCTAGCACCAAGTTATGATGGACACCCGCAATTCTACTTTTTTCCGAGACACGTCCGAATAATTGCCGCCATTGCCGTATTTTTTAATATTTCGTCTTGAAAATTTTACACAATATTCTACAAATGCCATACTTTAATGTAACATTGGTTTTAATAAAGAGGTTTTAACTGTGTCGTCACAAATAATTCACAAAAACATGCCTTTTTTTGTACGAATTAACCTTACCCCCCCCTTAATCAAACAATAAAAAATCCCGGTAATTCCAGTCTTTTCGCGCAGATAACGATATTTATAGCGTGGTATATAATGTCGCCGGATTTGGTCGCTGTTATCATTCGCGGTTCGAGCCCGTAGTGCGTTGTGTCGTCCAGTGAGAGAGGGACAAGCTGCTGAATCATGAAGGTCGCACTCTTCGTATTGCTGGGCTGCCTGATGCTGGCGAGCCTCGGTTTTGCGTCTCCGATACACAAGAAAGTGACGCACGATCAAATGTCCAACGACGAACCTGCCAGAAATGGTAAGACTTTGGATTGTTTCTAAGGGTGGTACACGCGCGTGAGACTTGGGTTTATTGGAGTGTTCTGCCGTGTGTCTCCGGTTGACGCTCGGATCTCATTGAAGTCAATTAAATAGCCTAGAAACCTCTGCCCAGAAGATTTTGAACGGCCGTGAAAATCTGTAATCTGTCCGTTGTATTTTGTACGTGGGCCAACATCGGCATCCGATTTTCGCCACCGAATCTCCGAGATGCGAAGGCAAAGTCTCATCCATGTACATGCAACCTAATAAATGTGTTATTATCCTTCCAAGTTCAAGTCCAAATCAAACACCATGTTCAAACTCAACTCAAGCTTAGTTTATCATCATCTTCACCCCTTTGTCCTAGAAGAGTCAGTGGCCCAAAAACTCAACAAGGTGCTTCCATTTTTGTTGCTTCCGTATGTGTTTACCAGTTAAGACCTATCCTGTATATTTTTTGGTTGTTTTTCGCAGTTTAATCTGGAGCGAACTACCGGTCGCTCGCCTTCCGGGGTTGCCAATACATACATATTGGTGCAAGTTCCTCTGGCATTCTTAGCACATGTATAATTCACTTTATTTGTGATTTCTCTATATGTAGGCATAGGGGTTACATGTTGAGTGTGTGAACACGTCGGCACTTCTCAATCTGTCCACCAATGTGACTCCCGATAACCCGCCCTTAAAAAACTCATCTCATAACTTAATTAGTTAATCTACAAATTAAAATCTTAATATGTGCACTCGGTACTCAGATTTATCTAAGGTAAATCTCTTCATCCATGAACGTGGGCATTTGAGTCCATGACTCTACATAGAGAGACAATTTTACTCAAATGTGTCATCGTGATTGTCATCACAAGATGTCAACTTGCCTAACGTTGATTTTATTTCACAGACGATGAGGTTTCCGTCCGTTGCACCCGGACCACCTGCCCGTGGAACTTGGACGACTGCATCAAGTTCTGTATGGCTTTCGGCTTCTACACGGGGTCCAGCACCGCCAGAGACTGCACGTGTCACAACCACTAGACAAGGAGTCGTCGCCAGATATCGAGATCAACGAAAGGCAGTTTCACTATTGCAAACGAATATATAATTGTGTAAAACCCGAACGTACGGGCTTAGCACCAGATAAAAAAATGGATGCGGGTCTGGTAATATTGATTGTATCTCAACAATTTGGAGAGTTGCATTCACGAAGGCTGTTGTATGTACGTCACCCCGGGATCAAGAAAAGAATTGCAGGGGCTTCTCTCGAACGTGGGAGATAGATGGTAGACGGTTTCCAGCTTCAAGTATGTTCTCTGGAAATACTTCTCGTAAAAGTTTAGTTCTACTGAAAAAAAGTTGAAATACGCCTTTTTCTAATTTGTTCAGTTATCGGGCGTTGGTGAAATATTAGTGCTGTGGATTTCTCGAACCATTTTTTCAGGGTCTTTAGCCAGGATGTTCTCTTCATGTATTAACCTAGGCTTTGACTACAGGACTCTTATTTTTCTCAAAATAGAGCTCATCTTTCAAAATTTGGATTTTTCAGAAAAAATGAATACTAGTGTTTCTGAACCTTTCCTACAAAGGACAAGAAAGCCATTGAATGGTTTCGTAATAAAACAATGCCTTAAAATTGTTGACACAAATAAGTATTTTGTATATATCATCTATGTATTTGTAGATATAATAACCTAATTAAAATGCTCACGACTTTCATGATATAAACAATGTATTTGCGTAGCAACATTTTAGCTGTTTTAAAAACTTTTTGAATATAGTTTTATGCGATTTAACTTTGAAAAACGATTGTTGCGAACAGAAGAAAATTTGCAAGAAAATAAGCTAAAAATCGTGTAGGCAGGTTGACTTTTCAAAGGAATTTTAGATATTAAGAATTCCATCAGAACAATTTCCTTTTTCTTCTTATTATTATTATTTATTATTTATTTAGGGATGTTAATTTAAACGCTTAAAATGTGATGGTGAATGTATTTAGAATAATATTTATACCTAATATAATAACAAAATTAATTAAGCATTACAGTATTATGTAAATAATAATATTTATTGTAGATTTATGAATTTCGTTTGGTACATGTAAAAAATAAAATTATTAAAATATAATTTTTATGGTGCATAATTGTTTTATTTAGTGTCCATAATCGCCAAACTTTTGACACATTTTAGAAATTCGAAAATTAAAATATGTTCCCGTAGATAGGAATTGTTAATTCAATACTAACATAAGTACAATGTAAAATAATAATTTGAAATGAGAATTTACGCACACGAATACGGTGATAAGCAATCGATTTTTAATTTTGACGTGTTTTTCTTCTTATCTCTTCTCTTTTTTACTAAGTAGATCTGTCCTTTCCTATAATAATAATAATAATATTGGATTATTTATATAGCGCCATTTTTGTGAAAATTTCACCTCAAGGGCGCTTTACACACAAAAAACTCTTACATCCTAAAATCATAGAATCACAAAATGAAAAAGAAAAGAGAAAGAAAAACAGTTCAAAACATAAAATAGTAAAAAAAAAAAAACAACGTTAAAAACAACAATATTAAAAAGGTTCTGGGAAAGATTTTGTAAACAAGTGCGTTTTAAGTCTTTTCTTAAATAAAGTCTCTGAATCCGTGTTTCTTATCAGGGAGGGCAAAGAGTTCCACGCTTTGGGGCCCGCCACCGCAAATGCCCGTTCGCTGAACCTAGTTTTCTGGAACTGACTTGCCGGTTCCACAATCCTTCCCACCGCTGAAGTAGACGCTGACCTAAGAGTTTGACGTCTCCCATTTATGTTGTCTGGAATACAGAGCTCCTGAAGATACAGAGGCGCCATGTTATGAGTTGCCTTGTACATCAACCAACACAGTTTGAACTCTACTCTTTCAGGAAAACGAAGCCAGTGCAATTCTCGCAGAAGGGATGTTATGTGCGAGAATTTTGACGTTCCATATATGATCCGTGCTGCAGCGTTTAGAACAGATTGCAGTCTATCGAGCTGAAACATCGGTAGGCCAGCGTAGATACCATTGTAGTAGTCCACACGTGATACAACAAATGCATTAATGAGTGAACGGGCTGCCTCAGAGGGAAGATGTCTGCGAATACTTTTAATCTGTCTCAGTTGATAAAAACATGCACTGACAGTTTTGCTGATGTGTGTATTCATGGAGAGATCTGAATCTATGTGTACACCCAACAACCTGACTGCAGATTTTGCATTCACAGACATTGATTCCTGGATTAGGTGTTGCCTTCTAGGTGTCGCCGCCCATAGGAGTTCTGTTTTTGATGGATTTAAGGTGAGTCTATTTTGTGCCATCCACTTGCCTATTTCTTCGACGCATTTTGCAATTTTTATTTTTAACTTTTCTGTCTCATCCGGTTTGCAGAAAAAGTAAATTTGCGTATCGTCTGCATAGCAATGAGGCCATAATCCTGCAGATATAATAATTTTTTCTATATCTCTTGTATATAAGATATACAAAAGTGGTCCAAGAACTGATCCCTGAGGCACCCCGATGTTTGCTGTAATAGTTGGTGATGTTGAGTCTTGAAAGCGCACCGATTGTGATCTGTTACTCAGATAAGATTTGAACCAATCGTGTGCTTTACCACCTATTCCATAGGTTTTCTGCAACCTCTCCAACAATATTTGATGGTCAACTGTATCAAATGCGGCGCTCATATCTAAGAGGGCGAGCAAGACCAGATTCCCTGAGTCAATGCATGATATAATGTCCGACAGGACTCGAAGCACCCCTGTTTCTGTAGAGTGGTGACATCTGTATGCAGATTGCATTTTTGGAAATAAGTTATTAAATGTTAAATACAAATTAAGACGACGTGATATAACCTTCTCCAGTATTTTAGAAAGTAGCGGCAAATTAGATACTGGACGGTAATTGGTGAGGTCTTCGGGGTCCAGTTGAGGGTTCTTCAGTATTGGAGTTACGTGGGCCATTTTCATAGTATCCGGAACATTTGAGGACTCTAACGACTTATTCAATAACTCAACTAGGAATGGAACAATTTCTGATTGGCATTCCTTTAGTAGCCATGTTGGTATTGGATCCAACCCACATTGTTTATTTGGTAAACTTTCCTATCCATTCCTTATTCCCCTTTACCTTTAATTCTTTGACTTTCATAGTTTTCGTAACTTAAATTTTTCACTTTTTTTTTGTATAACTCAAGTTCTTGTTGCTATGTGCATATACATAACATGTTAATTCTGTGGAAACTTGTAAGATTGTCTCTATACTATTCAATAATCATGTGTAATCTGATTTTTATATGTACTGTTAGTTTCCCATGAATAAATAAAAAATAAAATAAAATAATACATTTTAATTATTGAAATGCGTTGATGGAACGTAACCTTCTTTGATAAGTGTGATGCGTCTCTCGTTGAAATCTGTCAAATACGAAGTGACATAAATAAAATGAGCATAAATGGGCAATTCAAGTCTACCTGCTATATTACAAATGATAGCGAACATTGACTTACTAACCGCACTGACGTAGAAAGGGGAGCGGAAGTGCTGGACTCCTGTAACCCTGGCCCTATTTCGGTGGGCTTCGGCACTATCTCGCCTGCGGTTCAGATAAACGGCGATTAACTTTGGCTCAACTCGACCGCCGAATGTTCTTCCTGTAAATTTAATAAAAAATCCCAAACGAGCTACTATCACGATTGCATTTGGGGAAGGTACGTATTAAGAAAAGTTCTCTGGTTTTCGTGTCCGTTAAGAATTTTCTAATCAAATCCTTAAGACCCCTTCACCATCACTGTTAGCTCTACAATCCATGTGGGACTCCTCAAGAGTCTTCTCGAGTTTCTCCAGTTCTGGATCTCCAAGGCAGATCTGTCCTTGAGAATATTATACTCTTACGCTGTCATAATGTTTGTGGCACATGTTGAAGCACATTCTCTGAATTTGGTAGATTAGGAGGGAGAATGAACAGTCTGGTATTTTCGAAGTGAGTGAGGGCAATCTGCCCCCCCAGATTTTTGATTTACAAGCTACGCAGATCGTATAATAGTCTGCTAGTGGATCTCCGTATTTGGGTCATGTGCTCAGAGGAGAAAAATATGAAATGCTCCACCTGATTCTTATGGGCAAGATAGAGAGTCGTAGAGGTGTTGGAAGGAGACAAATTTCCTGGCTCCGCAATATACGCGACTGGACGGGCATGAGAAGTGTTGGAGAGCTGTTTCGTGCTGCCCAGGACAGGGACGCTTTCTCTCGGGTGATAGTCAACGTTGGGGGAACCTGACACGACACCAAAAGAAGAAGAAGTGGATCTCCACGTCGGAATTTTATCTGTGTGTTGTTTTTTGCATTTTTAAGGTGTGTTTGAGGCATACAAGGATAAAGTATTTATGTTCTATTTTTAATGTGTAATGTACTGTCGTGTTTGCGAATTGTTATACGTAATGCCAATTATATTGCGTCCATGATCGTGAATATAATTATTACTGTCTCTTCTATTTTGTATTAAATTGTACTGTACGGATAGTGAATGGACTTTTGTTGACGATCGTGCTGTGCTGCACTGCGGTGTAGCATGGTTGCCATGTAGCCATACAAAATGAAAAAATGATGGCGTATAACCATTACGGAAATCCTTGCTTATAAAACTTCTTGGATTAGCAGTGGGTTGCCATTGCCTCTAGGTTATCATATCTACGGAAGATGTGTTTGTCAAATAGGGAGATGCGTCTTAGACAGATCGTAGATAGTTTATCATGAATCTATGTGTATAGACCTGCAATACCATGCCGAAAGCAGGATGTTTCTGTATTAATGTATTTCAGTTTCAGAGACAGGTATATTCTCATGTTTGTGTACGTTCCATCGATTGCCGGATCTACGACTGGACCGGATTTGAAGTGTCGGATATCGTGGGGTTTTTTATTTCAGGTATTCATTTATTAAATGTTCACCGCGTGTTTATAGTTCACGCCTCCTTGCGTGCGTGGTGACTCTTTGGCTTTTCTAATATCTTTTGACTTTCAGAATTCCAGGCTTCGCTGTATATACAAGGCAGAATATCCCAGAATTTTTTTTTCAACTTCTATCAACATAGCGAAATATTGACTCTAATTTAATAGGTATTTTGATACTTTGGATGAAGAAAATAATAAACGCGTGTAAAAGAAACTGTTTCCTACCTATTTTTTCACTTCTCCTACCAAATCTTTTAAGATAATGTGAGTACTTTTTTAATATTCAACACATCAAATTTATAAAGAGTATAATGATAAATAATAGCGGTCAATCCATGATTTTTTTGATAGCGTAAACCAATGAGAATTGACTCGATTGAATGAAGTTAATTACTTACATTAAAAAAAATAAATATTACTTAAATTTATTATGTAGTTAACTTTTAAAATTTTAATGGATGGAATATAATATATATTTTGAAATATCAAACTTTATGTCAGAGACGAGCTGTCACAACAAATAAAAACAGTTTTTTTATAAAAAAACGCAAAAATATAGACAGTATTAAGTCTCCCGTTAAGGGCATTAACTTTTTACTCCCTTTATATTAACTCGTGGCGTCTGCTTGTCTTCTTGTCTGACGAAAAAACTTTGGATCCATTTTAAACCCCTTTCCCGTCATCCAATCGAGCTTGAACTTTGCAAGCAGACTCATGGCGACGATCAAGAAGATCTATCAAATTTTCGTTAAAAAAAATTAATAAATTTTTGGATTTTTCAAATTTGGAATGGTTTTTCATACAACTTTTAAGTTGTATGAAAATATTTCAACGCGTCTGGTAGACGCGAAACCTGATTATAGTATAATTTTGGATTTTTGGAAATTTTTTATTACTCCCTTTCGTAGAGTCGCCCGACCGAAGCCCAACGCGTAGGTTAAGCGCCAAACCAGTTTCCACTAGTAAATGAGAAAAAGAGTATAATAAAAACTTGGTTTTTATGGGTTACTTTTTTATAGTAATATTTCTATAATAATATTTTTAAGAAAACGCAAAAATCGATGATTAAAATGAAAGATTACTATAAATCAAGTTGATGCAACTGGTCCTAAGCGGTCGCGATGTTTCACAATAAAAAAAACGAAATATGAGAATGCAACAGGCGTAAATTTAAACATTGAAACGTGTTTGCCTTCGTTCTTCGCGATTTCAAAGCGACAGAGTTAATACGGCCACCCCTTTACGAGCCGGCTGGCTGTTTACTGTGATGGACGACGCTTTACGGCGGAACTTAGAAAGTCAAACAGTTGTGCGGGTACACATACAGTGTGGACGCGACATACCCACGCTGCCACTTGATTTTATCTGATTGCAATAATCTATTTTGTAATAAGGGAGAAAAGATAGAAGAAGAATCTTCTTCTGGAGTTGAATAAATGTGTAGCGATGTTTGTAGGTGTGATGTAACGTATTGTAACGAGGCTAAAAATAATTACGTACTCATGTAAAGTGACAGTTGTTTGAAATGGTAATGATGGCCCAGAGCTTGTGTGATTGCTTTACACAATTAAACAAAAATGTAATTAATATTCAAACATCTTACGACTCTAATCTCCCCCCACTCTTCACGCCATCCTTTCTTAAGTTTTGTCTAGTTAGTTAGTTTAAACATCTCCCAAAAATAAGCTAGATAGGGTTACTAATGTCAATGTGCTGATAAAAAATCTTTAAACAATATGTACGTGGAAGTTGCAATATATTTGCCTTATCATGAATATTCAGACAAATATCAGATCCTGTATCTTATCATGCAAGACGAAATTTCGAACAAAAGAGGCGCTGGAAGACGAAGAAGATATCTTGTTTGAAAAATCAAAAAAAGTCCATCAAATCAAAATACATTTTGGCTAAAGAATATCTAAAGCAATGGTTCAGGATGTCAAAATTTCATTTCAGACAAAATAGTTAATATGATCGCTTATATTCGATAACAGGACAAGTAATAGAAGAAGAGAAGCCTCCTCTCTTCACGTTCTCAACTGAGGACCTCATATTATCGTTCCCGAGTTCTTTATCTCTTCCAATCTCCGGTTATTTTAGAATATTCTCTTCTTGTAGTTGTCGTTCGCTTAGAAAACTTTAGCGATAATGTCGTCGAACAGTATTTTATTTGCGACTGTTGAAAATAGTTGGACTGTGGCCTTCCAGAATCGTTGTTTTAATTTATTTGACGAGTTTTTTTGTTTCAGTTGTCTGCAACTTGATTTTCTACGACCAAGCTTCATACCCGTATAGAAAGATGTATTTACGCTTGAACGACGACTGACGGAATCGCCACCACCGCACACGGGTCGGGATTAGGAAGAAATATTTTCCTTCCCAATCTCCGCCGATAATGATTGATATTCTGACACCCGAGATACACCAGGCCAAAGTCAAAGCATGACAAATTGTATTTACAGCGGTTTCCTAGTATGTCGAGTGCAGATCCTATTTCCAACTCTCCCGGCTTCTTCGAATCCGGAACAGATCGATCTGTCTATTCCGAAAGGCTGATGTGAATTGATACTGCGTCTACGTCGGATTCGGATACCACACGAAAACAAGAATGTCAGTTCTCAGTAGAAAAGACACCGGCACACACGCTTTCCAACTGTCACTGGTCAGATTTTTTAAAGGCTTAAATCCTGGCTAGCGGTTGGCGTAGAATACGTTGGATGTCAGTTTCGACCAATCAAAATCATTTCGCGGCCAGCGCCTGGCAATCACGAAACAACACTTGTCTTAGAATCGTATTCTTAACGAGACTGTATTCTCTTTCTCTCGTGCATTTATCTTCATTCTAAAGTTCTTCAGTCCAGTATTAAAGGTAGCCTTCTAAAGCTCTCACGTTGCTTGTAATTTTGCCCAACAACTTTCCAAGATATGCTTTCCAACTGTCACTGGTCAGATTTTTTAAAAGCTTAATTCCTGGCTAGCGGTTGGCGTAGAATACGTTGGATGTCAGTTTCGACCAATCAAAATCATTTCGCGGCCAGCGCCCGGCGGTCACGAAACAACGCTTGTCTTAGGATGGGTATTCTTAACAAGACTGTATTCTTGCATCTATCTTAATTTTAAAGTTCTTCAGTCCAGTATTAACTCTTAAAAGACTGTGCTAAAAAAAAACTTTGGGGACGGTGGAGTAACACAGCGTTACCTGATTAAAAATCGGCATAGTTTTTAATATGTGATAAAATATACATAAATACGATACAGATAAGACTTTTAAAAGGTCCATTTATATAATTATGTAAGGTAAACATACATATTTGCTTTATTTTAGTAAATTATTATAAAAGTATGGCAAATCGAATTTGCGTGCGCTTCCGCCGATGTTTCATTGACAACTGAATACAACGAAGCGGTCGCCAGCTCGCTTCAGTCGCCTGCACTCCGTCTTTGTCTAACACATGTTACCCGACTCTACCGTACTCTTTCTATATTGTTTTGCTTTCGCCGAAACCCAAGCAACCGCCATCTCTGTCCTACATGAAATGTATGGTATTATCGTGCTCTTTCTTGCTCGATTTAACTGCGATGTACAATATTCTGCTCTCTCTTGTACACTGGCCGAAAATACGAGAGTAATGAATAAATATTTTTTAATTAAAAAATCCGTACATTCCTAACAGTTTAATTTAGTAATTTTGGTGTGAAAATTTCTATTCGATGATTACAAAAAATGTGACGTTTTAGTTTTCGTAAATAAGGTAGATATTTCATATTTTGTATGACAGGTAGACCTATGTTACATCACCGACACACAGGAGTTAAAGGTAGCCTTCTACAGCTCTCGCGTTGCTTGTAATTTTGCCCAACAGCTTGGTTGCTGTAAATTGACCATCGTTTATAAGCACCGGTGACAGGGTGTTACATAAATAAATAGGTACCCAATAGGCTTGCAAAAATCTTTCCTCCCCATCGATTTGCTACTGGCTCGAGACACCGAGCGGGGAACCGATTTAGTTATTTGACTATAAAGCCATCAATCAATATAATGTCAGCGAGGAGACGTTTTTCTCACCGTTCCTGTCTCCCGGGAGCGCGGGGGAATATTGGGTCCATATCTGGGCAGGATGTGTACATAAATCATGGTAATTCAGGTGTCAGCGCTAAACTGAAACTAAAAAGTTTCTTCACTCTCGGTCTAGAGTGTTTTGATGGATTGAGCTGTTGGAAATAAGAAACAGACTCAGAATCTTTTTGGTTACAGACACAAGGAGAATTGGAGATCGAGGTAGTTGAGATGAGGTGTGTCGCGAATTAAGGGAATGGCAGGTGTATCATCTGTTTGCGAGCTGTAATATATGAGATGAGTGGCATAAGCGAGTTGTCTGTGATGTATGCTGATTTTGTAAAGATGGAAGGTAATGCCTGTTATGCGTCCTGTAAGGATGATGATATGAGAAGGTAAAAAAGTGATATGATGCGACTCCAATGTCGAGTTCAGTATTCGTGTATGGTATGTCTATATTATATGTTATGTAGTGGTGTTGAGTGAGGTGATTGAAGGCAATAATGGTATAAAAGATAAGTTGGTTTGAGATGTGTACCTAATCACGAATAACACTGAATTTATCAAGTTATTGCTGTAGTTAAATTACGAGGATTAAATCTATTTATTAATTATAAGCGTAGAAAGGAGTGAATTTCGTAGGCTGTGTTCGTGTATCGCCGATATATCGGCGTTGTTCTGTGTTTAGCTCTGTTTGAAACGCTGCTAGCGACGAATCACCATCTCTTTAAGCTAGTATCGTTAGAGTGAGATGTGATAAAGATAAAACAAGTTTTAGAGATTTAGTTCAGAAGAATCCAGTACTGTATGCACGAGTTAAAAAATTTTAAAATTCGGAGATAACTGCTTCTAATGGTAGCATTTGCACATTCTCATTTTCTTCTCGTGTTATGGGTCTTAAGTGTCAACTTTGTTTTCTGCAACCCGAAAAAGCTTTAAAGTGGACTGTTAAACAATTTAAAGATTTTTCGTTCATGAACGAATTGTTTTTTTTGAACGTACGAAGGCCATTGTTCACTTTAGTGAACTACCGTTCATTAGTGGTAAATCACAATTTCCCAAAAAAACTCATCGTTTATCGTCGATGCATTCATCGTGATGTTCCTGTGAATGAAGTCCTTAACGTTTGGTTTTAAACTCATGAATTCAACACTTGGGATTTTGGAGAGTCCACCCTTGCAAACCATGAAACATCAGAGATTTTGTAATACGATTTAACCTCCAGGAAAAATAATAATTGGTTTTTATTTTTTAATTTTTTTTATTTATTAATTTTTTTTTTTTACATCTCAGACCCACAAAACATCACATTGATATTTGTCTGTAGGTGCATCAATACATATATGTAAATAAATTGTATTTACCAGAAATACATTCATATTAATTAATTACAATAGATCTTTTAAACTCAAATACAAATCAACAATACTATACAACAATACAAGAAAAAATACAAATATTACCAAAATCAAAATAAGTCTCTTTTATTTAATAACATATTCGTAAATTCTGTATTTTGCCCTTTTTTATTAATATCCATTTTGACACGACATGGGATTTTATTTATTATTTTTGGTATGACATATTTTAATGTTCTTTGTCCATATTTATTTATGACCTTCGGTATTCGTAGTCCTTCTTTAACCGTAAATCTGGTACTATGTTTATGAATCAATCTATGCTTATATGTCCCATCTTCATGATATCGTAGTTTGTACCACAAGATAGCATTAATTGGCATAGAGCCTTGTTTCTTGAAGAGTTCCTGTATATCTTTAGTAGCTGTATATCTTTATTTATTAATTTTATAGCCGAATTTTGAATATTTTGAATTTTTCTAATATTAGTTTTGCAAGTTAGACCCCAGCTAGTTATTCCATACCTTAAAAAAATATTCAAAAATAAATACTAATCAAAATAATATTCTGGGACATAAATTGTGAAATAAGTGTGATGAAATTTATGGCGAAAACTTATTAATCATTTCCTAAATATTCACTTGATTTAACTTTTGATGTTTAAGTTATATTTAACAAATAATTTATAATATTATTTCAAACCACCTAACTTAACCCATAATTGTAGGTTAACCAATCCACAATCAAATTAGCGGTTATAATTAATTAGCTGGAATACTCGAACAGCGTATTACTATTATAATATTTATTTGTATATTATAATAATTGTTATACATTCAATTCTATTATGTACTACCTGGATTAATGCATAATTATACTTCTTTATGCCCGTGACTCTGACCTTCATAGAGATAGTAGAATAAATTGTTTCCTTATTTCAAATGTTAAATTATATTAATTTATGTAAAAAAAAGTAACCCATAAAAAGTTTTTATTATACTCCCTTTCTTTGTAAAATATAACAACAATTAAAGACGAATTAAAATATATAACATAACACTAAACTTACAGTAATTTGATATATTTCTAAAATGTCAGATGTTTTGAACTTTGATAAGACACTTCATGCTTTGAAGATTAAATTCTAAAAACATTTGTCAGTCAATTTAGATTTTCGACATTCGTAGTGAAGTACCTATTATGAATACCGACGGAGTAATTCAAATTTAGAAAATATTCCGCGACGTTATCAGGCCGCTATGCTAGTAATCACACTTTTATAATGATTTCAATTTGAAAAAACGAATAAAATTTCTAAACATCCGGAATTATACTATAATTATTAATTTTTTTAACGAAAATTTGATAGATCTTCTTGATCGTTGCCACGAGTCTACTTGCCAAGTCAACTTCAACTCGATTGGATCACGGGAAAAGGGTTAAAAATCGATACAAAGTTTTTTCACCCGGCAAGCCGGCAAGCAAGCAGACGCCACGAGTTAAAAGAAAGGAAGTAATAACAAATGAATAAAAAAAGTATAATAATTTACCAATTATGGTCCCATTGTATTGATAAATCATTGCGTTTTAGCAAACCTTAAAAGAATTAAGGTTAACACACGATAGAGGAGTTTTTAGATGATAAAAATCCGAAAACTTTAATATCTCTATATGTAATAAGACATTCGGTGAAGTATCAGATCTTGTATCTCTTACATTACGTTTATACACGGAAACTGTCGTACGTAAGTTTCTTGCACTATTTCACGCTGATTCGCAAGGAAATACCCATTCTAGGATTGTCTCTGGTATAACGCGCACTTGTGTGCAATTCTCTAGTTTCTATTCGCTTCGATTCGCTTGTCAAGCAACTCTCCCTGCGCGCGCTTGTCATCATAAATGTCGGTTTCGCGATACATCGAGAATGTTTGGCCGGTTTCTCCATATTTATAGTGATTATGGTTTCTTCAAGAATAGTTAAGTTGATTTCAGATTCTTGCAGAAACATTTCGATAGTGTGTAAAGTAGACCTCTTTCCATTTAAGAAAGACAATCAAATTAGTATGTGAAAGCCGTGCGTACGATGCACATTGTTTCATTGTGTTGGTGTTTATTCCCGTAAACACCAATACAACGAAACAACGTGCGTCGTACGCAAGGCTTACACATTCGATTGTCTTTCTTAAACGAAATTTACTACACAACTGTTGTTCGATCTTTATGAACACGACCAGATGTCACTAAACACAACCACCTTCCTTACATCTTTTCACACTATCACACGATCTACTAAAACCTTTTATCTATGACTTACAATTCAACTTTGAACTGTTTTGTTTGCTGGCTAAAGCCTTCGGATAAGGATCAAGGTGCCACAAGAATTCCTGGGCTACTGCCCTTCTGATAAGGGAGAAACCAGCGTCGTCCCTTCGACCTGGACCAAAAGGACAAAGTTAAGAGCGTGCTTTCCTTCTGACCTTTCTCTCCTTCCAGAACCCGTCTTTCCCATCTTAACTTATCCATTTCACATTCCGTGTTCAAACAATTGTTTTAGACTCTCGTGACAATATATATATATTGGTGTACACAGCTGCACAGCGCAATGAATGAAAATTAAATTGAATTCAAAGGTCAGGCGGCAAAGGCGGGAATTCTATCAAATCCCGCCGCTCTTTGTGCCCCGGTAATGGCGGCCTGTCACTTTGACATTCGCTTATTTTTGAATTACCTGCCGCTACTATCGGCCCACCGGGGCGGCGACGGTTTTGACAGATTTCGGGCCGCTTCGTTAGCCGGCATTTTTTAAACGTTTACAAATTTTGAAATATTTCTGTATTATTAAAAATACCAACAACAAAAACCAATTTCGCTCGGCTCGCGTATTGAATTTTTTTGATCACAGGAATTTCGAATTTGAAAAGCAGCCTTTATAAAATAAAAATATTTAATTTACATTACGGAAACCCGAAATAAGATTACGCACACACATTTGAAACAAATGAATCGAAAGTCACAAAATCCATGAAATTAGAAGACTTCAATTCTGGGCCACATTGTCACGAAGTGGTAATCCCTTGTGACATGTCACTTTGGAATAAAACTATGAAAGGCTCTAGAACAGTTGACAATTATCTACAATATTCGGGAGACGCCTGGAACAGCCTTGAAGCGATGGGAACCGTCTCCTAAACACTACAAAAGAAAAAATCAGCGTATCGCGTATTTAAAGCGGGATCAAGAGCTGCGCAATGACGTTTCTACCGGTGCGAGCTTAGCTACAAGCCGTGGTGATCGGTGTTACCAATGCTTGTGTGATACCAGTGACGCGCAGATCAATTAAGCGAAATACTTACTCACGTGCGTTATTTGATCAGAAATTTCTCGAAAGCATTACCCAGCAATAAAAGAGTAGCTTGTTGGTATTGTGGTTACGACTGATCGTGATCCGAAGGTCGCGGGTTCGAACCTCACTCCAGACCAGCAAGTAAGTCCTATTTTCATAGCACAAGAGTTTAGCTTAGTTTGAAAATAGTAAGAATATTGATATGACACGTATTCCGTGTTCGCATCTCTATTTAAATAAAAATAGAGTAAAAATAATTTGTTAAATAGTGTGATTTATAGAAAAGTGTATTAATTTAATTCGTGTTTGTTGTTTGAGGCTTTGACTATTAAATAATTAATTAATCAATTGTTACTTAAGTTCCAGTTACCCGTGACAATATAAATGATAAAAATCACACGAAATGGCTGCTTAATATTACCTACATCTGAAAAAATATAGACAGAACCTAAGGTTACATAGAATCTATTATAATTTTTTTTATTAAAAGCTTGTTTAGCTATGAGTTTTGCAAAATGATTTAATTTTACGTTAAATTCAGTCTCCCGAGAGCGAATACGCAAACCGTGTATTGGGGCCTCTTAATTACGACAGTGACTTCAGTATTCATAGTGAGTGCCAGAAACCTAATGCCTGTGTCATTTTTTCTAGCGTTTGTGTCTTATATTGTGTACTTCACCATCAACATTGTAATTATCATTATGTCTGATTTATACTTAATTACCGATATGGAAGCTTTCAAACAAAAGCTCCCAATCCCCTAATGGCAAAGGGTTGTTAAAAAGAGTAACCCGTAAAAACCAAGTTTTTATTACACTCCCTTTGTTTGTAAAATATAACAATAATTAAAGATGAATTAAAACATATAACATAACACTAAACTTACCGTAATTTAATATATTTCTAAAATGTCAGATGTTTTGAGCTTTGATAAGACACTTAGTGCTTTGAAGATTAAATTCTAAAAACATTTGTCAGTCAATTTAGATTTTAGACATTCGAAGTGAAGTACCTATTATGTATACCGATGGAGTAATTCAAATTTAGAAAATATTCCGCGACGTTGTCGGGCCGCCGAATTATACTAATTATCAGAAATTATCCGAAATTATACTAAAATTTCTAAAAATCCGAAATTATACTATAATGATTAATTTTTTTGACGAAAATTTGACAGATCTTCTTGATTGTTGCCACGAGTCTACTTGCCAAGTTTCAGCTCGATTGGATCACGGGAAAAGGGTCAAAAGTCGATCCAAAGTTTTTTTTGACAGCAAGCTGGCAAGCAAGCAAGCAGACGCCACGAGTTAATATAAAGGGAGTAAAAAGCGGTTGGCTTTCATTGACAGCTTTTGTGTCTCGTTATAATTTGCGTTTTAATGGTCTGCCCGTATTTGGCGAGGGGGCGTTAACATATCAAAAATAAAATGAAGCTTTCAAGGCTTAGCGCTTGTTCAGACACAGCGGGAACCGTGCCGTTTCAGAATCGCATGAGATCCGTGCGGGTCTCATTTACCTAGGTTTGTATGTGATCGGTCAGACACAACCGTGCGGTTGGTAAACCGCTGCGGTGCCCGCAACCCAACCGCTAGAAAATAGACCCGCACGGCGCCCGCACGATCCTATTGCTATGGGACCTTACGAGAGCGTTCAGTCGCGTTGCGGGCACCGCACGGTTCCCATGTCACAACAGGAGCACGCGTGGATAATATTCTCTTTTCTATGGTTATGGATCGCTTTGACACTGAATTTTTTATTGATGAAATGGAGAAAAGACCTGTAATATGGGAGAAAAGACCTGTAATAGTGTGAGGATTACTCAAATATGCCAAGAACCAAGCTTGGCAGGAGTTGGTGGAGATATTTGGAAATGGTGGAAAAAAAGAGTATTTTAGAGAAGTAGATTCACCAAAAATGAACTGACAGAATGATATTTATGTGTCTTGCCACGGAACACGGCCGTCGTTAACAAAGTAATGAGCGAATATATCTCTGATATTCAAAGATGGAGAACGGCACCAGAACTGTCAAACTCGTTTATTTTCGCGCGCACAAATCGCTTATTAACCGCGGCTGTGTGAACAGATGACACAAACCGCGTGTTTTGAAACGCGATTCTGAAACTGAACGGTTCCCGCTGTGTCTGAACTAGCGCTTATTGTACATTGCGACGGAGAAGAAAATAAGAGAGTCCAGAATTCTCTGCAAGAATTGCAAGTCACGAGGGCAGGAAGAAGTACGAAGTAACGACTCGGCCAGCGGCGCCGTCACCCTTGACTGGTTAGACGTGGAGGGCCATAAATCTCTCCTGGTTGCCAACAACACCTCCGCTTTTCATGCAGACCACAGCAGTCACACCGCGGTGAAGATTTAAATGGAAACTGCTGAACTGAAACGTGCGGTCAGGCACATGTGGGAAAAATCTATGCACGATAGAGTGAAGAACAAATTGTTTTAACACGACAATTTATAGACAACGTTTTATTCAACTAATCAATATATATATATATTATATATATATATATATATATATATATATATCTATATATATATGAAGGATTATTTTCTAGGATAACCCGCGTATCCTTGACAATCTTGAAAAAGACTGTTATTATGTACAACTAACAATATGTATAACTAACAATAACGGAATTTCCGACAACAATAGAAGAATTATCAGGTCGCAAAGTAAATTCAGCAATTAGCTTCGCATTCGGCTTCACTTGGATCTCGACTTCTGGAGTGAATGGATGTGCTTGCCACCAATTCAAAACAGAACTCGAAATACAAGGCGAAAATCCCTCTGAAAATGGCCAGTGCTATCTGTTTGAAACGTTGGGTACATACTAACAGTCTTTTCAAAGACTACAATACGCGGGTTATCCTAGAAAATAATCCATATATAGAGATATATTATATATATTATATGATATATATATATATATATATATAGATATATATATATATATATATATCTATACATGTATAATATATATATGTATAGAAACCCGTGTTTCCCTACCTGCCAAGTTTAGCCCTTGGTGTCACATCGAAAATATGCGAATTTGGTGGGGGTGGTTGTGCGTGGGTGGGAGTGGGTGACGGAAATGTGCTTTCTAGCACATTGTTTTGTTATGGGAAGGCCGCAAATGCTACAGATTGTTTCAAAATAGTCGCGCCGACTGTGTCGGTGAGTCTAAAAGGTTCCGGAAAAACCTGCTATAGAAAGTTCTGGAAGGAGAAGGTTCTAAAAAATGCTTGAATGTTCAATAAGGTTCTATACTGAGTGGCGGAATGTGTCGATGTGTCTAGAAGGTTCCTGTACATTCGATAAATTTCTTGAAAGTTCTGGAAGGAGAACGTTCTAGAAGGTTCGCGAAAGTTCTACGACGATCCGAACAGTGATCTAAAAATATACGCGTGCGAAGCCGCGCGGGCACAGCTAGTTTGAGTTACATAAGCCTAAGCGCTTTCGATGGGCACAACCATAATCTTCAGAGGCAATATTAGAACTAATTGTAAATCAATATGGCCGACAAATAGAAAGTAAAGGGATGACGATGAGAGAGGGGGGAGGGTAGTTATTTATTGACATATACGACGGTAATTAATTTTTACATACAATAATACTTATTTTAACAATGGGGATAACGCAGGTATTTGAATGTTTATTAGGTCATTTTTATTTTTGATTGCTTTATTAATTTCTAGTATTTCTAGAGCATCCAGTTTACGACCCTTCGCCTCTAGATGTGGGACACTAACATTATTTTGGTCAAACAAGTGATCATGTTCAATACAGTGGTCCGCCACCTCAGAGTATCCGGATAGTGATGCAAATTCCAAAATGCTAAGTACATAACAGGAGAATAAGCATTTTAAAGACTGAGTGCCATTGAAAGGTTTAGTCATTCGAAGTACAATTCCGAGTATTCTAGACGCCTTATCGATTATGGCGTTAATGTGTTCCAGGTATGTTAATTTAATGTCTAATAGTACGCCGAGATCGCGGATTACTATGAGAGGATCGAATGTACAATAGATTGATCAATTAATGATCTGTCATTAGCGAAATCCATAATCACATTAAATGATATATCTAAATAAAAAAATATTTGCCGAAAAAATATTTTGTTGTGTCCGAAACTCAAAAACCGGAGCTTATCTCAGCCGGGAGAATACGTTACCATTTCGCCACTTCGCAATTTAAGTTTACGAAAAATTTAAGGTTTTATAATTAAAATTAAACAACGTTAGAATCGTCAAAGGAAGCAGCGGTACATAATGGTGTTCTAGTGCCGACTCCGATGTATGTCACTAGAGATAGAAACTGTTAAATTTTGCATTTTGATTATTATATTAGTGTAATCATAAAAATGGCATTTATATTAGAATGTTTACTCCATTTCTTTTAACTCGTGGCGTCTGATTGCTTGCTTGTCTGACGAAAAAACAATTTTTAACCCTTTTCCCGCGATTCAATCGAGCTGAAACATTGCAAGCAGACTCGTTGCGACGATCAAGAAGATATATCAAATTTTCGTTAAAAAAAAATAATTATAGTATAATTTTGGATTTTTCAAATCTTTAATCGATTTTTCATACAACTTTCATAATTGTATGAAAATACTCCGACGCATCTCGTAGACACGAAACCCGAAAAAGAGAAAGGGAATATAGTAAAAACCTGGTTTTTATGGGTTAGTTTTTTAAAATGTTTTGTTTGGGAAAAACGCTGAATTTAAACAAAGATATATTGTTAACATCCCAATTATTTTAATTTCGGTGTCTGTCCGTCCGTCTGTCTGTCCGTCTGTCTATCTGTCCCCGTAACTTCGAGCAACGTCCATAACTTCTCTATAGTAAAAATTTTGTTTAAAAAGTATATTTCAATTTCGACATTTTCAACAAATTTTTATCGTTTTTTTTTAAATTTCCTTTTCAAAAATTTTTTTTTTCGAAAGAATTTTTTTTTACATTACTTTTTTCGAATTTTTTTTTACGATTTTTTTTGCCCAAGTGTTTGTTGGGCAATTTGATATTTTAAGTACATCTGGCGGGACGCGGGAACCGTTAACAAATGCATGACGCGTACTGACCAGGTTAGGTTAGGTTAGGTCAGGTTACGTTAGATTAGATTAGGTTAGGTTAGGTTAGGTAAGGTTTCGTTAGGTTTAATGATTATCCTGCTCTGATAGGCCCCCAGTTAATATTATATATTATCATATTTGCCCTATCATATTTGGGCATTTTCAAACTGTCCGGGCATTATAAATAATGTCCCATTAATCACTTGGTCCGCAACGTATTCAGGGTGTAACAGAGTTAGTCCACAATACTTTGCAGGTGGATTACTGCCTTGATTATGAGTTACTGTAATGATTGTCCAACGTTTTGCAAAAAAAAGCAAACTGAAGTGCTTAAGGGGGGGGTAAGATTTTAACTTTTTTTTTTGCATTTTATTTTTAATTTTTTAAATGAACGTATAACATCGCAAGAATATTGTGTCAAAATTTCAAGTCAAGCGGAGCAAAATTGACGAAATTATGAACATTTGAGCGATACTCAGACTGATTTTCTATACCTGCTCGGGCAGCTAAGAGGCGCGCTCACCTGAGGACTACCGGACGTGCTATTGTATTGGAAGAGTTTTGCGTAGACAAGGACAAAAAGATGCTGATGATGAAAGCTCTTTGCTGTGTGAACATGGCATCGACGATTATGTGTAAGTATAAAATAAGTGTTGAGTTTTATTTTGAATTTTACAGTGTGCAAAACTTTAAAGCGTTTTCCCCACATCACACGTTTTCAAATTCGGTGTCCATCATAACTTCAAAACTACTGCACCGATCCTTTTGAAATTTTGAACACTATTTCTGTACAAAATTTACGAGGTAACGCTGAAGAGTTTTTTTTTCAAATTTGTTATTAATTTTTATTTTTTAATAACAAATTAGTCGATATTTTTCGCAAAAAATCGCGTTTTTCCCTTCAAAGTGTTCCAAAAAATTGAAAAATTGAATTTTCAAAAAACGCTCCCAGCGTTACCTGGGAAAACCTATTATCTAACGAATGAACTTTGATTTTTTCATTTCAGATGATCTAGCACCAAGTTATGATGGACATCGCAATTCTCCTTTTTTCCGAGACACGTCCGAATAATTGCTGCCGTTGCCGTATTTTTTAATATTTCGTCTTAAAAATTTTACACAATTTTCTTCAAATGTCGTACTTTAATGTACTATTAGTTTTAATAAAGAGGTTTTAACTGTCGTCATAAAAAAATCACAAAAACATGCCTTTTTTTGTACGAATTAACCTTACCCCCCCTTAAAAGGCGTTCTACCCATCAAGAAAAGCGAGGTAAGGCCAGATTCCTCTCGATTCTCCCTTTCATCCTTTCGGGTTGCGTCTCCAACTAAGAAACCAGTGGATACAGTCCTGGGGATAAACGCACACCTAATTAACATTATATACAACACATTGATGTCGCATATCTCCTTAACATAACAATTGATATTAGCTCATGGTTGCTGGAACATTTTCGGCTCATAATCAAGGCAGGAATCCACCCGTAAGGTTTTGTGGACTAGCTCTGTCACACCCTGTATACCGTCTGGCAGACGCGTGCAGTGGGAACATCGAAGCGTGACTTTTTTGCAAACGTATATTTTGAAAAAAATATAAATAAATAAATAAATATAACTTTATTCCAGAATGTGGGGAGGTTCGTGCAATCCCACACATTCCATATAAAAGTAGGTACACACATTAAAAATATTATATAAAACAAAAGAGAAATAAGAAGATCATATAAAATAGAGGAGAAGTATTATAAATATTAAAAGTATTAAAAGAAATATATCGTAAAATATCGTATATTAGCGGCTTTAGCTTATATTAGCGATGGCAAGTCAATAATGCGGGGCCAGTATCTTTCTCCAGTGTGCATCGATGCTGGATGCTGGAGTAAGGCGGGCTTCCAGGATAAGGATATTTCCGGAGCTGTATATCCTTTCCCTCATCCCTGCCACCCTGGATCTTATGAGGGCTGCAAAGTTGGGAACACGCCCCTCAGTGAACATACCGGAAGCGCTGCAATATCTGGGAAGGCCAAACAGGCGTTGTTATATTGTATGCGATTTTTATGATATATCCAAAAATGAATACTATGGCAACAATTGTGATAGAAATATTACGAAATATGTCTTGTATTTCGATTTTTTTCTAAATTATCGGTCACGTAAAAGTCATGCTGCGATGTTCCCACTGCACGCCCCTGCTGTCTGGCAACCCGCGGTAGTCAACACGCGCTTCTAACACTACCTCATTAGTTCGATCGTTTTAAGAATATTTAACGAAGAAAATATAAAATTCGACAATTGATGTCCATCCCTCTGCAAATTGGCTGCAGGGCGGTCGGAAAAATTCTCATCTCATTTATGACTTTTGTTTTACGACATCTGTCGCCGTTTGACAAAAGTGCAAAATACCAGACCGCGCTTGATGGACCCGCATTGTCGGTTTATGGCCGCCTGCTTTATTATACTTTTCCGATATGGATCGCCCCCCCCCTCCCCACACGGTGTCCCGACGCTCGCCAGCTTTCTCATCTCCTCCGGGATGCCGAGCACGAAAGTTATGCCGTGATGAATAACTATTCACGCAATTTTTTACCGCTGTATAAAATACTCGTACACAATCGTACTGCCGGCGTATAAAAATTCTTAAAAATTTTTAATGAAAATAACGCCTTTACTAGTTTAAATAGCTTTGAGATAGTTAATGTCGTCAATATACTATAAATATTTAACATTAAAAGTGAAAAAAATGTTTTTTAAAATTGTGAAGGGATTGCCGTTCGTTAGTAAATATTACCGGATTTACCTATAGTTATAGTCAGATCAAATGAATCTCTAAGTAATCCACCAATAGGTGAATTTGGAGTACCCCCCAAAGTACGGTCCCCAGACTTATACTATTTCTCACTCACGTAAACAACATATTTCAACAAAAAATCATATATTTGAAATGTAGAGTCTTCTAATTTTTCCTATATTTATTTAGGTTGATATCATCTCCCTGACTTTCATTATAACCAAGAAGTAGTGACTATCGATATCTGCCACCCGAAAAGCCCTCCAATGGAGTAGTATATATATATATATTAGATATAATATATATATATCTATATATTATATATATAGATATATATATATATATATTTTAATTTTTACTCTTCAACATGCCAAGAGGCCAAATTACAGAAGCGAAACACATCTCAAAACACCCAGGCTTGAGTAAATCACAAAGATTAATTGTGACCTCACCGGGAATGTAACCTGAAACCCTCGGTGTGAGAAGCCAGTGTCATGCCCACGAGGGTTGCCAATTGATGTATCTATTTTATCGACGTAAATGTTATCTATTTAGTTTTTGGTGCGGCTGTCAGGCCTAAACGGGTTGATGGATATACTTATGGGGAAACTTAGTACTTTTTATTACTATATTGTAGGAGGTTGTCATATCAATAGACATACACAACAGTAGGTGCCGTGTTTGCGATGGCAAACATCTCTTCTTATTTTGGCGTTTGCATCTCCCATTTTCATGCCATGGGTTGGTATCTTTCTATACAACTACCACTATTTCTACTAACTACTTAAATATTCTTTGTTCTGTTAAAAAATATTTTGTTTAATCATCCTAACCCTTGCTGTAGTACGTGTGGTGGTTGAGACCCGCTGCATCTCTAGCCGTACGCATCGAGCCGGCTTCGCCAATCAGAGGCTCGATGAGACTAACTGGGCTCCGGTCGCCAGCAAGTACATCGACTCTTTCGCCGACAGCCGTACGCGTATTACTTTCTGTAATTAATGCCAATTGTGTAAATTTGTTTCAATAAATCAGCACTGTTAATCGTGAGTACAACTCACTCCCTGTATTTATCTACCTATCTTGCTTGCGCTGAAACATCTCACACATTACGCGCGCACTCACACAATACACGTCACGTGTTGACACGATGAATCTGTCTTTGGATGGGTGGACATTTTCTTCCCCTCAGTACACTTACACTCTCAAAACTAACCCGCAAAATAACTTTCCCCGAAGCCTTAAGGATGATATTCTTTCAAAGAGAAACCAGACACTATCTACTGTCCCCAGTAGGCCGCTCATTATAATTAATGCCCTGACTAACTTTTTTAGGGATCTAACAATTAAATATATCCTTTGGAATTTTTTGTTCAAAAGACATGTATTTTTGGAAACTTGTACTGGGAATAGGTTCTAATAATAAAGGTTGATTAAAATTAATCGGGCTATAACAGTCTTATGAATGCAAAATACTATAATATTTTTTGGGATCGACAACTTCTGCGTTAATCGCGGAAAAATAAAAAAAAAAACGAGCGAGCCTTACAGTAGTCGCATATGAATTTGGTCGTAAGAAAAATATTCAATCCGGATCGTTTTTATTATACTCCCTTTCTCATTTACTAATGGAAACTGGTTTGGCGCTTAACCTACGCGTTAGGCTTCGGTCGAGCGACGCTACGAAAGGGAGTAATAAAAAATTTCCAAAAATCCAAAATTATACTATAATCAGATTCCGTGTCTAACAGACGCGTTGAAATATTTTCATACAACTTAGAAAGTTGTATGAAAAAACCATTAAAATTTTGAAAAATCTAAAAATGTATTAATTTTTTTAGAGAAAATTTGATAGATCTTCTTGATCGTCGTCAGGAGACTGCTTGCAAAGTTTCAGCTCGATTGGATCACGGGAAAAGGGTCAAAAATTGATCCAAAGTTTTTTCGTCAGACAAGAAGACAAGAAGACAAGCAGACGCCACGAGTTAAAAGAAAGGGAGTAAAAATGGAATAAAAAAGTGACCCATAAAAACCAAGTTTTTATTATACTCCCTTTCTTTGTAAAATATAACGACAATTAAAGACGAATTAAAGCATATAACATAACACTAAACTTACAGTAATTTAATATATTTTTAAAATGTCAGATGTTTTGAGTTTTGATAAGACACTTCATGCTTTGAAGATTAAATTCTAAAAACATTTGTCAGTCAATTTAGATTTTCGAAATTCGTAGTGAAGTACCTTTTATGTATACCGACGGAGTAATTCAAATTTAGAAAATATTCCGCGACGTTATCGGGCCACCGTTGCTAGTAAGCAAACTTTTCTAATGATTCCAATGTGAAAAAACCAATAAAATTTCTATAAATCCGAAATTATACTATAACTATTATTTTTTTTTAACGAAAGTTTGATTTGATCTTCTTGACCGTCGCCACGAGTCTAATGCCAAGTTTCAGCTCGATTGGATCACGGGAAAAGGGTCAAAAATCGATCCAAAGTTTTTGTTGACGGCAAGCAAGCAGAGGCCACGAGTTAATATAAAGGGAGTAAAAAGAGACTACATATCAGGTCGACGAATTTTCGTTAACTTACCAGACTGCCGTGGCCATATTGGATAACGTGTCATCCCCGGATATAGAATCGCTTTGTTGTTTCGAATCCCAGTCGCAGTTAAAATATTTTTTCGCTAATTAGATTTTTCTGTATACCTTTTCTAATTGATTAATAAAAATTTATTTAAAATTCACAGAACTTCGTTCTGAAATTGCAACTTCACTACAATAATGTGTTTTCTTTAATATCATCTACGTACGTACCGCCCGCGCTGATTGGTCAACTGAAATAGCGCGCGCTTCCCCCGCGTCTCGTTTCCTGTTACGCATTTCCGTCCATTTATACAAAATCACTCCCACACATTGCAGGAAAGCGAGAGGAAAGATGTTACACATCAATAATTTTGTAATTTTGCTAAACTTAAAGAATTGTGATACGCGCCATATTTGGTACATTCAAAAATTAAGCAGAGGCCTTCGCAGTCATAAACTATCGAGATAGGAGTTTTCACGTCCACAGGTTTTGAAAAATAGCCCGATTTTGAATAAAAAACCCTCCGAAATTACCTCATTAATCTCTGGCGTTTCAACGATCAGCGTTTTAAAGAAATGTTCTCCTCTGATACACACACCCATTAAAGTAATGTCGCCGAAAACGGGGAAATACTTAATTTAAATTAAGTTCTATATTTTTTATAGTTATCACATTTACTGCTGCTTACCACATCTTGCTTGGCATATGGAGGCTAGATTGGAGCATATCAGAGAGATTGGTATGAAAGATGCTACACATTGTGTGCATTTGTTTTAAGCAAGCTCCACGATTTAAGGTACTGATACATATGCTTATTTTGAACATACTTATTAGCATGCTCTAAAAACTGTTCATGAATGAGCATGCTCAGAGCTAATAATCTAACACACATGCTTATTACTGGCATGCTCTTGTCACAGAATAGAGACGTTCTTGTTCAAAATGGAAACTTTGCAAACTGAAAAGGAAATTCAAGTGAACCAATAAATCAAAACAGTTCCCGAGTTTCTATCCGCACATTTTTGATTTTAGTTTTTATAATTTTTATTGTAAGATTTGAATCATTCATGTTTTTAAATAAAGATTCATAAACATTATTTCTTGCTATATTATTTTTACATAGCGGTGATCGATTATTCCACAGACATTCGTGATTCCTACAATAAGTCACGAAAAATTATGTTTTATCATATCCGTAACGCGCCATATTTGTTTCATCTGTCGCGGACTGAGAAGATCGCATTGATAATCGCTACTAGCTGCAAGTGACATTAGCATGCTGAAAAGAAAGCTTGTTCACACATGCTCAAAAGATACCCCTTCCACTCGCAAATCAAATGAGCAGGCGATTGATTTTTGAGTGTGCTAGTAATGGCATACTAGCAATGTGCGTACACACATTATACTAAATGGCAATGGCTCAAATAGCTCAATACTGCGCATGCTCACGTGCCACTAATGAGCATATGTACCTTTAGGGCTTGCCCCGGACCCGTGGTGTACCTGCAGCCGGGTGAGGTAGACGTCGGAGCACATCCTCTGGAGCTGTGTTTTGTTGAGGGATGCTAGTCAGGAAATAGTAGAAGGCGTTTCAAGAGCTAGAAGGTATTATTGATTGATTGGTCTTGTTCTGCTCTAGGATAGTATGTGCCGGTCGTGGTGCATGTGCGTAAGTGCATATTTCTATGTACTTATTTTTGTGCTGTCTGTTTATCCCAAAAGAGAGTGATCTTTTTCTTATTCCCTCAAATATCCCAGCCTGTTTGCTCCCTACTCGTGTATCCTTTGTGTCCTATACATTTTGTGTTTTTACATAATTTTACAATTGTTTTATGCCTGTTTTTATTATTATTTACTGTTTTTAGGTCTTTGGTCTTCAGCGGAACCTGTAACCGCTAGGAGATGCGTCCCCAGATGGCGGACAGGGGAAGGCTCACCAGATATGCAGGGTAGGAGGGAAATAAAATACCTCTCGCAGACCAACAGGCAGTAGCGTCTGACCCATAATGGGTAGCAACAAACAGCGTCTGTTCCCTATGTTAAGAGAAGCTGATTTAAAAACTCACCAAACCGCATCTGGCAAGCGTGATGTTTTAATGCCAAACCCCTTCCAAATGAAATGAATCCAAATTCCAAACAATGACTACAATTAGCAAATAACAAAGAAAGATGGACGGGTATGGAGGAGGCCTATATCCAGCAGTGGAGAGATGAAGGCTGAAGAAGAAGTTTTTAAATATGTATGTGGTCTATGTTGAATGAAATTTATAGAAGGGCGATGATAGAGTGGAATTATATTCTAAATTGATACAAACAAGAGCTGTATATACAGCCTTAATTGTATGTATAGAACTGAAGTTTTTATATAATGCTATTTGTTATTTGTGCTATCGAAGGATGGACGTAATATGCTGAACTAGTTACATATAAGAGGTTCTGAGCGGAAGACAAGAATATATGCCCATAATATAAATCTTTGAAAATCGAAGGGTCAAACGACAGAGCATATTTTTAAGTATAATTTCGTATACTCGTGAATTTATTGAAGACGAATATTGAAAGACAGAGAGGAAAGTCAAGTTAGACGTAAATCCACCAAATAATGAGCAAAGCGATTGAAAATACCTATACACATCTAAATAGGTGTTTGGTCGTGTATTAAGGGAAGAATTGTATATTTTTACTCCCTTTATATTAACTCGTGGCGTCTGCTTGCTTGCCGTCAACAAAAACTTTGGATCGATTTTTGACCCTTTTCCCGTGATCCAATCGAGCTGAAACTTGGCAAGCAGACTCGTGGCAACGATCAAGAAGATCTATCAAATTTTCGTTTTTTTTTTTAATAATTATAGTATAATTTCGGATTTTTAGAAATTTTATTGTTTTTTTTAAATTGGAATCATTAGAAAAGTTTGATTACGGCGGCCCGATAACGTCGCGGAATATTTTCTAAATTTGAATTACTCCGTCGGTATAATAGGTACATCACTACGAATTTCGAAAATTTACAAACCAATTGGTTCACAGATGACAGCAAAATTGGGTTTTTTGGGAAAAAATCAAATAATAATTTATTTCTTTTAGATGTCTAGTTAGTTTTGAAGAATTCTACGTTACTCAAATCTGATTCTGACTAAATCATTTGACGCTGGAAATTAATAAGGTACGATATTGATGATAATTGAATCTATCAAAATCTTGACATCTCAAGACATGTGACATTTTACAAATATATTAAATTTCTGTAAGCTTAGTGTTATGTTATATGTTTTAACTCGTCTTTAATTATTGTTATATTTTACAAAGAAAGAGAGTATAGTAAAAACTTGGTTTTTATGGGTTACTTTTTTAAAATTATTTTATTATTTTACAAATGTTTGCGTGAAATCTCGGTGGAGATGTATTCTCAATAATGTTACCATTTTATCTGAGCGATCTCGCTTCGAATATGGAAGCTGATAGCTGTCGTCTTAAGAGGGAGGGGGAGGGATGCATATGCTAGCTACCCCCGCTCCACCCACTCACGTCACATGACAGGGGCTGCATTATAAAGACAAATGCATTCGTGTTTGTAAATAGGTAATAGCCTTCTCTGACATGCATATTTCATATCTTGCTACAGCAGTGTTTTTAAAATTGTGTGCCGCGTGTGTCCTCTTACTTTATTTAAGTGCGTAATAATATTTTATTCTTTAGCGGTCCTTCGTTACGAGGGTGACGTGTTTTAAAGATTGTATGTCAGAGCGTGGCTGAGGAGCCCTATTCTCAAATCGCACATACTTCTACAAGTTGTGCGCGTACATTCGGCGAGCAGGGGGTTCTGAGTGATAGAACTTCCTCCTTTTCTTTCCTCTTTCTTATTTACTGGGAAATCACCTCAGCCCTATTTGCCTACAGTCACATTCGCTTGTTTTCACGGTGTAAAGTACTGTCTTGGAATGGCACCCTAAAAAGAATTTGTGCACTGTCCGAATAATTCCTAAACACTATCGAAACATCGAAAACGGCCTGTAATAATCTAGGGTGAACTACAACCTTCTGAAAATGTCTACAAATGTCCAGAAACGCCTAAAAAGCCTAGAAGCAGCGAGAACCTTCTCCTACACACTAGAAAAATCTAGAAACTACGGAGTAGCAGCATTCGGATATAAATATGACACCGGCCGTGGCGGGAAAGTTCTTGGAGTCGTGTTTGACAGGTGGATTCAGTGTGAAGGATCAGCCGGGGTGGCCAGTTGGAGCAATAAATAAAGCGAGTAATCGAGCGAAGTACCTAATTGGAGAAAAGAATCTGCAGTAAATACTGGAAGCGAGAACTGAATGGTATGCTCTAGTGAATGCTACATATGTGATGTGTTACCCAGTGACAATAGAATATTTATTTACGAGTAATATATTGCGAAAAATTGTAATTAAAATAATAGCGTTAAGTTTAATTCATTTTAAGCGAATTTGTGCATTGAATATTTTATTAATCATTCTAGCCACGACACGTTACAACTGGCGTCAAAAGAGAGGTTCGAGAGAGAGGTTTTGAGAAACTCGGCGGAAAGATCGTGGTATAGGATAAAATGGCAACCATTTCATCTTCAAATCAAGACTTTTGCAACTTCTGAGCGCAAATGATTATTGTTATGTAGCTCGTCTGAATGTGTTTTGTATTTAGCGCGACAATCGATCAGAAAACTGGCTGAGCAAAATAATCTTATTTTTTTACATCCAACTTGTCCATACTCTACCGCTGAATTGCCACTAAAAACAAAGCTCACCGAAGTCGTGCGCATCACTGGCTGAAGCGAAAACTTTGACAATCGCCATTGACAAAGCATGTTCGTTGCATTTTGTTTATAGGGAGCTTCATAACTAATTATTTCAGGAATTTGGCACAGGGTGAAGAATGCCGCTTTAGTAAAAAGATTGACAACACTACGCTGCAGCGTATCAGGGTAGCAGAAATTAGGGATGGCAAGTAAGATTGCACTAGCATGCCAAAGTAAAAGTATTGTGTATGTATTCAGAAGGTCATTAATGGCAACTTTGAGTTGCCAAAGCCGAAAGTCCAATATCGCTCACTTGCTTCGACGAGTGCACACGTTTTGTGTCTGTTCTTTCTGTGTAACTTAACTTGTGTCGATTATTGACTGTTAGATTATATCGTCATGAACCACCATGGCACAAAATCAATACACATACCTACTTGGGAATAGGCATGATGATAGTACTAAAGAATTAAAGAATAAGTGCTTTTAGAGAAGAAAATATTTTGAAAGGATTCTAAAAAATGATCCAGTTTTAATGTGCACATTGAGATTAATAAGATTTACAGCCATTTTAACTGAAACACCGGTCAGAGCGAATGACGTCACGCCTCAGTACCCATAACCGTGTCTTTGAACCGTTGCCATAGATACAATGCAATGTTTACCGAAGCTTGACGTCACGTCGACGAAATGACAGCTGCGGGCGTTTTTGCGCGAAATTAAAAATATGTAGATGTAAAAGCAATTATTTGCGTAAAAAGTAGTTTATTACTGAAATAATGTAGAATGTTATTTCAAAATCTGTCATCATGTCTGTTAAATGGTACAATACATTGTTGTCGCAAAACAAATTTCAAGTTAGAAACATTCCAAAATACGAACAGTTTAAGAAAGAAGTCAAATCCTTGATTTTGAACAACGTGTATTGTAACATTACCCACATGCCTCAAATGGTTTCTATATAATAAAAATTACTACTTCTAAATGGTTTCTGCTTTTGTACTTTAATTTGACTTGTAAATACTCCTCCCATAAGCTCGAGCTTTGACTCATATTATGGGGAGTATAATTTGTTTAAAATGTTGTAACATAGAATCAATTTATTATTAAAAAACGTTATTATATATTTACTGTATAAATAAATATAATAATAAAAAGTAGTCATGAAATATATTAAATAGAATCTCAATGTGAAATAATCTTATGCAATTAAACGGTAAGTACTTACTTTCTTACTTACTTACTTACCATCACGCCGTTTCCCCGTGGGGGTAGGCAGAGAGGATAGAGCGCCACACTCTTCTGTCCTGACATACAACTCTCGCCTCATCCACATTCATACATCTTTGCATGCAAGCACGCCGGTTGTTGAGGCTTCTAACGGAACCATCTTCCAGTATCTGGTTAATCTGGTCGCGCCACGTCTTCCGCGGTCGCCCTCTCTAGCGCCATCAACACATTATATATTTTTCTTACCAATCTTTCCTCATTCATTCGCTCAATAAGCCCAATTATTGAATGAGTGACCCTTTTTTAATTTTGTTAATTAGGCTCAGATCAGCTTTACATTCGTTCCTTATATCTGCACTCTGTATATAAAGCTATATCATAAATTGATTTGCCCCACATACGTCTGAGGGATCTCATCTCTACTGCATTCAATCTACTTTCGTTCCTCTTCTGCCAGCTCCAGGCTTCGCCTCCATACATCAGTGTTGGTACCAGAATAACATTATGTAACGGTAAGTACGAATGTCTTATTTCAATAAATCCACGCCATCACCTCGATCTCCTCTCATTGGTCAGCAGTAGGTGCCGGTGGCTTGTAATAATAAACCATAGCGCGTGCACCTTAAACTTCAAACATGTAATAATTTTTATAAATTCATTAATTGAATCTATGGAGTCAAGAGAGCATATTCAGCTGAGACAGCCGATATTTAGAAAGCTAGAGCCTAACCTCTGAGCCTAATGATAACATCAGAAAGGTAAGAGTATGTGGGATGTAAATCTGGCTACAAAGCCTGCTCTACCCTCATATAAATTGAACCTACGCCAAACGCCTGACCCAACCTAACGCGAACTTACGATTAACACCGAATTTATTAAAGTTATATTATAACAAAGGTTGGTCGAAATAAACTGATTTAAATTAACTCGATAGAAACGAAGTTAATAACAAATGTAGCTGTTGGGAAGAAAAAGAGTGAAGCGAGGGTTGCGCAGAGAACGTGAGCTAACATGTGCAGTGGCACACGGATAGTTACTCGGAATCGTGCTCACCACACCACAATCATCACTCTTGGCACTACGACCTTGGTGGGTCTTGGCCTCCACAATAATCATTCTCCACTCATCTCGGTCTAGTGCCAGCTCTCTCCAGTTCCGAAGCTCTAAGGCAGAGATGTCTTTGAGGACGTTGTCACTCCATCTTAGTTTCGGTCTTCCTAAGCTCCTTCGCCCTATTGGCCTTGAGTTCAGCAGGGACTTTGGTGCTTGATGCTCGCACATGACCCAGCCACCGAAGTCTTCCCAGTTTTATAAATTTTGTGACGTTTGACTCCTTAAATAGATAATATAGAGCTCATTGTTGTAACGTCTACGCCAAAGCCATTTTCTAGTACCGGTCCGAAGATACGCATCAAAATTTTCCTTTCAAAAACGTTATTCCTCTTAGTTAGTACCCACGTCTCAGCTGCGTACGTGAGCACTGGCCTAATAAGCGTTTTGTACACTAATATTTTGGTGTTTCTGGACAGCAGTCTGGATTTTATCTGCTTTTGTTGGCGGTAAAAACAGCGATTTGCGCTCACTATGCGCTTCTGGATCTCCTCTGTAGTGTTATTGTTGCTTGTTATCAGGTATCCTAGGTATGTAAATCTTGGTACCGTTTTAAAATTTTGACTTCCACACGAGAGAGTTGGGATTGGGTGCATCCTACGGCCATGTATTTGGTCTTCTGCTGGTTAACTATGAGACCCATGTTTTTGGCAGAATTTTTTCTGCTGGTTTAATATGAGATCCATATTTTGGCAGAACTTTCCACCACACCACAATAATGATATAATAATTTTGTAACTCGTTCCACTTCAAAATACAATCTGTTAAATTCTACCAATAACGTAGACATTTTTATCGACAATTTGCTTCTATTTAAAATTAAACTTCGTAACCTCATTTATGATTATTGAAATAAATTTAATACATCTTTAATTGAGTCCCATTCCCTTCCTCTTCCCACCTTTCCCTTTTTATGCATTATCATAATTAAACATTCATAACATATTCTATATCATTTTTTTTCTATTTTTTTTTTTACCAGCTCCGAGGAAACTTCACTGGTCATACTAAATAAATATTTTTTCGATATTATATAATATTATCACATTGTACTGTATGGTTCCCAAAATAAAATAAAAATAAAAAATATCTAAAAACTAAATTTGACTGAATGACTTGGTAATTAGCGTTTTTGTGTCTAAATGGTGTCTGTTCAAAAAACTGGTAAAATTGGACTTTGTATAAATAAGTAAAACACGTCGAAAACAGAACTGCGTATCGACAATAATACGTAATAGAAAGCATATGAGGACATTAATTTTTATATATTCCAAAGCTGAAAAGTGAATAATAGCTACACGTAATGCTTTGTGAATATAACGGACATAAAATTGCTATAATTTCATCTCGTTCATATTAGAATTTAAGAGCTTAAATATTGACAAATAAAAAAACAACTTCGGTTCTCTCGTTGAAATTTGACGTTCTTCAACCAAGTATTTTCTTTAATGTGTTTCATTACTGAAGATAAACTTTTTACATAATTTCCACCAGTGTTAATGAAATGTAGGTAAGGTTAAAATAAGTTTTTTTTTTCATGTTTTTTATGTTTTGTCTATTGTATTTTATAGGCTATTGTCGGAGTTGTACTGCGCACTTTACTTGTACTGCGTACTTGGCACGTGAGCATGCGCAGTATTGACCTTCTTTAGCCCTTGCTTATTAGTGGCATGTGTGTACGCACATTGCTAGTAATAAGCATGCTAATGCCATTAGAAGGGGTATCTTTTGAGCATGTGTGAACAGACTTGCTTATTATGAGCATGCTTATGTCATTCGCGGCTAGTATCGATTATCAATGCGATCTTCTCAGTCCGCGACAGATGAAACAAATACGGCGCGTCAGGGAGATGATAAAACATTACTTTTCGTGACTTATTATAGGAATCACCAGTGTCTGAAAATAATACAGCAAGAAATAATGTTTATGAAACTTTATCAAAAAACATGAATGATTCTAATCTTACAATAAAAATTATAATAACTAAAATCAAAAATATTTTAATTTATTGCTTCACGTGAATTTTCTATTTCAGTTTGCAAAGTTTCAATTTTGAACTAGATTTCCTCTCTATTCTATGACAACAGCATGCCACTCATAAGCATGTGTGTTTGATTGTAAGCTTTTAGCATGCTTATTTATGTGCATGCTTAAAATAAGCATGGTAATAATGAGCAAGTGTGTACAGTTGTCAGGGCATGCTAGTTTTAAGCATGCCAGTAATAAGCATGTGTATCTATAAAGCCAAAAATCATACTTGCATTCATACATGAGCGAAATACATACAATTCTTTTAAGGATTTGAACTGGGTGATTTTGAATTTGTGTGAATTGTAAAACGTATTTTCAAAATCGTCCTTACAACGCGCAACTTATTTCGAGAACGCGAATTTGTGATTAATTTCGCAATCTCGGAGAATTCGTTAAAATTTAATATCGGATAAATCTTGGTGTGTTATTTTCTCATCAAAAACATGGTAATTCCGGCCAGCCACTCCATAAAGCGTCCAAGTGCTTATGTATGGATTATTCCGAGGCCGTTGTAATTTATGGGACATAATATTTGGGGAAATTCGGTCAGAAAAGCAACCGGGGAGAAAACAATAAAGTGTGCACCGCGGTCTACGTGAGGGGTGGGGGGGGGGGGGGCACACTCTACAGATGTTCGGCCACCGTGTACACTGGCCCTAATGAATCTGTTCCCAGAGGATTACATAAATTATAAAGTCAATATGACGTAATTTCTCACCAAATGTCGGCTTAATAAATCCTGTTCGCTGCCAATCTCCAAAAGTAATATTTGAACTGTATTTATTGCACGAACATTTAAGATTACAAGAACACAATTACTGTATTTTTTCCACAGATGATAATCATCAATAAAGATAAATTATAGAAGCCTTGTATGTTTAGAAAATAAATTATAGAAGCCTAGTATGTTTAGAAGATAAATTATAGAAGCTTCGTATGTTTAGAAGATAAAAAAAATAACCCATAAAAACAAAGTTTTTATTATACTCCCTTTCTCATTTACTAGTGGAAACACGTTTGGTGCTTAACCTGCGCGTTGGGCTCGAGTAGGGCGACGGTACGAAAACGAGTAATAAAAAAATTCGAAAAACCATAATTTTACTATAATTCTTAATTTTTTTAAACGAAAATTTCTTAGATCACTTTTATCGTCGCCGCGAGTCTGTCTGCAAAGTTTTAGCTCGATTGGATCACGGGAAAAGGGTTTAAAATCGATCCAAAGTTTTTTCGACAGACAAGCAAGCAAACAGACGCTACGAGTTAAAAGAAAGGGAGTAATTATAGAAGCCTCGTATGTTTTGAAGATAAATTACAGAGACAAAACTATTACTGATGTATGGAAGTGAAGCCTGGAGCTGGCAGAAGAGAAACGAAAAAAGACTTTTGGAAAGGCGGGCTTTAAATATTGATCAATTTTTCATAAAATTTTAGCTGGGGAATTTTCCGTCGTGCTGAACGAATTGTAAATATGTTTACGTTGATTTTTTAAAAATTATTTCAACTAAGATTAAAAAAAAAACATGTAGATGAATTTGTGTACTTGGGAAGTATGTTCGACAGAAGAGAGAATGTTGAGAAAGATGTAGAGAGGAGAGTGACAGCGGGGAATAGGGTGAAAGGTGCTTTGAACGCAATAGTTTCCAAAAGAAATATGTCTACCGAGGCAAAACTAGCGGTACATAATGTAATTCTGGTATTCTGAGATGAGATCCCTTAGACGTATGTGTGCAAATCCATTTATGATAGAGTAAAGAATGAAGATATTAGCAATGAATGTAAAGCTGATCTCAGCATAATTAATAGAATTAAAAAAGGGTCGCTCAGGTGGTTTGGGCATGTTGAGCGAATGAATGAGGAAAGAATGGTAAGAAAGATGTATAATACAAGAGTTGATGGCGCCAGAAAGGGAGGGCGATCGCGGAAGATGTGGCACGACCAGATTAAACTGATACTGGAAGATGGTCCCGTTAGAATCTTCTGTTGAAGCCGATTGTTACCGGCGAGCTTGAATGAATGAATGTGGATGAGGCGAGAGTTGTATGTCAGGACAGAAGAGTGTGGCGCTCTATCGCGTGATGGTAAGTAAGTAAGTAAACTATTTGTATGCCAAACATCTATGGGAAAAAAATACAGGGTTATTTGGAAAACATTAATAACCTCGTAGGACTATATTCCTGCCTTCATTATGAGTCGAAAATGTTCATGCACTCATGACCTAATAATCGAATTGGTTTTTATTATTTTATTTGAATTATATTAAAGGGAATAAATTTTTCATATTCGATATAAGTTACTGTAATGAAAGTACAACTTTTTACAAGAAAAGTCAGAAATATTGAAAAAAAAATGCAAATTTTGATGTCGCACATATCCATAACTATTAATATTAGGTCATGTTTACTTGAACATTTTCGATTCGATCAAGGCAAGAACTGCTGGTCTATATCTTAGTTCGGTGGATAGATCGCAATACAATTCGGGGCAGTCTGTGTTTGTATCTGAAAGGCATAAGACTAATATCATGCTCGAACAAGCCGAAGTTTCGGGTGAGGATTTTCTTGGAATGGAAGGGAGCAACACTTGGAAATTTGCTGACAACTTGTGAAGGCATTGAGTGATGGATCCATAACAACTTTGGTCTGCAGATATTTTATAATACTTAACTACCTCTTGCAGGTCGCTTCACGGCCAATGTTTATTGCTGCGCACCCACAACAGCAATAATGCATTTGGCCTGCTTTTACGTCTTCTTCTTCTTCTTCATCAGCCTTCGTCTTTCCACTGCTGGATATAGGTCTCTTCCTTCTCTTTCCATTCTTCCCTGTTGTTTGCTAATTGAAGCCATTTCTTTCCCCACACAGCGACTATATCATCGGCCCACCTCTTTTGAGGTCTTCCGATGCCTCTTTTATTCTCCCAAGGTCTCCAATTCAGAACTCTGTGAGGCCATCTTGTAGCATCTTGTCTTGCAACGTGTCTTGCTCATTGCCATTTTAGCTTGGCTACACGATCCATGATATCCACTACTCTAGTTCTGCGCATAATTTCGTCATTTCTTAGGCTTACTCCAAGCATGGATCTCTCCATGGATCGTTGCGTACATTTGAGCTTTTCTACACTTTTCTTTGTAAGGGCCAGTCTCCAATCCATATGTTATCACTGGTTCAATCAACGTAATTCGAGTTAACTCAATTAAATAATGCCGAAAATTCACAAATAGGCAAAAGATTACAATTACAACATTGAAATTTAAAAATAATACAAACCTTCTTTCTTACACAAGAAAAATTGTAGTGTCAAATTTCTTTCTTTCCAGTGAAATTTATAAATAAAACAAACGCGAATTTTAATCATAAAAATATGAGCTCTAAAAAGCTCGTTTTCGTAGCTGTAAAGCCAGAGTACATTAAAAAATAAATAATAAATATTTTAACGGGTCGCTTAAAATATGCCCTTTCTTCTTTGCCTTTTTCTGAATAATAATTGGTCCCGGCTAATCCGATAAAATGTATCCCCGATTGGCCGTACGGGTTGGCAGGAGGAGCCCCGAACCGGAAATCCGCCATTAGTTCAATTATGGCGGGAGAAAAAAAGCAAATGGTGGAAACCGGTAATAACTATAATTGGTTTTTGGTTGTACTCCTGCGCTGTAATCGTCCGAGTGTTCTGAATATTAAACACTCATTTTCAATTGGGTTATGAAATATATCCTAGCCAACAATTTAATGAACCTTGACGTAGGTTTTAAATTCTGAGATTCTTGTTCTTCTTTGTGCTGGGTTACTTCCAATTAAAGATCTTGTTGTAGACTTGTAATTTATTGGCGGTAACAATACATTTTACAGAGGTAGGCGTCTGATACGCATGCTAATTTAGTGGCACGTGAGCATGCGCAGTATCGACTTTGACAGTGGCATGCTTATTAGTGGCATGTGTGTACGCACATCGCTAGATGAGCATGCCACCTAGTGGCATGCTCAAAAATCAACCGCCGGTTGATTTATAAGCATGCCACTGTCATTCATCATAGAGAAGGGGTATCTTTGGTGCATGTGTGAACAGACTTGCTTATTTATGAGCATGCTTATGTCATTCGCGGGCTTCGCGGCTAGTATTATCAATGCGAGCTTCTCAGTCCGCGACAGATGAAACAAATATGGCGCGTTGGGGAGATGATAAAACGTTACTTTTCGTGACTTATTATAGGAATCACGAATGTCTGTGGAATACTCGGTCACCGTTGTGTAAAAATAATATAGTGGGAAATAATGTTTACGAAACTTTATTAATAGGCAAGCTAAAATCAAAAATGTGCGGATGGAAACTTTTTTGATTTATTGGTTCACTTGAATTTTCTATTTCAGTTTGCAAAGTTTCCATTTTGAACAAGAGCGTCTCTATTCTATGACAAGAGCATGCCACTAATAAGCATGTGTGTTTGATTGTTAGCTTTGGGCATGCTTATTTATGAGCATGCCACTAATAAGCATGCCAGTAATGAGCAAGTGTGTACAGTTGTTAGGGCATGCTTATTAGTGGCATGCTCATTAGCATGCCACTAAAGAAGCATGTGTATCTGTACCTATACGGTGATAACAATGCACAATAGCGATCGATATAATGCAAAAAAGCCCTTTCACCCACGCTCGCCCTTGTATCCATTTACCCTCTCTGTCATGCTCTGTTCCTTTCGCGCGTCGCGACCTACGTTCCTCAAATCCATTACAATTATGGTAGAACTTCTTCGTCTTTTCAGATTGGGCGTATCTTTTATTTATGTTAGTGCATTTGTAGAAATTCCAAGGCAAGGCAAATTCTTTTGGATGTACTTCAATGAATTAATTTCCTAAAACGAGATTAACGAGGCGAGAGAATGTTAACTGCAGTAACAATTATCCTTTACTTATAATTATCGTTTCACCTGTACCATGAAAATTGTAGGACAGAGTTGTTGACAATGACGAGGATTTTCCCCCTTGCGTCGGCAGTCTATAAACCCCAAAGTGTTTTCAAATTTATAAAACATATTTTAGTATGTTAAGGAATTGAAGCATCGCGAGCTGCTTTTAACAAAATGAGACAGATATTCTGCGGTGACAATCTTAACCTGAAACTTCGACAGCGACTGGTCAAATGTTATATATGGTCAGTCCTCCTGTACGGAGTGGAATCGTGGACCCTCAAAGTGAGTAGCATGAACTGGCTGGAGGCGTTCGAAATGTGGATACATCGGAGAATGCTCCGGATACCCTGGACGGATATGGTCAGCAACACAAGAGTTCTTCAAAGAGCTAGAGTGAATAGAGAGTTGCTGACAAATATCAAAATCCGAAAGGTATCGTATTTGGGTCACGTGCTCAGAGGAGAAAAATATAAATTGCTCCACCTGATTCTTATGGGCAAGATAGAGGGTCGTAGAGGTGTTGGAAGGAGACAAATTTCCTGGCTCCGCAATATTCGCGACTGGACGGGCATAAGAAGTGTTGGAGAGCTGTTTCGTGCTGCCCAGGACAGGGACGCTTTCTCTCGGGTGATAGTCAACGTTGGGGGGACCTGACATGACACCAAAAGAAGAAGAAGAAGTATGTTAAGATAAATTATAGACGTCTCACTGAGACGAAGCATGTATGAAAGTCTTTATTAGACATCTACAGGGCTTATAATTTGTCTTGAGTGGCTTGAGTGATCACTTTTCAATTCATAATAAACTTTTTGACTCATAATTAAAGCAGGAATATAGTCCTGCGAGGTTATTAATGTTTTTCAAATAACCCTGTATACAGAGCTTTAAGAAAAATAAATTGAATATACTGTTAAGAATTTCACACGATACCTTGTTGTTCTAAGGGCACGATCCGACGTAACAAATTGGCTAGAGCAGTGTTTCCCAAGCTATGGTTCGAGACCCACTGGTGGGTCACAGTCGCAAAACACGTCTCGTCCGGATCGTATCGTATTTATTATAGAAAAGTAGTGTCTGCAATTTTCACTCATCTAACAGAGTTGAAAAATAACTTTAACGCTTACTTCGAAGAAGAGATGAAAAAGTACAATAGGATAAACCGGAGTTAAAATCCATTTCAAGACAACATATCGACTAAGCAAGTGAAGAGCTTATTCATTCATCAGAAGATACGTCGCTGAAAAATACTTTTAATCGCAAGCAATTAGCAAAATTCTGGCTTTCAGTTGCCGACGCTTATCTCTACTTGTCTGACAAAGCGATGAAAGTCCTCCTCCTCTTCATTACTTCATGTGAAATAGAGTTTCTGCCATGGTTTCTATTAAGACTAAATACAGAAATAAATTGGACGTATCGAATTCACTGCGACTTAAACTGACAAGAATTGAAGTCAACGCTGACGCTGTTATGACAAAAAATAGGCAATAAATTCATCCTTCCTATTAATATATCACATATTAACATTTTTCGTAATACAACATTTCAACAGAATGTTAGTAAACTTAGTAAAAACCACTACCAGATTTACGGTCTACCGGTTTCGAGACGTACCCGTCCCTTCGTCAGGACCAACACTACACTGTTATATTCACAACATTATACACCCCAACCATAGTATTGTTAAACTATCACCACTATTGATCACATGCGTGTTAATCTTGTCAGAGACAAGCATGCACTGATGCCTACTGAACAATTCAGGAATCTAACGAGAGAGAGTGAGAGGGGGCGGGGTCTAAAGTGGGTGTTACCACATCTTTTGTGAATGTTAAATTAAACAAAGGGCTATATGGAAAAATAATTTGACTATTAATGAGAGGTAATATATTCACCGCCTCCCTTATGTAAAAAATTTCTAAATTATTCAATTTTTAACCTTTATTATTAGTATTGAATATTTTCACCCCTATTATTTTTTAAACATTTCCATTATATTCGGAGGTTTTTATTTTTTTCTTAATTAAACAGTCTTTCGCATGGTTACAATACGAATTGGGAAAATGTGAGGCAGGAGGTGGGCCCCTAATTTTTTTTTTGGTGGGTCCCGGTCCTGTTAACTTTGAGAACCACTGGGCTAGAGGGATCGGCGCTCTTGAGTTCCCGTCGGCGTGGAAACATTATTATTATTGTAGATACACTTTACGCATGACACGTGTCTTCTCTCTCTACTCTCGAAGAGAGACTCTCTTAAAGATTACAGGTAGATAGATGCCGCCCACCGCCGGCAATGAAAACACTCTTCGCTCCGAGAAAATGCGGGGAGCTATTTTGGCGACAAACTCATTTTCTTTCTCTTCATGTCATCCATCTCCCTATCGGGAAATCTAAAAAGATATAAATAACAATCTGGATTCAGAGCAGAGAGTCGCGGGAGGGGGTGTTTTGATCGAACACGATCGCAGGAGTGAATTGGGTGAAATTTAGATTTTTCCGAGAATAAATGCTAAAGCCTTATAAAGTAACCAAGCATCCGCATTAAAAAATAATATCGAAGTAAGATTTTTTTCTGCGTATTTTTGAAAACGCCCTGAAGGCATTTTCTGTTGTTTCGTTATAAATCAATTTTTGCCATGCATGGCAGGAATGATGTTGATTTCTATATACAGGTGTTGATTTCTGTAATGGATTTTGACATAGAGGCAAAAAATAATTTTAAACATAAAGATTTGATGATGGGGAGGAGATAGTTCATATATCCTAAGTTTTTCATACTTCGATGTTGTTATCTATAATTAAAAGTTGTGAAAAGTGTTAAATTCATTATGTAAAGGTATATAGTTCATTCATTGGGTATAAAAATACCCATGTATGGCCTATCGGTCGACACTGTTCGCCCGCGCACATACAAAACACACACACACACACTCACACACTTACATCGAGATCCACCACTAAAATAACTTGATTACTAATTTAATTTTTTTTTAAATGCCTGTACACTAAAGCCAATACAATTAACAACCAGATACATTTTATGAATAGCCCGTTACTTGACATATTCCCCATTTCGGCGTCCACTTCTCAATTACCCCCACCATAGCTGTGGCCACGCCCCCTTTTCAAAAATATAATACGATGGTATCGAAACCAGTAGACGTAGAGTTACTAGTTAAGTGGTTAATACAAAGTTGTTTAATTAATTAAAAATAATAATTATGTCCAACCACAAAGTTAACACTATAAACATCGAAAATATAACTTAATTACATTCAGCAAGGGAAGTTGGCATCGGTAGATTTTCCACAGTGTAGAATTTTTAATCTAGAAATGTGGATGGCTTTCATCCTTATATCCTCAGGATCTCTCAGCGAGACGCCCACGCCCTCATTAACTCCAGCTTCTTCTGAAGTTTCTCATAAGGACACCTTCTTTAGTCGAAAGACAACCTGTAATATCCAATCCCGAAATTTTATCTTTCCTAGCATCCCTCACGGTACAGATACACATGCTTATTACTGGCGTGCTCATTAGCATGCTCAAAACTAGCGTGCCCTAACAACTGTACACACTTGCTCATTATTAGCATGCTTATTTTAAGCATGCTCATAAATGAGCATGCTCAAAGCTAACAATCAAATACACATGCTTATAATTGGCATGCTTTTGTCATAGGAGGAACTTTAGTTCAAAATTGAAACTTTCCAAACTGAAATAGAAAATTCAAGTGTCAAAAATCAAAACAGTTCCTGGGTTTAATCAAACACACATGCTTATTACTGGCATGGTCTTGTCATAGAATATAGACGCTCTTGTTCAAAATGGAAACTGAAAACTGAAATAGAAAATTCAAGTGAACCAATAAATCAAAATATTTTTGATGTTAGTTTTTATAATTTTTATTATAAGATTTGAATCATTCATGTCTTTTAATAAAGTTTCATAAACATTATTTCTTGCTATATTATTTTTACATAGCGGTGACCGAGTACTTATTCCACAGACATTCGTGATTCCTATAATGAGTCACGAAAAGTAATGTTTTATCATCTCCCCAACGCGCCATATTCGTTTCATCTGTCGCGGACTGAGAAGATCGCATTGATAATCGGTACTAGCCGCGAATGACATAAGCATGCTCATAATAAGCAAGCCTGTTCACACATGCTCAAAAGACACCCCTTCTCATGGTGAATGACATTAGCATGCTCATTACTAGCAATGTGCGTACACACATGCCACTAATAAGCAAGGGCTAAAGTAGGTCAATACTGCGCATGCTCACGTGCCACTAACAAGCATATGTATCAGTACCTATATACCAGTGGCGTGCAACGCATACAAGCAAAAAAGCTGTGCATTAGTAAAGATTCTGGGAAATAAATATTAATTAAATAATCCTTATCTTAAGATAAAGTTGATTTAAAATTCTAGCCGTAATTCGTTATACAGCTAGAAGTTTTATTTCTGATGTTTCCGTTTAACGTGACGTAGCTGTTTTTTTCCGATTTAAAATTCTAGCCATAATTCGTCTTACGGCTAGAAGTTTTGTTTCCGACTTTTCTGTGCCTAACTTCATGTCAATTTTTCATTTATTTCGCCCAATATTTCGTTCCATAGATATAGTCAAGTCGAGAAAAAAACCTGTGTATATTTTGTGTGAATGTGGGTATTTTTAAGGATGCGATTTGTGTAAAAGACAAGTAAATTTAGCGTGCTTCTTCGAAAGGTCCTATGCCAGGTGAGAACTATGCGCACGTAATTGCAGAAATGTTATTTTTTACAAATTCCACCCAAAACTTTCGGTGTAAATTCTACGTCTTTTCTAAAATTACCATCTGTCATCTGTCATATCATAACATATAATGATATCATAAAATGTTTGATTTATTTTTGTGAAAAGAAATATATATCTGAAATTAATATTGTTCCCGATTTAATTATATATAAATCGTCTTCGAAACATATTGAAATTTTTTGCCGTATTAGTTATACCTATATAAATATTTATTTATTTAGGAAATATTGTTTAAAATACTTCATTTATAGTGCAGTTATTTTTGTGGATTGAAGCTACTAAAAAAAAGTTCATTATATATAGTTAAAAAATTAAACTAATGTATATACCCTTATATGTAGGTATGTGCGTATATATATATATTTTTAATATACCTAGGTATATAGTCAGTCACAGCATAACCCAAGTTTATACCGACTGCACGCCACTGCTATATACCTAAAGAATATGTTCCGGGTAAACATAAAGTGAAAATCTTTGGTACTACAGCTCTGTGTAGTTGGATACACGGACGCAACAATATGTGTACAAGTCAATAAACGCTCTACACGTCTGACGCGTCTTTATAAGAACTTAAGTCATTTAGCTTTCTTCCGTCAGCACGTGTACAGCACCTGTTAATAATGTATGTATAGCTTTCTTGTAAACTAACTTCACAGCTTAATCTACATAGCTTACTTAAAGAAGCTTAAACTATGGCGCGCGCCGTGTATCAGATTAAAAACTTAGTAAAATAAAGACTCTCCTTAATCTGGCACAAAGAACAAATTAAGAACCGCGGAGTCAAGCTTCGGGAACTTTCCGAAGGATTATAGTTGGCCCTGTCAGAGCCGGATTATGACAATTGTGATCTCAGCCGTTGTCTTAAATCCGGGCGTTTCTAAAAAAAGGGCGCCCAAAAGGGATAGACCAATTTCTCGACAAGCCGATTTCCTGATAAAAATATAATACCAGTATATATACACAAATAAGTTAATAGGTTTTTGCATATTTTTACGAACAATGTTGTAACGAGATGCTTAAAAGAATTGACGCAGTGTCCAAACTCCTAGTAATATGTCAAAAGTATTAGAGTAGCTTGTTGGTCTTGTGGGTTAGGACTCTCGCCTCGTGATCCAAAGGTTTGAATCTCACTCCAGACAAGCAAGTTAGTCCTATTTTCATAGCACAAGCGTTTACCTTAATTTGAAAATAGTAAGAATATTGATGTGACACGAATTCCGTATTCGCATCTCTATTTAAAAAAAAAAAGTCACTTGGAACAACACTGTAAAAGGATCGTGAACGGCCTATATCAAGCTAGGGTGATCTTTAATCTTTGAGAAACATCTATTAACGTCTAGAAATGCCTGATACAGCCGAGAAACACCAAGAATCTTCTACTAAACACTAGAATAATCAAAGATGTACGAAAATATCAGCATTTTCAGATCAAGTCGGCGCGAAGTGGTCGTGTTTGACAGTTCGATTCAGTGCGAAGGACGCGCGAGCCGTGAAACGACGCTAAGCGTGGCCTGTCTTGAATTGTGAAGCGATAAATACATCGAGAGAAATGCTTAATTGGCGAAATAAATAAATATGATAGCGATAAATACTATGAGCGAGAATTGAGAACGGAATGTTTTAGTGAATGTTAAATACGTGTTACCCAGCGATAATAAAGCGAAATAGTGTAATTTAAAGATAAGCGTTAAGTTTGATTCGTTTTAATTGCTTTTGTACGTTGAATAGTTAACTAATCATTATTTAATAAATTTTCATTCAATCCTCCCTAGCCACGACAAGTGACATTATTATATAAATATTATATGCTTTGTGTTAGCGCCATTTGAAACTCGAAAGGAACGGGCGTTTAGAACGTTCCCGTTCCATGTAATTTTAAATTAAAATTAAATTAATAAATAAAGGTAAATTACAAGTAAAACGATTTCTTGTAGTTTACCTATCTACCTTTTTTCACATACTGACCCGATAGCACAAAAAATTCACTTCGATTCGATTCACCACCTAGTAAGCAACCTTCAAAAAGTACACTTACCGTCGTGGAAGAAATATTGCATGCCATGTTCGAACACACCACTGCTATATCTGTGTCTTTTAATTACCGCATAGACTTTAATCAATAAAAAAACAATCCCAGTTCCCAGAATATATTGTTCGAAAGAAACAATTCGCCGCTTGTTTATGTGGTGGAACTCTACAGGGGAAGAAGAATCCAGAACCAGCATTCAGAAAAAGACATGTGCTAGCTTCCTTCCTTCTGTAATTCATATTCTTATCCACCACTATGTAATTCCACGTTTTTACCAAAAAATGATGTATACATATTAGCACAGTATACCCAGAACAGTAGTTTATCTCCGGCCTGTCGGCGAGTTATTAGCCTACTCTTGCGTTGACGCTAGGGTTGTCACTTTATTTTTACTCCCTTTCTTTTAACTCGTAGCGTCTGAGATTCTGACGCAAAAGGTAGATACGAAACCCGAAAATTTCTGTAATTAGTATACCTAGTTTCTGCACTTAAATTGCAAGAACGCTGATTGACATCAACGTAGACTTTTAAAAACTCACAGTCTTTGTGATAATCAACACACCTGTTTGGTAAAGCACCACAAACATAAAAAAAGGCATTTTTTTCAGGAAGCGCATTTTTTTTCTAAAGCGGCGGCTGCGAGCGCGAATGGCACCGAAGGCACGGCCCTTGCTGCCGCCGCCTTGTGCCCTCATATTCTATGTCAATGCGTGCGACACAGTGCGTGCGTATACGGCGCCGAGTACGCACGCACACATTCTAATGGGTAGCGGCCAGTTTGTATGAAGACGTATTACTGTTCTTAGTATACTGTGATATTAGTATGGATTGACTTATTTTCACGATTTAAAAAAAATATTTCGGTGAAATATTTATTAGATACGAAAAAAATTCTCTAGCCTCTAGGTATTAACTATTACCGAAACGTTGCCAACATTAGACAATATGCGTAAGTTAAGGAGTCTTACACACTCTGGAGAAGTTATCAGTAAGAATGACGAAAGTTTCGAGAGACATTGAGAAACGTGTTGTGCATCACACGAAGATGCAGGAGAAGAGAGCATGTGAACATGCAACAGATCTAATGCTACGAAAATGGAATGACCGCGAGCAGGTCGAATCGCTGGAAGGATAGACAATTGTTGGATAAACTCAGTCATCCAGTGTGGTATTCGAGGAGAGTCAAGGGGTCGACAGGCAGTCCTTAAATCTATTGGATTGATAAAATCATAAAAGTCTGCAAAATATGTGATTAACAAAGAGGAACACACTTGCACACAAGGAAAAGCATTATACAGGGTTATTTGGAAAACATTAATAAGCTCGCAAGACTATATTTCTGCCTTGATTATGAGCCGAAAACGTTCAAGCTATCATGGATCAAGATATCAATAGTTATGGAGATATGCGACATCAAAGTTTGCATTTTTTTTTCAATATTTCTGATTTATTTTTTATGAAACGTGGACTATCATTACAGTAACTCATATCGATTACGAAAAATTCATTTGTTTCAATACAAGATAAATAAAATGATAAAAACCCTGAAAAAATTCCAATTGGAATGTTTTCCATTTGGAATTTGAAGCTTTTTATATTTTATTTGAATTGTATAGAAGGGAATGAATTTTTCACATTCGATATAGGTTACTGTTTTACTATTTTAATTTTTTACTTTTTTATATGGAAAAGTAGATATGGAGGTCATTTTGGATGTTCATAGGGCTTACGACCAATCGCACGGCTGGCTTGAGTGATCGCTTTACACAATGTAACGTTCAATGTGGAATTGCCACTCATGATATTTTTGGAAGTTGTATAAATGTATGTTTAACTCGCACATCTTGTTTCAAAAGTGAGTTGTATTTTTACTACCTCCACCTTGTGGCCGAAAATTCGTTACTCCCATAAACCAGCATAGATGTCGCTGTTGGTAATGAGATATCTATATTTTTGATTTGGAGTTTTTAAAGCAATATGCTTATATATTTTAAACTTATTTTATTTTTTATTATATATTTTTAAAGTCCCGTCTGTGTGCTAGGCTAGAATGGGCAACCTACAATGCGGCCCTGGATTCTTCGCGAATAATTCACTCGGAAATGTCATTAATGTAGAAACTCTGAGAACGGAAATAATTTTATTAGAAAATTACTTTATTATAAGAACCAATCCCGAGTGAAAATTACCGACTGTTGTTAAACTTTTCTCGTATATGTGTAATATATAAGTGTGCCACAATTGTTAACTTGAATATTAGTACTTAAACTTGCGTTCTCTGGCGAAGAGCTTTTGGAGGCTTGTTCGGTATTCACCTCCCAACAATTTCGAACTAATTCCTTTGATTAAAGTACCTACCGCCTCAATTATTCATGAACTTAACCAGTGGCGACATCTCTTGTTCACATGTTATGTCACCATATTACCAACTGACCGCTTCACTCCGACTCATTCCGTGCGGTATAGTTCCACGGTTAATTTATTGCTTCTGGTTTTGCGTTTTGACACAGAACTATGTCTTTCATTGAGAATCTGTACGGGGATACGTACCATTCTCGATGATACGAAAAACCTAATATATGAATGGTATAAAGAACATTTTTGTCTTCTTTTTCGGTACTGAAGCATTTCCCGATGTTGTGTTTCTGGTATTTCTGGATTCAGATAGTGTATATTTATGATAAAGAGTTTTTTTTAAAGAATATTTTTTTTTTAATTGATTCAGCACAACTCCTCATAAATTCAAAAGATAAAGTTAATATATTTAACAATTCAGGTGTTTATAAACTGTCGTGTAAAGATAGTACAGAGTTTTATATTGGAAAAACCGGGCGAAATTTCAATGTAAGAGTAAAAGAACATTGGTTTTTCTGAATTTGCAAATCATTTATTAGAAAATGATCACGGTTTTGATAAAAATTTAGGGCTTTCTATTTTACACTTAAATTATTTTTGGTCTGAAATGGAATAATTTAGAGTCATTAGAAATTAGTAAAATATTTAAGTAAAAAATATATTATTAATAATCAATTAAATTTAAATACCAGCCCAGTTATAATTTTTTTTCCAATAATTGTGAGTAATCAAGAACTTCATAATAATATTTAAAAATAAATTTTCAAATAATTTAGAAAAACAAAAGACATTATTCATTTTGATATTTTGACATATATAAAACACCCTCACGATGGAAAGGTTTATCCGAAAAAAAAGTAGATTTAGTATTGGAGTATAGTAAGTTGTCTTATATCAAGCACTTGAAAATCTCTGAGTGGGTCTTCAGAGTTATATCTAAATGGTTTTTTGTTTGTTATACGTATAACCCATTTCTGAGACTTTATTGAAGGATCTAATATAGTTGGAGCCGCACCAACCCAAGCACGCTTGGCATAGCTGATAATACTTTGACAAAGTTCAAAATATACCATTTTTGGAAGACTGAGATACATGAAACTGCGTGGAGTTTTGAATGTTTGTATAGCTTTTCTCACTTTGGAGCTTGAACATTCGATGTGCGGAGCCCGACGTAGGTTTTCATCGATTGTCAGCCCAAGATACCTTGCTTCTATTTTTTTTATCGATTATGTCACGGTTGCATGTAAGATTTGTGCTTGAAATACATGCGTGTGTTGTGATGTTGTTTGGGATGGGGAGATTCTTTGTTTTTTTTTTATCGAAAAGGCCAAGTATTTTTCTTTACCAAGTTAAATTATCTTATTATTATTTCTTATGTACAATGTTTAAAAGTATACTTCTAATATGTACTCTTTCTTGTGTTTGTGTTTTATTTCTTATGTGCAATATTTAAAATTTTATTTCTAATATGTAGCCTTTTCTAACGTTTAAACTAAAAAAAATGTATAGTTAGTTGCTTCAGAACAGAGCTTGTCTAGTGAAGCAACTACCTTTATTTATATGTATAAATTCATACAAAATAAATAAATAAACATCGGATAGATGTTGTATGGATAGGTGTTGTAGTCTGTAGGATGTCACATTCTAACGATTTGTAAAACAAACGAGGGGAGAGGGCAGGGTGTGAAAAAAATGGGTGAATATGTCAGTGTTACCCGAGATATGGAAGTGAATAGTACCTCAATTTGTAGGTTGAGAATTACGCTATCCGTGAATTATAATATCTGTGACTTAAAATTCTTCAAGTTGTGAGACAAAATATGTAAATCGAGCTGTGTCCATTTCGAAGACACTTAAAAAATTCGGGAAGAATATGATTGTATATGTATTGTGTAAATAGACATCCGCTTTATCGAATTTAATATTCAATTTATACCTCTCAATATGATATCATTCAAAAATAAAAATTACGCTCCCTCTCTCAGAAAACATACATGAAAAAAACAAAAATAAATGCGTCAACACATGATCACTAACCTGAGATAGGCTATTCTCTTCATCTTCAAAAACAGTCGAAATTGTCAGTCGCAAAGATCTTTGTGCTGCCCTTTAAAGCAGATATCTAGAAGGTACAAAAATTCCTTACATCACAAAATAACACGCGAGGTCCTGGAAATCCTGGAAAATGATCACAAAAATTTACTGATCACTTATTACATCCGTTCATTCACCAGAAAAAAAAACGACGGCGATTGTTTTTTCCGTTTTGAATTAGGAGCCAATTCAAATATTTCTGCACGCCGGCGAAGTGTATATGTCAGAAAAACTGTGCGCCGGCACAGGCTGACCATCAATGCCATATAGCGTCGGATTTAGCTCCACGCAAGCAGCGTCATTGTCGACATAATATGAAAAATCAAATATGCCTTCAGTGTTATTACATTTTTAATAGTTATTTAATTAATTATCATATTGAGAGGTAAATACATTTGACTATACATTATAACATCGCCTTATCAAGGTACTATGCAGTACCAAGATTTGTGCCAGGTTGAAAATTGCGTGCCAGAGTAGAAATTTGCTGCGCCCGATCTCACAATCACAGCCTCCGACTAGCCTAGTTAACCGACCACTCTTGGCAGGTCCTGTATAGATATGATATTATTCATATTCTAATAATCATATTCTAAAGTGAAACATTTAGAAGTGTACAGATGCAAACGCCATGTCTCATACTGTTCCTGTTGTAGTGTGTAATCACACTACCATAAATAGCTATCGATGCCACATATCTACGCTACACGAGCCGCCCAGCAGGGGTCAGCGACACAAGTCTTAGCGGCCACGCACCGGTGTCAAAAGCAACCTCAGGCGCCCGACACGCGCCGCGAAACACATACACACAGGCGAGTTTGCCGATGCAGCAGAGGTGTGACGACCGCGGACAATGGAAACTGATCACGCAGCAAAGCAGAGGACACGGCACTCCGTCGTCTCAGCACAACTCCGTCCACGAGTAAACGTAACATCGAATTTCCTTTGTGCAGAAACAGTGTAAGAAGGCTGACTCGAAATTATTTATTATAATAATTAAATTATAATAATTAAATTATGATATAATAGTTAAATTATAATAATTAAATTATGATAATAATTAAATAACCTCAATTCTCAAGTGGTCTCTATATTGGCTGGAGGCCCTTGCCGACTAAATTTAAACTGTGTATTCGACATTTTATAACTTGTAACCTTTTCATCTGCAATAAATTCTATAAAACACATCGCGACTTTTATCATCATCATCAGCAGCAAAAGAGAACTCCGAACTCTATAACATACGGAGTGGTGACCCATACAACAATAATAAGCAGCATAGTAGGGGTTAGCTTCTCGACCTCACACAAGGGGTCGATTTAATCACACCAACCCCACACTATCATAGCACGTTTTCTCGTAGTTCAAGAATTTATTCTACCAATACTGTAGAAACTGAAAAAAACAATTAAGAAAAAAAATACAATCCACCTTACTCTTACTATTTGATTTGATTTTCTAAAAGAAGAATTAATATTTAAAATCTCATCCTAACATAATTCATATAATACTACATAAATATACTACGTAACTACATAAAATTTAAAATACTTGAATATAAATTTCTTTCGATACAACTTACAATGGGCGGGACACATTCATCGTTGGCTAAATATGGTCATCCAGCGGTACCCGAGGGAAATCAGGAAATCAGGCCACCCTAAAATCCGTAGGACTGATGAAATCATGAATTTCTGGAAATAACGTATCAGCGAACAAAAAATGAGAAAAACGGGAGTTACTTGGGGAGGCTTTCATCCAGATGTGGGTTAATAACTATTAATGTTAATTTTATGTAGGTACAGAGTATCGTAGCTAGTAGCGAAAAGGGAGTCTTCTTCATTCAATTTTGAATAAAAAAATAATGGTGAAATGTCAACGGCTAAGGAGATAAGTGACATCAAAATTTTGAATTTTTTTTTTCAATGTTTTTGTAACGGGAAATACTGCTGAAATACTGCTAAGGGTCAGATTTGTTGAACAGTGTAGATACAGAAAATATATTACGAGGATGGGGTGATGGGGAAAAATATATACATACTTATTCTTTAGGAACTGACATGTAAAAGTACCGTCAATTTTGACGGGTTACTATCACGCTGTTTCCCCGTGGGGGTAGGCAGAGAGGACAGAGCGCCACACTCCTCTGTCTGACATCCTGTATTTATTAAATTTGGTGTTTAAAATTGAAAAATATAAAAACAGATTGAAAAACTGGGTCTCGTATATCTCAAACTGAAATTAATATTTAGATTAGTGTTGGTGTGTGCATATTGCAGCTCACACAGCAGCCTATCATTACCGTTGTCTGTGGAGCCCGCTAGCCGACTGCCTCGCTGTCCAGGTACACGGCTGCCCTGCCCGGTACCGCCGCCAAAGCTCTCACTCTTGGTCTCCAAGTCCTTTCAGGCGAGCCTTTATTCCCTCAAAGGATTGTTTAATTGGTTTCATTAATTAAAATGTTCTCTTTCATCCCCTTTGCTGCACTTTTCCTCTATTGAGCGGAGATCGCGGGGGTTGGTTTAGTACCAGCGCGTCGAGAAATATCCGCTTCAAAGTTAAATATTTTTAGAATATACATTTTGTTCACCTGAAAATTGTATGTAGGTATGAGATTTTATATTCCTCATTATTTTGGTAAATGTATTGTCAAGGCATCGTAGCTGTGGGAGCACAAGACACTAAAAAATAATTTATTACACAAAGTCACTGGACACTAATTCAATTCTCTCTAATTTTCACTAGAATATTTCGCACACGTTCACACTAATTCACTAGAATCTTGACTGTGGTTTTTACTAGGTCTTTCGCACCCATTCGCGCCATATGTCTATCGCTTGTTTTTACTGTCTGTATATCTGTCGCTTGTTTTTGCGCTCGCATCTCTTTTATACAAAAATATTGGTTTCGCGAATGTTCCATCTGTTTCTTTATATTCGTAGTGATTATGAGAACAGTCCAATTAATTCTAGACTAATGTGGACAGTTCGAGAAACTTCGATAATGCGTAGTTATCATTGTTTTAAACTCTCATGATAGTATTTTAGTAACAGAAGCGAATCTAGAGATAAATGAGTGAAACAGCGGGTGTTACAGTACGATATATAAACGGCCAGCGAAATATTATACATTACGATAGTACGTATTGGGTATTAAAGTAAGTAAGTGCGATCCTAGATGTCTATGCGATGCGAGTCTAAGACGAAATGCTAAGATGAGTGTAAAGTATTCCACAGACGAGTGTTTAGGGGAACTACATAATACTCTTCCAGGAAAGTTCGAATTCTGGAATTTTCCGTGAGATATTTGTCTTCCATAATAAAATAATACAAGTGGGGTCAACGATCCGTTTCTTCACATTCCATAACTACCGCAGAGGACAATAAGTTCTCACCGAAAAAATACAATCAGCGGATATAACGCCCAGCAACACGTGTATGAAAAATGCTGACATCGACCTTTACACGCAGAAGAAGCAGACGGAGTGAGGTTAAAATATGATGATGAAACAAGATATACCCAGTCATCAGAAATACAAAACGCTGACGCGTTCGTTTCCACGCCAGCAAAATATGTAGACAAACACCCTTTTTGAATTCGCCTCTTCTGCAAAAACAGGATATCTGTATGTTTATGTTTATGTTAATTTATATAGTGCCATTTTTGCGTAAGAGACCCTTCAAGGGTGCTTTACAGGTGCGACATCCCAAAAAAATGAGTTTTTAGGCTATTCTTGAAGTGTTCGTGGTTCTCCATAGATCGCAGAACTGGAGGCAGCTGATTCCACATAGCTGGGCCCGCAAAGCTCTTCCGTGAAAGCACGTTCCGCAAACTTGGTGGCTCCAGGTCTCCTTGGTACTACCAGCCTGCAGAGCGCCTCCGATTTAGCTGACCGCGGTGTGAGCCGTTTTTCAGTGATATTATCTGGGATACAGAGGTCGGTCAAATATTGTGGTGCTTTTCTTTGTAGACTTTTGTACACCATCAGAGAGAGTTTGAAATTTATCCGCTCTGACAGGCGAAGCCAATGTAACTGCTTCAGCATTGAGGATATTCGCGAGAACTTTGATGCTTTGAATATAAGCCTCGCCGCAGCATTCATCACTGACTGAAGTCTATCGAGCTGAGTCCTAGGCTGTCCTGCATAAATTGAGTTACAATAGTCCAGCCGTGAGATGACGTATGCACTAATCAGTGACTGCTGCGTCTGGGGGAAGGCATTTTCTTACAGACATGATCTGTCTTAAACCATAGAAACCAGCGCTGACAGCTTTGTTAATCTGATTTCTAAGGCTAAGATCTTTCTCTGCGTTGATTCCCAGGAGCTTTACCTGTGGCGAGGGTTTAATTATGATGCCTGTCGTCGGCAGAATCATCGGCACATCGAGGTACCAATTTATTTCATTCTCTCGCCGTAATAAATAAATTGATATACTCATGTGTGTGGTGTCCATTACCGGCATACCACATTAAAATGATTGTTACAATGATTGCTTCTTTTGTTTAAAATTATTTTGGATGATGTATAATTATGTTGGACAGGCAACATGTGTGGAAACAGATGTATGTAAGGCTCGTATGTTATCATCATCATCCCCGCACAGGTTGGGGTTTGTGGAATAAAAGAGAGAGTTTGTGTGATATTTATTCCTCACTCAAAACTCCAAGAGCTAGTGAAAGAAATGAAGTATTATAACACAAGGAAAACTTGTAATGCCTGTGCATGGCGGAAGTCCGCCCGATACGATGAAGGAAACGTGACTCCTGCCACCGCGGCGTCGCCTGTTATCACTCTCTATAACTCCTCATTTGCTGTCGATAATTGCCTTTTGCGCATTCTGGAATTTACTTCGTTTCCAGGCGACGACGAGTCAGCAGCTGTATCTTAGTTTGTTAAGAAAGAGATAAGAAACGTGCAAGAAATATACATGGTCGAGAAAACCGCCGTATATGTTGCATAGTCGGCGGTGCGCCACCGATGTAAAAAACTCTCAAATGTTACTGTAATAGATCTGAGGAACGTATGTCGCGACGCTAGAAAGAGACTGCATGACAGAGAGAGAGAATGTATAAAAAGGCGCGTGAATGTCGAGTCGCTCTCTCTTTTACTACCATTGTTATCCAGACCGCATCTTACTGTATAAACGATTGTCTAAACCGTTATTGTTACCAAATAAATACTTACGAGAACAAAGTCATTACTGGAAGCAACCTCTCCCCGAAACAGGAGTATTACAGTTACAAAATTAAAATAACATCAAACATGTATTCCTTTTTAATTTATGCCAATAATCAATTATTATTTTTGATAAATATATAAGTAACAAAAGTGAGAGGAGATGGAACGAAATGCAAAGTATCCTCTTATTAGCCTCCCAAGAGAATGAATTTTAATAAATGTTGGACCAAGTGCGTAGCTTTACGAGGGGACTATTTCGAAGGAGACCAAATACAAAACTAATACGTATTATTAAGTGATTGTAATATTTTTTCTACGCATTTGATTGCCAGAAATTAATTAGTCGCGTACAATATCTCTGAAATGACGCAGCTTGTGCCTGGGCAATTTCATCGCGTCTCCAGAGAATACCTGTTTACGTGCAAAAATGCTTAAGCTCCCTGGGTTTCCTCGCACAGCGCCATATATCAAAGTAAATAGCTAACGACATCGTAAAAGGGTTGCTGAAATTACTTTGTTACTCTGAAAATGCAAGGAATGAAGAAAATATTTACCCTGCTGTTTACATTCTCCCCTGTTGTATGTTTTATTTCTGTTTTTTTTGCTCGTGTACAGGTGCATCTATAGAGCTGATGCATTTGTATACGAACATTATATTGTAAAGGGAATAAATATGAATATTTAAATCTTTGGCAGTAAAAACTTTACAGGTGGATTCTTGCATTGATAGTGAGTTGAAAATGTTCAAGCAACCATGGTCAAGTAATACCAATTGTTATGGAGATATGCAATTTCAAAGTGTGCATTTTCTTTCAATACATCTGACTTATTTGTTGCAAAAATGTAAAGTATCATTACAGTAACTTGTATAGATTATGATAAATTTATTCTCTTTAATACAATCAAATACAATAATAAAAACCTAAACATATATAATAAATAGGTAGGTAGGTACCTTGAAAATACAATTTTTTACAAGATTCTTATTACTTTATTTGAGTTGAAGCGAATGAATTTTCTTAATCAATATAAGTTAATGTAATGTTAGTTCAACTTGTTAGGCAAAAAATATGTCAGAAGTATTGAAAAAAAATACAATCCTTGATATTGCATACCTCCAAAACTATTAGGTAATGGCTGCTTGGACATTTTCGACTTATTATCAAAGCAGGAATCCGTCTGTATAGTTTTTGCTACTAACTACGAGACGCCTGTATACTATTATATGTAATATTTTTCAGTCACATCTGCTTTCATTTTTAATTATTAAAAAACTCGCACTCCCGTAAGTTATGTAGTGTCGGAGTAGATGTGTTTTCAGGCTGACGCTTGCAGAGAGATGGCGTCGCTTCGTCTATCTGCGTGGCCCTCGTCTTGGGTAGGTAGTCTTATGCTTCTCGAAGGTTCTGTCGCTTCCGTCAGGACGCTCCTTCTCGTGGTGAGGCTACTGATTCCGAGATGTCGCTGGTGTCCGCTTTCAGCGTGATGGATCCGCCATTGGTGGAGAATGCAAAAATCTATGCTTTAAACGAATTTTTCTTTAATCCAACATGAAACAACCGGCCCTAAGACCAAGTGACCGCGATACTTAGTCACGGGCATAATGATTTGGAGAGAGAAAAATAAGATTTACCACACAAGAATACCTCCGTAAGATTTAAGGGGGGGGTAAGGTTTTTAACTTTTTTTTTTTGCATTTTATTTTTAATTTTTTAAATGAATGTATAACATTGCAAGAATATTGTGTCAAAATTTCAAGTCAATCGGAGCAAAATTGACGAAATTATGAACATTTGAGCGATACTCTATGATTGACTGATTTTCTATGCCTGCTCGGGCAACTGAGAGACGCGCTCACCTGAGGACTACCGGACGTGCTTATTGTATTGGAAGAGTTTTGTGTAGACAAGGACAAAAAGATGCTGATGATGAAAGCTCTTTGCTGTGTGAACATGGCATCGACGATCATGTGTAAGTATAAAATATGTGTTGAGTTTTATTTTGAATTTTACAGTGTGCAAAACTTTAAAGCGTTTTCCCCACATCACACGTTTTCAAAGTCGGTGTCCATCATAACTTCAAAACTACTGCACCGATCCTTTTGAAATTTTGAACACTATCTCTGTACATAATTTACGAGGTAACGCTGGAGACTTTTTTTCAAATTTGTTATTAATTTTTATTTTTTAATAACAAACTAGTCGATATTTTTCGCAAAAAAACGCGTTTTTCCCTTCAAAGTGTTCCAAAAAATTGAAAAATTGAAAATTCAAAAAATCCTCCCAGCGTTACCTGGGAAAATCTATTATCTAACGAATGAACTTTGATTTTTTGATTTCAGATGATCTAGCACCAAGTTATGATGGACACCGCAATTCTACTTTTTTCCGAGACACGTCCGAATAATTGCTGCCATTGCCTTATTTTTTAATATTTCGTCTTGAAAATTTTACACAATATTCTTCAAATGTCATACTTTAATGTACCATTAGTTTAAATAAAGAGATTTTAACTGTGCCGTCACAAAAAATTCACAAAAACTTGCCTTTTTTTGTACGAATTAACCTTACCCCCCCCTTAAGAAATTCTGGAGTTCTCGTTACTATCTGGAGCTGGAAACATGTAAAATTATTGGATTTCTCATTAAAATCAAGAAGAGTTGTTGATTGGTAATTTAATTAAATATTTACGAGTAGACCAAAGTTAATTTGCGACCCCCGCCCGAGGGAGTCGCGGCTTCTTCCGGTCCGAGGTGCGAGACAAATGGAGATTATAATTCGGCTCAAGGCCAGAGCACTGTGAATAATTAATTGCGTTTCCTTAAAGGGGTCGTGTTTTGAGGGGTTGTACCGTAGGAGTCGGCAGATCGGGGCGCTTTCAGACTATAGGGACAGGAAAAAAAACGAGCGAACCTTACAGTAGTCGCATATGATGTGTAACATTTGACATCTCTCAATTAAACATATAAATTGAGCAGCGACAGAAATTAACATCAAAATTTAAAATAGCTAATACCCATATATTTATTAATTAAAGAAAATGTAGGTGCGTTTATTTATTATTGAATTTTGCCCCAGTAGGTAGGTACCGTATATAATACATACGCGTTTTGTTTAGAAATGTGTTTGGTCAATAATATGTTTTTATTTATTTTCAAAGATGGCGATAGTGTGCCGCTTTATATATTTTATGAAAATTTTGAATAAATATATAAAAATAATCATATAAAATAAATAAAATTTGAGATTGTAAATCATTAAGGGTAGTTATTGTTTTATTATTTATTGGATGATTTCGAATATTTATTATATGTCAGAATTAAGCAATCTGTTATGGTTGCCTTATTATTATTATATTTCTCAATCTATAATGATTATGTGTTTTTTCTTTTAAATAGAGACGTATCTTATGGCGGAGACAGTGAATGGATTTATTCGAGCAGTCGTGCCACTTTGCAACGGTGTATACAACCGGTGCGGTGCAGCACGGTCCTGTTTGTTAGTTGAAAAAACTGTCAACCTGGAGATGATTGAGTAGGACCGCTATGGAAGCTGTTGCTCTAAGAAAGGTCCTGGGTAAGCGGTAGGTACCATTCACTGTTATGGTTGCCTTTTGTACTGAAAATGTGTATGAATTATCTACTATTAGTAGTAAAACCGAAGTAGTGAAGTACCGCTCCTTCCATTTAAGAATGACAATCGAATTACTATGCATAAGCCGTGCGTACGAGGAACATTGTTTCACTCAATACAATGAAACAATGTGCGTCTCTACTAACTCTCTACGTTAATTCTGTGGTGGCCCGAGACACATACACACAGACACCCGTGTAACGAGTTATCACAGATGCTGACATCGAGTACGGCAGGCCGTTATCCTCGATACAGAGGTCGAGCGCTTTTCACTGAAAGCGCTGAGCACAATCGAAAGTAGGACAATAGAACAAGAGAAATGCTACGAACAGCTATCGCAATCCAAAACAGCGGACGCTGCAGATCGAAGACACAACTCGCAAGGCACCGCGGTTCCTTTGTCCACGACCAACTTTATAAGCGATAATCTCCAGAGCAGATTATCTCACTTCCCCAGTGAACGGCTCGTGTAGCGGAAGCCCTCGCCGTCATCCCTTCGGACGTCACGCTTTCACTTGTAACCCCTGTACCTACTGTAGTCTTTATAACTTATCAACACCACTTCAACTCATCCTAAACCGGAGGGCTCATCCACCTCCAAAATTCTAAGTCGATTATCTTTCTTAAAGGAAAGAGATCTTACATTAGTTTATGCAAAAACCAGTCATTAAACTCATTCTTTAAAAATCGATAAACTTAAGTGCTTGCTGCTGTAGAATGATAGAATAAAGTAAGTAGTCTTGGCGGCGCCAAGGAAAGTGAATATCACCGATATAGTACATTTTCGGGTTACCGACCCCTGACGTAGCACCGTGACGAACAGACGAAGGCTCTGTTTAATGAAAAAATGTACCGCCGGGCGAACATCCGAGTGTGTCCGATGAAAGGGAAAAGAAGAGTAAAATATCGCGTCTCGTAATTCAAATGGGATTAAAAATGTGAAAAGGACGAGTATGACGGAGTACAGGGTGTGACGGAAATGATAAAAGTAACACGATCCCGCGATTAATGAAGTTTGTAAGCTAAAAAGAAGACACGGTATACATACATAATGTTCGCCGGGTTTCAGCTCTACGTTTCTAATTCTCTCGGCGCGTGACAGATCACCAGTCAACTGAAATGTTTGCGTGTATTTTTGTATATCTTTTTCAACTGTCTGAATATTATTAGTGCCATTGCCAAGTATCGTGGCTAGGCAGGAACGAATGAAAACACCGGAAATTTATTAGCAATGCATTAATTAATTTAATTTATTAATATGTCCAGAAACACCAAAATATTAGTGTACAAAACGCTTATTAGGCCAGTGCTCACGTACGCAGCTGAGACGTGGGTACTAACTAAGAGGAATGAGCGAGCACTGGACGGTTTTGACATGAAAGTCTCCCACCAATAAGCCTTATTGGTGGGAGACTTTCATGTCACCCGCGAACAAGTACGGCTAATCCGTAACTTTTGAGGCCTTTTTAGCCTTGACAATGGCACGTGATACCGTGTCGAAACGTCGGCCTTGGTCTTCTCACGGAGACCATTTACAGAAAACGCGAGGGAGTCCAGAAGTTCCTTTTGTTACATATATATATATATATATATCTATCTACCTCCGCGGGTAAAGGTCGTTTCTCGGAAAAACATACGGTTCGTATAAAATATCCGCAACCAGTTACAGTTAAATATGTCTAACGACCGTAATAACAACCTTAACTCTTCAAAAAAAAAAAAGAGATTTATCTCTTTCAGTGGATCAGGATGAAGTTTGACATTCAGATATTTCCCGTCGAATCAGACCAGTGGGTCGATCAGGTCATCAGGAAACACAAAACGCGTCATAACTTGATTTGAATGTTGAATCGCCCATCGTACAACGCGTACAGACCAGTAAATCCCGGTCGAGTTCCCCCCGGCAGCGCGGAGTCCTCCTCTCCCTATTATTCGAGCGTGTTTCTCGCCAGCCCGAACAGCAATAAATAAGGAAAAATAACCATTAGGGGCTCTATTACGGCGGATGGCCGGCACTACACTCGATATTCCGTTTATGACGGGAAATATAATGGAACAAACCCTTTTCAATTTATTCTCCTTTTAAAATTTTCCTGTTTATGGAGGATTAACCCTTCGAGACCAACTGCAAACTAACACCGCCTTATCTATTTTAAAATAAATATCATGTATTTATTTATTTTTTAAAATGCGGTGGACACATGTCGCCCTCTATCGAAGTGATGGCCAAGCAGAGCGGGACTAGCCAAGTCGCGCACCCAATTAATTTTAATAATTTCCGCCAAACAGACGCCACATGGATGTTTATATTTGAATCTTATTCCCCAAGGTACTTTTATTACCCACAGGAATAACTGTGCATTAAATTCACCGTTAACATGCGTGCATCGCCTTGGAAACAAATTTTCGGAATTCGTAGACATTTTTCGTTGTAGGATCACACTTAGAATTAATGACAATTTAATGGACTACATGAATTATATTTATTAATTTATTTTAAAGAGTCCTAACTATTGTTCACTTCCCTTTTAAATATGTTTTGGTTTTATCTTTTATATTTATTTTTTTGGTTTATTTTATCTTCTTATCTTATTTATCTGGTATATTGGTATAATCATCTTTATTTTACTCTATTATTAATTTGTTAAAAGTTTCTTATTACTACTGTTTGTTTGTGTAATAATCATCGTTTATATATATTGTTCATTAATTTTATATTGTTCATTTATCTTAAATGTGTTTTTATTTATATTATTGATTTTTGATTATTTACTCTAAAATGTATTTGATGTTAAGTACATAAAAATCCTTTTAATTTACTTGTACTCTAAAAGCCCACTAGGGCGTTGATTAATAAATAAATAAATTACCTACTATATTATTCACTTACATTGCTTTTTTCTTAACTATATTTAGATATTTTCATAGCTAGTTAAATAAAGTAATGTAAAAGTCAAATTTCCACCATTGGAATGCCATTCTCCAATATCATCGATGAGTCCTAATTCTCGTACTGCATCACGAAATGTAGGAACTGAGACAACCATTAATAGTCCGCAAAGATTCAAAGGACGTAGCCCCAGTCACTTGTAAAAGAATAAGTCTTAAATGGTATAATTCTATATTTCTAGGAGAAACGGGGGACATGCGACCAATAATCTTGTCCCCGCCACATTGCCTCTTCTTCCACTGCTTATTGCTAGAAAAAACATAGAAATTAGTTAAATCCTGATACTTAATATTACATGCCTCATTATCTTGTGGGTTAAGTTTAAACCATGCAGTTAATGTTGTTTTATTTAAGGCTGTAGAGTCCAACCAAATTCACCTGATGGAAATAACAATGGAAAAACCATCGGATCTAAATGTATTGATAACATATTAATACGCTGGAGACCTCCTACATTCTTAGGGTGAACAGCAAAATCTACGTTTGGCGGTAACCTACCTTCGTAATCTGCTACATACACAATGGCGACTTCATTTTATACCTTCTTTGGTCATCTAACGAAGAACGCGTAAAGAGTAGTTGAATATTCCGCATCTGGCCCCCGTGCTCTGCAACTATAGATTCTTCTTCCTCAACCGCTTCTTTCAACCTTTTGTATTGGAGAGCATATGGACTTACACGACGGATGACATTATCAATAGTTTCCATTATATTTTGTTGACATCTAAGGTTAGACGGATGGCTCATACGTACCCTGACTGCTTCATCCGCATCGTAAACATATAGTTGCGCATATGCCGGCACCTCTCCATCACTCTGCAAACTTCTAGACGTTCTATGATATACTTCACCTGAAATTTTTAAACAATACGGGCCTACACCTGGTATGTCACTTATTTGCACTCCGAAAGATGCAAATGCATTAGCACAGTTGTACTGCACATTTAAAATAAGATTTCGCATTTCTTCCTTCAGCATACACTCTTTGCCTAGCATTTTTACGTTCCCGCTGGTCAGCATTCCTTCTTTCACATTCCTCTTCTGTTATGTTTGACATTTCTTCTGGCATTTCTCTACGTCTGGCATTTCTTCTTTCATATTGTGAACTCGAATCGCATTATCAAATTGCCGGTTTGTGATGTTGAGTCTTCCATCGGAATTCTGAAAAATAATAATATTTATGTATAAATACGGAGAAAATGACACGTAAAATGACATTCGCGCCACGCGCTGTGAGTCTTTTGAGGTTATATGAGAGACGTTATGACGTTCATCTAAGGTTAAGTTCACTTTGCAGTTTAAATAAAATATAAAGCGTAATAAATGTTTAATAAATAAATGTTTTGAACGTTTATTGAAGCAAGATTAATGCAAAAACAATAAAAAGAAAAGCGTAAACGTATACTTACTGTCAATGTCATAAAGCGTCATTCTGTGGTATGACCAGCACAAAAATTCGTTGACTGCAATTACGTTGGCTGTTTTAAATACACGGATTCCACGAAAATATTTTAAAAAATCTATAAATTCCGATATTTTAATTTTCGATAATTTGGATTTGGATGTTTTTTGATATCAGTTTGTTCGTATTCCTATATTTTTTAATCTTTTTAATGTACTCTAAAATGTTTTTTTTTAAACTGGCAACAGAAATTATCCAAATGCAGAAACGACATTGGTTGGAGTAATTAATATATAGATTATTTTTAAAGATTGGTTTTACAATTGTTTTATACCTGATGCAAGAGATTATATGAAGAACAAGAATCTTGATTTTAAAATTTTATTAATATTGGACATTGCGCCAGGACATTCGCAAGATTTGAAACTCCTAATGTTGAAATATTATTTTTACCGCCTAACACTACATGTATAATCCAGCCCCTGAGACCAGGGTATAATTTCAACATTTAAAGCTTATTACACTCGTCGAACATTTGAAAAAATAGTAGAAGACATCGATCAAAGTGAAAATTTTCCACTGCCACAAGCATGGAAAAAATGTTCTATTCGAAATCGTGTCGATATTGTTTCTGCATCCGCTAAAGAAATAAAACAATCAATTTTAAATTCTTGTTGGAAAAAGCTGTAGCCAGAAGTAATCTCCGGAGAAAATGTTTTACCACCAATAGAAGATGAATACCAAAGGACAATAAATATTTGTCGTGGTATTGGAGTAGAAGGTTTTAATAACATGGATATCCATGATATTCAAGAAATATTGGAGGATCGTTCGTTGAACGAAAATGAATTAATCGAAATTTTGAATGAAACTACCACAATTAATGACACAGAAAGCAGTTGCAGCGAGGTAGCTACAGGTTTCACATTAAAAACTATAAATGAGGGCTTGGAATTGGCTATTAAATTAGAAAATTGAAAAGGATCCTATAATGGAAAGAAGTTCGAAATTCAAGAGGGAATTACAACAGATTTTGGAATCTTATAAGGAAATACGTAAAGATTTATACGCTAAAAGCAGACAATTGCTTATAACCGATTTTTTGAAGGCAAACCACAAAAAATTCAGAGCTCTCCTCCGATGATGAATACTCACAACCGAAAAAGAGTAAAAATTAAAAATTATTCTAAGTGATAGCGATGATGAATGAATGCTACATTATATTTATTTATTTATATATGGCTTTTTACATCAATAAACTTAATATGTATGAACATATTAAAAAAGAAGAAAAAAGAGAAGACTATACAAAAAAAGAATAGTAAATAAGACTATACAAATATGAATCCATATATAAAATACATGATTACGATTAAGAGAAATTATATTGTATGGGTTATTTAAGTTTTTTTTCAATAAATATGTAAATTGATATTATTTTTATTAAAAAAATAATGTACATATTCATATAAACTATCTTCGATTTTTTTGGGACGCAAACCCTAATTTTGTATGAACTTCAAACCTTGTATAACACGGATTTGTATAACACGAGGTTTTTGTGGAACCATATAACCGTGTTATACGAGGCCCGAGTGTATATATATATATATATATATATATATTTTTTTTCTTTTTGTTTTTAAAATGAAAGTTATACAGCACCCTGATAATGGAATGGTAATTTCTGAAACATGTTGGTGAAAAAAAAACTCACATAAAAGTAGATATAAACAAATAAAATAATCAATATATTTTTTTAAAGAAATCTAAATGAAAATGGCAGGCTATATCGCTCGGAGGACGAATAATCGTTGGACGAATACGGTCATCCAATGGAACTCAAGGGAAACTAAGAGGCCGTCCTATAACTGCTGTTCGTTTTGATACTATCATCAAATTGGGGGAATTACAAAGCAGCGAAGACACTTGGGAAGGAAGAGAATAGAATGGCTGTTGATCATGAGGATAATAATTAATAATTCCCAAAAACTGTAAAATGGATAAAATTTAAAAAATTAGTAAGATTCAAAAAATGTAAGTGAGTATCTACCTAAATACAAAAACTACGATTCTACTCTCCCTTACTCCGAGTTAGGGCTTTCAATCCCGGAGATTTTTTTCAAAATAGTGTTGTGCAATATATTTACGATCTTTCTGATCTACGTTTCGGTTTCATTACAGGGTGTATCATCAGGGCCGATCAGTATATTCAGTCCAACATTCTTAACCATCCAGTGTCCAGTGTCCTAGTGGTGTAACATTCATTCTCTTCTACTCTGCCAGAAGGGCTCAAAGGGATCAAAAATCTGATGATCGATCTTTTTTTGACTTGTCAAAGCTGTTATCACGAAATGACTGACAACTTCCCTCGAAGTAGTACAGCACAAAGGGATTTATATGTATAGAATTTTCGATGTGTATTTTAATTTCCTAACCTCGTTAAAAATTAATGATAAGTCAAAAGTTAATTAAACGTCAAATAAAAGAAAAAAATGATAATTATTACTCCCTTTCTTTTAACTCCTAGCGTCTGGTTGGTTGGTTGGTTGTCGGACGAAAAAATTTTAGATCGATTTTTAACACTTTTCCCTTGATCCAATCGAGCTGAAACTTTGCTAGTAGACTCGTGGCGACGATCAAGAAGATTTTCGTTAAAAAAAATAATTATAGTATAATTTTGGATTTTTCAAATTTTTAATGGTTTTTTCATACAATTCAGTAAGTTGTATGGAGATTCCGACGCACATGGTAGACACGAAACCCGAAAATGAGAAAGAGAGTATTGTAAAAACTTGGTTTTTATGGGTTACTTTTTTTTGTCAACCAAATACTAATAAAATTAAATTTTAAATATAAATGAACAAAAAAACATTATGCAAAAATACGTGACACAATTAAAAAAACTGATTTAATATTTTGACACCCAATAAGACCAATATATCCATGATTTAAAAAAAAATCAGGGTTGAAGAAACATCCGCCAGCATCGTTATCCCGGTACTTAGGTAAGGTCAGCACCGGTGCCCAGAAAACCCTCGATTCCCGGGATCCCGGAAATGAGAGCACCACAAAGGCTTCGTGAATCTGAAAGACATCTTCAGCAAACAGATTGAATCATGTAAATTATGAAAAATCTGTCCAGCATTAATATTGAATTCGCTGAGCTTTATAAACTATCCGGTCCTTTTCCATTGCAGTCGCAACAGTGACGCTACGAAGTGAAATAAAGCACCCGAGAAGTGCGGGCCCGAGGCCATTTTAATAATGGGAGCCTCGCGATGTTGATTTGGGGCCAAGAAAGCGTTCGTCGGCTGAAATGCAGCTCAATAAAGCTGTCAGGGCACATATTACGCGCCTAATAATGGAGCGATGTCATCTCAGATACTGGCACTACGGAAATTCGTAATACAGGCGTTGGCCACTTGACAAAATAAACATATTCCAACTTAAATAAATTCAGAATATTTTGAGTGTGTTCAAATCTTTCAGAACAGTGCTGGATTTATGTCACAGAGACATGGTATATTCTATCATGGGTGGAAATGGCGAATGTTACAATTGTGTAAAGTGATCACTTAAGCCAACCAAAAAAGACAGGTCATAAGTCCTGTGTACACCCAAATGACTTCTATACCTACTTTCCCATAATTAATACAGTTTCGTCTCTGTGAGATATCTATAATATACACTAATTGATTAATAATGTCTCTGTGACATAAATCCAGCACTGTTCTGAAAGATTTGAACAAACTCAAAATATTCTGAATTGTAAATACTGGTAAAAAGGAATTTAACAAAAATTGGAAATAATATTTCCTGGCGTATCCTAGTGTAATGCAAGTATTCGGATGAATTTCATTAACACAATAAAGTATATTGCTCCCAAAATTCCGTAAAAAATCAATGTAGATATTCTCATTAGCGACATCTGTGGGGATTTAGGGGAATGAAAATGGCTTTGTACAGGCCGCATGGAAAAGGCGCTTACAACTCATATATGAAAGCTTTCCACGCAATTTGAACATATATACAACTTCCAAAAAATGAATAAGCATGGTATATTCTATCATGGGTGGAAATGGCGAATGTTACAATTGTGTAAAGTGATCACTTAAGCCAACCATAAAAAGACAGGTCATAAGTCCTGTGTACACCCAAATGACTTCTATACCTACTTTCCCATAATTAATACAGTTTCGTCTCTGTGAGATATCTATAATATACACTAATTAAATAAATTGTCTTGGACTTCTTTAAGCGACACTTGATCGTAAATTACCATTTAAAAAGTTATGACATCCGGATTCAGATTATATATATTTTTTAATAAGTGTAACAATGCTGTATTCCATTATATTCAATGATAACTACGAGTAACATCTAATTGATAGTTATCGGGAACGTAACTGCGGAGGAGCAGTCTTGGCTATAATAGAATTTTAGTCTTCCACATAATGCCAAACAAAACTAATTTTTCTGCCGAACTACCCTGTATTTCAACTTATACTCTAGGGAGTAAGATTTTTTTTAAATCACAGTTAAAATAATAGAATCATTAAAAAATTGAAAAATCTTCTTCTTCTTTTATTAGATCCTTGATCTGTATTGACACGTCAGTCCCGGTCTCGTGACGAGGACGTCCAGCTCTCTCTCCATCCCTTTGGTAATCTCATTGGCGGTTAGCGCCCCTCTGGAATCCCGCGCATCATGGCTCTGGGAAGTGTTGTCTGGTCCATTCTCTCTATACGTTCCCTCCAAATCTGCCTTCTCTGCCTGCTCATTTGCCTGAGGATAGGTAGAGAAGACTTTTGTAGATTTGCATCAAATTTTCTTCTAAATGCTACCGATCCGTTTCCAGTGAGGATTTAAAAAAAGGTAACCCATAAAAACCAAGTTTTTATTATACTCCCTTTATCATTTACACTTCGAAAGGGAGTAATAAAAAAAATCCAAAAATCCAAAATTATACTATAATCAGGTTTTGCGTCTACCAGATGCGTTGAAATATTTTACTACAACTTAATAAATAAAAAAACATTAAAAATATGAAAAATCCAAGAATTTATTAATTTGTTTTAACGAAAATTTGATAGATTTTCTTGATCGTCGCCACGAGTCTGCTTGCAAAGTTTCAGCTGGATTGGATCACGGGAAAGGGGTTTAAAATGGATCCAAAGTTTTTTCGTCAGACAAGAAGACAAGCAGACGCCACGAGTTAATATAAAGGGAGTAATAACTTTTTTTTTCAACTTGTTCTTCTAGCATTATTTTCCTGTAATAATAATTTTTGCTGATTTTAAACACTATTTATTTAATTATTACTCGCTTATTATATTAACGACCATGTAAAATAGTTCTAAACATTAAATAACAATGTTAAAACATTTTATAAAAATTAGAAAAATGTTGGACAGAAGAGTTTTATGGTTGAAAATTTAGAAAAAATGTAGAAAATTAAATGAAGAGTTCTGTTATGAATAAACAAGTTTGTACGAAATTAACAACGAAACAAGCGTTGCAATTGCAAGCGAGGTAAACAAAGGTCTATCGCGTGACACGCAGCAAAGTATCAGAATATAACGAACTTCGTTCATGGAAAATATATATTAAACTAGCCAACAAGCATGTGACACCGTCAATGTTGTTTTTTTTTTGGAACTGCCGAATTTTCTTTACAAATAATATTTCCCTTTTGGAATAAATTGGCATATTTACGGCAACCCTCGAGGGAATTCATTAAAAGTCTTCCTCCGCCAGATATTGTAAAAGTCTTAATATTCTTTGGTCCAGGAATGCAGGTTCCAATTTTAAAATATCGTCCCATTCCGAATACACACTTTTCATCCCGTTTTCAAATAAGCCGTCGCCGTCGCCGCGGGCGGGGGGGGGGTGTTTGACTCAGTGGCGGTGCGAAGTAGATTTTTAATATTTAAACGAATAAATTAACCGCAAAACCGCATGAAAACACTTTCGGTGCCGTGCGGGGAGCATGCTAAACAGCCCATACATCTCCGGCGATGCGCCGCGCGCCGGGCGCCGACGGGTTATTGAAAACGGTGTATTACCATACTCCGCCCCCGGCCGCGCCGCTCCGGGGAGGAGGGCAGCTCGGAGCCGCCGGGTCAAAAGGGTCTCGGCAGTTGCACCGAGCTGACGGTTTCTCTAAATATGGATAAATCGTAATAATACTTATAGATATAGGTTAGGTTTACAGTACGGTCGTTCGATTTATTAAGGTATTGAAAAAAACAGATATTTTATGGGACCGGTATGGATAGGACTTACGACGTTTCGCTGGAGTCATATCACAGAGCCTTAAGGAGAGTGCATTATTGTTGATATATTCAGTCTTGACCGGTTGCCACGACAAAACAGACAAAAAAACAATTGACACAGAAAATTCACATACAATATTCAATTGTATACAGACTCGTTGAGTGGGAAGTGATTCGAAGACAGTGATCCAAAGATTCGAAGACTAAAGTTAGGACGATTAGCACCAGAGCAAGCGTTACCAGTTGTCGGTAAACAGATTATCTAGAAAATATGGCTAAATTTCATCACCGAATTACCGGCAAATAAATTTGTAAATATCGTTAATTTTGGTTAATTAATTTTCATTTATAAGTGTATTATAAAACATTATTTACAAACTACAATATAATGTGACGATATTTATTTATGGTTTTTGTGTTTAATTTGTAGAACTCCATATTTATTTTTAGCGAAATTTAAAATAAATTAAATTTTAATAAATATTATTATTAAGTTCTACGGGTTAAGTATTTTTATGTGTTACAGCTGTTTCGGCTTGTAAGGCCATTATCAAACAGTGGATATACATAAAAGCAAAACACCTAAATTAGAAAACAGTGGCATATACAAATTAACATGTAATCATAAAGATTGCAATGCCACATATATAGGACAAACGGGAAGGTCTTTTTTAACTAGATTCGCGGAACACATGCGCTGCTATAAAAATAAAAATTTAGAGTCAAAATTTGCGGCCCATTTATTAAATGAAAACCACGTCCCGCAAGGTGATAACGAACCAAAACCTTTACATAGAAACAAAAGGTTTTAGGATGAATTTACTTGAGCAACTAGAAATAAATAAATATAAAAAGGATCCAAATATTAAACTTTTAAATAATCAACAAAAAATAATCTTCTCTCCACTTCTAAATATTTTTAAAAAACCAATAATCAAGGACATAAATTAAAATAATATTTATAAATAACACTTACAGAAAACGGGGAATTTTGATAATTAAGCATAACGTTAACCGAGTGAATAGTTTACGTGGTGACTGTGGGGAACAAAAATCAGTTAAATATTTGTTATATGTGTCTACAAAACACGATAAATAAGCTTGTAGAAGTGACACGCTACAACATGTAAACATAAACAGTGTGTGCATATAATGCTATGTGTTACTGATCGCGAAGACGCGGAAAACGTCCAAGGTTCCGGATTAAAAATTATAAATACCAAAATAGTGCTATAATAACTAATACTGTGAAAGTGAATGTGGAACGGAACCAGCAAATTTCGACCTCGGGGATGACACATTCCAGCGCCAAAGCAACCCTGTGCGCATCCTTTGCAACATCTGGTACACAGATGGACCCGGAGCACAGACTGACCGAGCGGAGCGAGCGGATAGACTGGATCAGGCGGATCGATGTGAAATAGACAATGTGTGAAAAGGACAATAGTTGTAAATGAAGTTAGGATCCTAGCCCGACGTGTGTTTCGGACCACTTTGAACTGGACTCTTATTATGTGTATTTTAGATTTAAGCTGTTTGTTTATTAGTGTTATGTGTATAAGGGAATCTATTATTATATGTAGTTTAGTTTGTGAACAATTTTAGCCTACTATTATGTGTAGTTTAGATGTAAGCCAAGTATTGTGAGAAATGCAAACGAGAGATGAGTGCTTGATGTGAGTATTAGGTAGTAATTGTGGGAACTATGCCTATAGGTAGCGACAGGGCTAGCCACCTGTCATGCCGCAGTCCCCACGGTGGCGCAAAGAGGAGGATAGAATGCCGGATTGGTGTGTGGAATATTAGAGGAGGAATGGAAAGGAAGATGAATGAAATGTGTGAGAGCATGAGGAGTAAATGTTTAGATGTACTATGTATAAGTGAGAGTATGAAGAAAGGAAGTGGAGAGATGGAACACAATGGTCTGCTCGTACTGTGGTCGGGAGTCCCAGAGGCAGACCGAGCATGCCAGGGTGTTGCAACGCTGCTTTCTGAGCGAATGGTCGAATGTATGAAAGAATATGGGTTCATTAGTGCCAGGCTCATGTGGATCCGTTTCAAAATTGGGATCACTGGGGTATTTCTTATTGTAGGTTATGCCCCTGTAAACTCAGATAAAGACGAAGTGAAAGATGAGTTTTGGACGAGTGTAAGAGATGTCATAGACATGAAAAGCGACAGCGAAAGATTGATTTTGGCTGGAGATTTGAATGGGTGGGTTGGAACTCGAAGAGATGGCTTCGAGTCTGCGCTTGGTATATTTGGGGATGGAAGGACGAATGGAAATGGCGATAGTTTGCTTGAAGTATGTTTGGAGTGGAACCTTTTTGTATCCAATACTTTTTTTGAACACAAAGGAATCCACCAATATACGTGGGAAAGAGGAAATGAAAGGTCAATGATTGATTTCGTTGTAATTGACTCTAGATTGAGGTCCGCCACTGTTGACACCAGAGTATTTCGAGGCGCTGAAATTGAAACGGATCACTTTCTTGTAGTATCAAGAGTGAATCTGTTTCATGGGTGGCGATCTAAGAAGAAAACAGTGGTAGCCCCGACTAGGGTCAAAATCGAAAGATTGCAAGAGAAGGATACCAGGGAAAAGTTTGAAAGGAAAACCGCTGAAAGGTTAAATGAGAAATGTATGGAAGAGCTCAATATTGATAGTGCATGGGAACACATCAAAAAGAGCCTGTATGAGTCAGCCAAGGAAGTGTGCGGTGTGACCGTCCAAGGAAGGAAGAAAGGAGATGCATGGTGGGATGACGAGATTAGAGATCTTATAAATGAGAAGAAAAAAGCGTGGTGTAACCTCTTGGCATCAAAGAATGGAGATGTGAATGGATATACGCTAGCAAAGGATGTATATATTGTATGTAAGAAAAAGGTAAAGCACGGAGTGAAAGAAAGAAAGGAGCGTTTGAGGAAGGACGAGGGTCTTAAATTGACTCAGAACTTCCAAGAGAATATCAAGATCTTTTGGAAGGAAGTTAAAAAGTCTCGAAGTGGTACGAAAAGAGGTTGTGTGAATGCTATTATGTCAAAGAATGGAAAGATGCTTAGAAACGAGAATGAAATAAAAGATAGATGGAAGGAATTTTTTGAAGAAATGTATGAGAGTAATGGGAATGTGAGTGAGGACTCCTTTGAGGCGTCCAACGGATTTATGAATAGTGACGACAGTGTGAATGAAATAACTGTGGAAGAAATTAAAAGAGCATTGAAGCACATGAAGAATGGCAAGGCTGTGGGTTATGACAATGTTGCTGCCGAGTACATTAAGGGTGGTGGTCCAGTAATACTCACGTGGCTTCATAGACTCTTCAACCAATGTTTAGAGGGCAGCTACACTCCTAAGGATTGGAGAAGAGCTGTTATCATGCCTCTATACAAAGGAAAAGGGTCGCGAATGGACTGCGCGAATTATCGGGCCATTAGCCTATTGAGCTCTGTTGGCAAACTGTATGCGAGAATTTTGATAGAAAGAGTGAGGTTGACAACGAAAGAAAAAATGCAATTATGGCCAATAAGAATTGTTCAAAGAAGCAAGACTAGCGGGTCGGTACATAATGGCGTTCTAGTGCAACCCTTATGATGGAAGTGACAGCTTGAGAATTGGCAAAAAGAGGAATGAAAGTAGACTGAAGCGGTTGAACGGCGGGTCAATAAGGGGGGACCGCTTGGTGGAAAATCTTTGGTCTGATAGAGTGAGGAATGAACAAATTAGAAGTGAATGCAATGTGGCTGTGAGTGTGGAGATAGAATAAAGAAAGGAGGCTGAGAGGTTGGTCATGTGGAACGTATTGAACGAGGAAAGGATGGTTAAGAAAATATATGAGGCGAATGTTGAAGGCAACAGGAATAGAGGGCGTCCGCGAAAGACCTGGCACGATCAGGTACTACAAGTATTGAGGATGGCCCTGTTAAAAGCCGCAACAATCGTAGAACGTGTATGAGAAGATGTATGAATGTGGCCGAAGCAAAAGTGGTGTGCCAGGATAGAAGAGTGTGGCATTCAATCCTCTCTGCCTACCCCTGCAGGGAAACGGCGTGATGGTTCGTTAGTTAGTTAGGTAGTAACCTAGGCACCTTTAATGATAAGTGCCCGGGAAAAAACGTACATTACTGCAGGGCTTCACCACAAATATCTAATTACTCTAAATGGGAAGGGGTAACTTAAAATTGTATAAATAAGTCGTTTGTACGTGGTATATCCACTGTTTGATAATGGCCTTACAAGCCGAAACAGCTGTAACACATAAAAATACTTAACCCGTAGAACTTAATAATAATATTTATTAAAATTTAATTTATTTTACTTAAAAAAAAAAAAAAAAAAAAAAAAAAGTGACGATATTTGCAGAAAGCAGTCTAGTTGAGATATCGTGAAATTTACTCCATCGTAATATAGTGCCCGCATGAGCATTGGAAATTCGTGACTAAGTATCGCAAAAATCACTAGTCAAGTTTACGATGGTATTTATTGATTTTTATTCAAATGCCATTCTTTCGAGAAATAAGTCTGGTTTCATTATACCTTATTTCTTTCAATATGTCGACATTGTAATTTCATCAATTATTAAAATAATAACATTCTTGAAATTTATTTATTTAATTTAAAGTGATTTTTAAATAATCTCTATTTTTTATTTTATTTCTATATTGTGTATTATTTTAAAAGTTTAAATAGTTGAGATCAATTATTTAAAAAAATATTAAATTTATTAGGACAATTATATACTAATTATATACAAGGTTTTTATTAAATACTTCGATAAACAAATGGATGCGATGTCAAATCGTTCTTTGAAGGCAGATTGCTTAAATATAAGAAGAAGGAAATGGATGCGACAACGCATTAAACTTTGTTTTATTCAACAGAATTTGTTTTCTATTGTAAGCATTGGCAGCCCTCGTAGCCCAGTGGGCATGACACTGGCTTTTCACCGAGGGTTTCGGAATTCGATTCCCGGTGAGGCCACAATTAATCCATGTGATTTACTAAAGCCTGCGTTTTTTGTGTTGTGTTTCGCTTCTGTAATTGGGCCTCTTGGCCTGTTGAAGTTAAAATATAAAAAAAGTAATCTTTGCGTAAAAAATATTAAAATGTATTAATTAAATTTTATTAAAAGACTTTCCTTTCAATTTGTCGTTAAATATCGTAATTTTTGACACCTTCATAATTACCGGTAAATTATCGATAAACTTAAATAGGTATAAAATTCAGAGTTTTACAGGCTTACCGGTATTTCATTTTCCAGTAAATTTGCATGCCCAAGTTAGCACCTAAAGGAGCCTTAGGCTGGGCTTATGGCTGCAGATTTCTACTTTCGGGGGTAAAAATATCACACCGGCTCGTTAAATACGGTATTCCATCTCAATGGAAAGATCTCATCTGTCATTTATACCGTATACCAAGTTGCCACTTTTGTGATCTGTCTCTGTATTTTGGTGAAGTGTCTATTATGTATAAGTTAATTCACTTATACCTCAAAAAAAATAATTTCGTTGTCTGTTTGTCCGTAACTTCCTATAACATCCGCAAGTTTATAATTTTTTTAAATTTTTTTTTATTATTTTTTTTTTTTTTCAACATATATGAAATTCCCACCTCCTCTTACATTCCATACTCTCCTCACCATTTTCTATACAAATCTACCACGTTTGACAGATCTTCCCAAATTTTGCGTACTTATTATTTAGGAATTGACATGTAAAAGTACGTTATTTTTGACGGGTTACAGCTAATATTTTAATAAAATCATCATGGTTCTACAGCTTCTGGTGGATTTTCGCTTCCTGAAGAACTTCTCTCTTTTGATTCCTCTTATGAGCTATTTATTTTCAGTCTTGCATTTTTTAAATCATGGAAGACATTGTCGCCTCATCTTAGTTTTGGCCTTCCTAAGCTCTTGCGCCTTGTTAGTCTTATGTTCAAGAATAACATCGGTATAACTTCACGTACCCTAAGCACGTACTTTTAATTTAACTTACATATACATTAAGACGCTTTTCTGAATATACAAATAATATAATTCACTGCTGCATCGGCCCGATGGATGGTACATCTAAAAATGTTCCTTTCAAATCATTTAGTGCATACTCATTGTTCCCAGTTTTAGAAGCGCTTTGTACAATAAATAGAGGTGTTTCTGGAAAATAAGAAAAAACAAAATTTGAATGACAGAAATTACTAATATTCGCAGTTTTTGCTCTTCTGTTGTTACTTATATTTTCTCGTCCTAAGATGTGATAGTCAGACAAGTTGTAAGATATGACAGAAAGATGCGACGGAATTTAATCTACCGAAAATTTTTTGCAAAACAGAGAGCTTTGTCCCACAGAGATACCATAATAAATAATGCAGGTGTCGGTAAAATGTAAGGTACGTACATCTTGAAATGCAGTAGGTATACGAATATGAATTTTTTAAGGCACAACATCAAATGACAAGCACACTTGGGTTTTTATTACAAGGATTAATATTTGATTCGTAAATTACCCGTTAAAATGTAATATAAAAAGTTCCTTCATTTTTAAACATTTAGAAATAAATTTTCAATATCTCGATTACTTAATTTGATAAGTTTTGGCTAAATAGTCCAATAAACAATAAAAAGATACATATTTGTGGACGGCCGTAAAAACGTTAGAATATAAAGTATATATAAAAATATTCCAATTTCAAATAATTATAATGATAATTTCGTTGAAATTCATTCAATTGTTTTGGTTTGAGAATATTATACTCTGGTATAAAGCATAAGCCAGAGGGAAGGACTTTTACTGCATTATCACGAAAGTCTTAAACAGCAAGAAATTAACATAGTCGAAGTCTTTTGAATAGTCTAACAGAATTTGGAAATAACTAAACTATGCTGGAAACTTTGAAAACATCGGGTCTTAATAAATACGCGAAGGCATTGGCAGGAACACACAATTATTTGACAGCGAAAAAACCATAGAAGTAAAACGGCGATTCGATGTGAATTATATTGACCAGCGAAATATATTGACAGAGTACTTTCGATAGTGAGTAGGTATATGTGATCGCAGACCTGCGAATATACTGGAAAACTCTATAAAGTGTCCCAGAGCCAAGTGGAAGACTTTGATAGTGATAATGAGTGCAGGTTTGTTTCCAGTGACTTAATGCATGAAATAAAGTAATAATAAATTAGAAGTATTTCCGCCGCCGCGATTCTACGACAGTATTAATGGTAAAAAATAAATATCGGAAAATCTGATTATGCGAATTAGCAAAAATTCTCGAATTTATATGTCAAGGCGACCATTTTCTGCTCGCAGTATCATTGCCATCAACATTCTGAGAAAAAGATATTATATTATATTATATTTATATATATATATTTGACTGTTAGATTTTTAAAGAACGCGCGGAGAAATTTTAATGTAATGTTGATTTGTTTCTTTTTTTTCTTGAATGATCGATTTTTCAGTGAAATATAAGGGAATATGCAAGAATTTAAATCCCGGGTTGTTGAGCTAATAAATAACAAAAACAAAGGTTAATTCGTCCGGTTTTTCACTCTCGAAGCATCCGAATTTAGGTGGATCTTATTTAGAAACACGAAGAGAAACGACCGACACGAGCCGGGACCGTATTACTTGCATCGTGGACGCGAATTGCGGGTCTGACAGGAAATAAATTGAATGAGAAGAAGAGACAAATGTCTAACCTTACACAGATGAGAAGAATCCGACCGCAGTTATACCGCGAGGGAGAAAAAAGATCCTTCGCCTGAGAGACTGTCTTTTTGTGGAGTATATATTCATGTCATTGTTAAGTCCCCGTAATGCGAGCTGGCGCAGGGATGGGAATATTAAAACATTTCATTAACAATATCCGACGAAATTAATTCGGCAAACTTTAAATATTTTATCTTCACAAAAATATTTAAATATATGAATTTAATAAATAGTTTAAGTATTTTACACTTATTATTTACTTAACAAACACTTATTATTTATTACGTAAAATGACTTGAACGATTTTCATATATATAACTAAATTCAATGAAAAATCCATTCAGGCGTAAATTAAAAATAAATCATTTTTATGTAACTTATGTTTAAAAATTGTCAACCCTTGTGAGTCTATCTCTCCCGGTGCCTTAGGGAAATCACTAGTCCCAAGAATATCCCTCATGTTTCCATATAATATTTAGTCAAAGAAAATTAAAAGCGCTTTCCTATACAAAAAAAAACTCGGTTTAAAGCAATGTGCTTTCTAAATTAAAAACGTTGAAGGAACCTACTATATCACAAGTAAAACATGAGAAAATTTTTCATTTTATGATCGAAAAAATCGAGCGATTTTTGGTACTTACATGGATATGTGAAACTATCATATGTGTGTGTTATGTGTATAGTTCACTGGAATGGAAGGAAGAAATTTCTTCATTATTAATATTTTTAATATTTAAAGCATTATCTTTGTGGTCAGACAATTTAACAAAATGCTATTTATTAGTATATTACCACTAAAATTTTTTTTTTTTAATTTTGATATTAAAAACAGCGGTAAAAATATTAATTACTAATAATGAAGGGTTAAAACATATTAATACAGAATTTTTTTATATTCGTAAAGCCATAAAAAACAAAGTTCCTCTAATTTATAATCTAATAAATTTTCCCTATAGTCCTCTGTTTGATTTAAAATTATCGGGTAAAACCCAAGATTTGTCAACACCCCTTATAAACCTCATCCCGTCTCCCTTTTTCTTCTACTTAAATTCTTAATCCTTTTTAATAAGAAACTTAGTGCATGTTAGTCTTTAGTTAGAGTAACACGCGTGTGAAGAGTATTTTGTGAAAGTGTTGGTGTGTAAATAATACTATGGTGTGGTGTATATTGATATTTATGTGCTAGTGTAGCGATTGTCCTGACGAAGAGACAGGTTACGTCTTGAAACCGGTAGGCAAAAAAGTAATTTTTAGTGGTTATATATGTACCTAATAATATAAATAACATTTTGTTAATATTTTTTTGGTAGGTACCAGGATATTTTTTTACCTAAGTACTGTATAGGTACTGAATTAATTAAACCATTATTTTAACTCCTTACAATGACAATGACAAATTTAAATTTTCAAACAATGAATGTTGTGATTTTTATAACAAACGAAAAAGACGCATTTTCAAACAAGAAGTCATAAGTCAAATCCTTTTTTTTTTCCATTATAATCACAAACAATTAGTTTGACGTTTACGAGTATCATTTATAAAGTAAATTTACCATGGTAAAGAATGGCATGTGATTGTTTGATATTTTCTGAGATATGATTTGCCAGAGAGACATGAGCCATTTATTAATCAAAACATCAAAATAAAACGTAAATAAAATAATTTACTTTATATTTTCACTATAAAAATTAAAGATAAAACGTATGAAAATTACAATTTACTCTGTTTCTTATTTGAAATATAAAATTTTCCGCGAAAATAACATCCATTTATCGCTGCATAAGTACCACGAAAAAAGAGATTCGGATGAATAAATTACACAATACAGATTGACGTAATTAATACGAGTCAGTACAGCGGAAGAACTTTTAATATATGAGTTACGACAAAATGATTAATCTATTCTTTACAATATATATTCGTATAATAATTGGATAATTTAAAAATTAATTTGTTTCCCCAATAAACTGAATTAAATATTATTTATCATAGCCGTACAGGTACACTGACAAGGTGGGATTGCTATAAGCTCTCCAATCATAAAAACTGATGATAGTGAATGGGCATTCACCGTATTCCCGGGGTCGTTTAATCAGCGAAAGCTGGCATATCGACCCTACTACTAATATTAATTCTTAAAATTATATAAATGCCATATAATTTTAATAATTAATAAAAGTTTTTGGATTTCTGCTCGATTCTTAAAAACAATTCTGTTCAAACACTAATGACAAGTAATACATATAAGGATGAGGATAGATTTACAACTTAAGAATGTTCTTAGGTTATCAAGGAAGCACTAGAAATCTACAAGCACCCGATAAATATTAATATAGATGATGGTTTCAAATTAAAAACATCTTGGTATCCGGCGCTTCAAAGTCATTCTCGTCGCAGACTCCACAGAGATAGTGATCACACAACAGATGAATCATACACACAACACAATACAACACATCATGATTTCGCCACGGTATTTCAAGCCGATACTAAACCACAACACCATCACTCACAACAGCACATCAGCCCTGATGATGGACCCTGCAATGGGATCCGAAACGTCGGCCCGTAAGGTCGTAACAACACGGCATAATACCCCAGTAAACACAAACTTGAAGATTTACAACTTGATGTTAATGTGATATTCTTGGAAACAAATTATGTTTGTGCACTAATGATAATTTTCAAACGCGGGGATTCCAGACATCATTATTCTTAATAACAAATATGTTTGAGCACTAATGATAATTTTTCAAGTTCAGGGATTCCAAATTGGCGTCTCAGGTACTTTTCTGTGTTGGTGATTTGATCCAAATCTCTGGTAAGTCTATAACAAAAATAAAAATTTACGGCAGAATGAAATGGAAAAGTAGAGGGGATGTATAAATATTTACTTGTTCGTTTATGATTTTCTTATCAACTTCATGTTTAGTGATCTCTAGCTGTTCAAAAAAATTTAATCTGAAAGCCTTTGGTCTCGAACTGCAGTGGAATTGGCGCAGATTGGTAATTTATTTTATGGTTGTTATCTATCAAATGTTTCGCGAACTTAGAATCTACTTTAAATTTCTGCCACGATTTTTTATGTTCCGAGAACACTGATTGGCAGTCGTCACACTCTAGTTTATATACTTTTTTAAATTTTTGATTTTATCTTTTGCGTTATTTGTTGTAAAAAACGTCTCCCCTGCTCGGTTCCGGGAATATCCTCTGAGTTACTATCCTCTCGTCATTGGTTTAGAAATGAAACCGGTCAACCGGTTAAATTGATAATTTCAAAATACTCTGGTTTAGTAAAGCGGTTAAAAAATTAAAAAATAAAATAATTTTAATATATGAAGGTAGGTATGTGTCTTTATGAAACTATTAATTTTAATTACTACCTGCAAAAAATTTAACCATATCGGATAAATAATTATTCAAATATTCTAGAATTAAAAAATGTATTTTACACACAGACCACTAAAATAAAGAAAGTAAATTACATTTTTTGATGCACAGTCTGGTTTCACACCTGTTTCCAATACGTTTGACATGAGCTTGTAAGTTTTAAAACAATAATGATAAGGTCAAAAAAAATTTCTTTTGTCGCCCGTTATTACAAAAATATGTTTTAACTTGAAGAGACTCGGTATGGAAAGATATTTTTAAAAATTTGGAACAATGTCTATTGTAAAAAAGGGTTTGTTTATTAGGGGACTTAAGTAGAATAAATACTTTAAATGCAGTATAAATGTGTGTCAAATAAAGGCGAGGGGGATATTTTTCTTGTGTGACCCATCCTATGTGACCCAATTCCCTCGCCTTAAGAAGGGGTACGGTTCATTGCTGTACAATTTTGTACTCTGTGATTCTACAAATACACAGTTATAAAAAATGTGAAATATTTATAACACTTTCTTAACTTGATTCTTCAAACTCTTAATCGGTTAAGTTTAAAAAAAATTTAAGAATAAAGAATTGCTTGAAAAAAAATTGATTGGGTGTAACCATAGAAGTACGCAGAGCGAAATAAATTATAAATTTAGTCAATATTTTGAAGCCCTTAGAGCTTGGCATGCAAGAATAAATAAATAAATAAATTAATAAAGTATTGCTACTATTTTCTACCCGAAAAGGATTTCAAATTTTTTCAGAAAAAAACAAATAAATTAAAGGAATTCTGTATTTCTCGGCGAACAAACTGCAGTAAAAATTGCAGGGTTCAAACGGTATCAGAATAAATTAAGTGTTCATTTTAAACAAGCCAACTTATGAACAAAATAATCAAAAATTTGGATCACTTTCATAATCAACCAATATAAACAATATTCGTCGAAATTGCAAACACTCTGCAAGCCTAAATTTTCGATCAAACTAACTTGAATGGACGATTCAATGCTTACCCCTCCCTCGCTTGTAAGTTCTCGGACTACATATTATGTTACGACGGTCCTGCATGACCAATGTCCGCACGTGCTTAAGCCATGTATTCACTAGGGGACAAATCGCGAAACATTCCGCTCGGCATGTCGCATCAACATCTACGCTCATGTTTCGGGGACAATGACGCGGCCATTTGACGTGTACACACCGGGACTCGCATATCTTGTCGCGGAAATGTCACCCGATGAACTTATGTTGACAGCTGCGGTATCTCATTTGGCGAAAACGGGGTTCCGCGCAATTCGAAATGTTTTTTTGGGTCGCAATTTCAAATAAACGAGGTTTTATTGTAGTAAATTGAATATTATTAAAAACAAGGTCCTTTTTGCAAATAATTATTGTTTTCCACGTCACGGAAATGTGGCCCTAGGAGGTTATGATGTCAACTGCGTATCTGTTTATATTAATGAGTTTATCGAAACGTAAGAGGAGAAAAAAGAGGAGAATGCGAAATTCTTTACTGCAAAGAAAAAGAAGGACGGACATTCTATGCGATCTTCGATCGATACAGCTCGATGAGTTCAAGAACAATTTCGTTTCCCCACACTGTCATCTTGACAGATACAGCGCATGCGTATTCACTTGTAAACATACCACGTGGTACTGATGCTCCGCGGAATGTTGCAGTGAGTACGCTCGGGTACCGTGCGCATGGCAACGTTGCCACGGCACGTAGAAATGCCCCGTTATGTTGTGCGCGCCGTCGCGGAACAGTGCACGACGTTGCAACGTCACGTAGACTCTGTGCCACGCGTGCTGTTGAGGGACAATTTGTCCCCTAGTGAATACATGGCTTTATTGAGGCTCGTTAGGGGCCTTCCGAGACACGGTTTGCTGTCCTTTGATGTTCGGCCATCTTTTAAGCAGTTGTACCACTCTTTCATCTATGAGATGCTCATGTCAAGTCTTAAAGCCTGTTAAATATTGCGAATATTTTTCACTTGGATGTCGCCAAGTTTTAATAAAACACTTTTTTTTTAAATTCATATTTTTACAGTAGATGAGTAGATACATGTTTTTAATAATAAATTGATTCTATATTATAACATTTTTACAGACATTATACTCCCCATAATATGAGCCAAAGCCGAGCTTATGGGAGGAGTATTAACAAGCTATATTAAAGTATAAAAGAAGAACTAAGGAATAAAAGTATAAAACGAATTAAAGTATTTAAGTATAAAGTATAAAAGAAGAACCAAAGAATTAAAGTATAAAAGAGATATGTGGACAGTGTGACGATTCATCGTGGTCGAAAATCAAGGATTTGACTTCTTTCTTAAACTGTTCGTATTTTGGAATGTTCCTTTCTTGAAATTTGTTTTGCGATAACAATGTATTGTACCATTTAACTCCCAAGTATGTATAATGATGTTGTGCCATGGTGGTTCTTAAATATGGTATCTTTATTTGTCCCTTTGTTCTATGTCTATTACTTATACAGTCTAAGGGGTGAGATTTATTTATAAAATATTCTTTGTTAATTTGGCAAAGGGAGTTTGTTTTGTATATATTTGTGAGTGACGGTAGGTACATTAAATTCTTGAATTAAATAAAATAAAAATTAATTAAGTGGTTGTAATTTTGTTTTATAAATTAAATCATACAAAATTTTTATTTTTGAGTATTTTATACTATTTGAGTATTGTATCTGTTATGAGCCTGTAAATTGTTAATAAATGAAAGCGGTAAATGTGGTTTATTGAAATGTATCGCTAATTGGAATCCTCTATTGATGGTGTCGTGTTTTTGAAATATTTTTTGATTCGATTATTATGATATTCGACATGATATAAACCTAGTACTCGAGCTTTTTAAAAAGTATTAAATACATTTTAATAATATTTTTGAAAAACTATCCACAATATTTATGTTTAATTTTGGTTTGACAATAAGCCTAAGGCTAAGGCTAAATCTTAAAAGATCATTCAAATTATTTGAATGAAATCGACCCTCGCAAAATCATTTTAATTATGGTATAATATTAAAATAAAAAAGGTGGAGATCAAAGGGATAAAAATTATCTTTAAAAAATAGTATTTAACAGTTCAATTGTATAAAATATTTGATAATACAACAAAAATGAATTAGCTTGGTACATACTTTTACCTTTTACAATATTGTCACGTGAGGTGGCTGCGGGAGGCAAATTAAAGCACTGGAAATTGGTTAATGATAATTAAATATTCAATGTACTAAGTCACTTAACATGAATTAAATTAGTATACTATTCTTTAAATCAAATTATTTCGCAAATTATCACTCGTATATGAACACTTTGTTTTCGCTGGGTAACACTTATTTATCGCTCGTAGAATATTTAATTCTCGTACATAGTCGCACTGGTTTATTTGGCCACTCAGGTACTCCGTTCGATTATTTTCGATTATCTCACGACTGGCAACCATGTCTGGACGAACGAACTGTCAAAACATGACTCTCGCGCTGCGGCGTAGTCCCGGTATTTTCTAGCTTTCTAGATCATTCTTGTATTTAGAAGAAGGTTTCCGAGGCTTCTGGGCTGTTGAAGTCGTTTGTAGATGTTTTCCAAAGGTTTTAGATAATTTTAGACATCTTTAAAGCCTTTCTATTCTTTCAAAGTGACATTATAAGGGATTCGGACAGTGTGCAATTCCTTCTGCTTATCATTCCGTGATGACATAATAAAACTTGCAGATGGGTCATTTTGGTTTGCCGTAACAGTTAGTAGATCCATTGAATTATAGCAGGTAATTCCTCCACCATAAACGTGGTTTCCCTGGTGTTTTTCGAAATCAAAAATGTTTTGTTCTAGATCTGCAACAATATACCACTTTAGTCTACGCGTATACGAAAAATGAAACTGATATTCCTAAAACACATAAAGATATACTCGTGTGAAACAAAATTATTGGAAGAAAACAAAAAAATATATACACATATATAATTTTTTTTTTTTTTATTTCTACAAAGTGAACGCTTTCACATTCGATTATTTATTAAACGTTTTTTTTATTAACCACAAAAACTATAATATAACATATAAACTCTCCACCAAAAATAAAAAAAAGAATGAGCCAATTTAAAGCCTCGTTATAAAACCATAGACACCGGGATAATTGATACCTACATACTCCATTTATGTCATGGCTGCTGGCTACGGATAGAGAAGCAAATATAGATTTTTCTCTGGGAATAGTGAATTTTGTTTGAACGTTGTAATAAAAAAGAACTCTTAAAATGAGCCATATATTTTCTTTCATACATAAACAAGATTTATATTTATTATAACAGATATTGTGTCTATATATCTATGCAAGTGTACTTTGCAATTGTACTCACTGTAAGACAAATCTTTATGATTGCTTGGTAATTAACTTAAGGAACTTGTTTAGTATTAAATATACTAAATGAATAATTACAGCCAATCTGTACTGCTTTACAGCTTTGTGTAGAGGCAACGAGTGAACAACTTTACATAAGTACCGAGATCAAAAATGTCATATTATTAAACCCTTTACTTCAAAATAATACAATGCGTTTAATTAATTAATAGGTAAAGATCGGTTCGAAGTTGAAAAAGACACAAAACACTTTTTTTATTTGTAATATTTATGTTTACATTACATTTTACATATATGATACACCTTATTAAATTTGGATGGATTTTTTTTCAAATTTTTTACAGTCCCATGAAAGTATAAACTTTTTATGGAACCGGAGAATGTCTCCTATATAATAATAAATACTACCCTAATAAATGGTCCTAGACTGACGTTATATTCAACATTTATTATATTTTATATGCATGATATTATTTCAAAAATTAAAAAAAGTGCCAACCAGCACCATGAAACTAACAATTTTAAATAAAAGTAACATGAAACAAAAAAAAACTAACCCATAAAAACCAAGTTTTTATTATACTCCCTCTCCCATTTACTAGTGGAAACTGGTTTGTATACAACAACTTACCTACTAAGTTGTATGAAGAAACCATTAAAAATTTGAAAAATCCAAAAATGTATAATTTTTTTTAACGAAAATTTGATGGATCTTTTTGATCGTCACCACGAGTCTGCTTGCAAAGATTCAGCTCGATTGGATCATGGGAAAAGGGTTAAAAATCGAACCAAAGTTTTTTCGACGGCAAGCAAGCAGACGCCACGAATTAATATAAAGGGAGTAAAAAAGTAACCCATAAAAAACAAGTTTTTATTATCTTTCTCATTTACTAGTGGAAACTGGTTTGGCGCTTAACCCACGCGTTGGTCTTCGGTCAAGCGACGCTACGAAAGGGAGTAATAAAAAATTTCCAAAAATCCAAAATTATACATTACTCAGGTTCCGTGGCTACCAGACGCGTTGAAATATTTTCATACAACTTGGTAAGTTGTATGAAAAAACCATTAAAAATTTGAAAAATCCAATTTTTTTTTTTTTTAACGAAAATTTGATAGATCTTCTTGATCGTTGCCACGAGTCTGCTTGCAAAGTTTTAGCTCGATTGGTTACGGGAAATGGGTTAAAAATCGATCCAAAGTTTTTTCATCTAGCAAGCAGACGCCATGAGTAAAGGGAGTAAAAATGTAAAGTGATTTCTAATAGATATTTTTTATTTGTACTTCTTTATTTAGTTAATAATAAATAATGAGTAGCTTGTTGGTCTTGTGGTTAGCACTGGCCTCGTGATCCAAAGGTCACAGGTTCGAACCTCACTCCAGACTAGCAAGTTAGTCCTATTTTCATAGCACAAGTGTTTAGCTTAGTTTGAAAATAGTAAGAATATTGATGTGACGCGTATTCCGTGTTCACATCTTTATTTAAAAAAAAAAAAATACAATTATCATAAAATAATATTAACCATGAATATATTCAATTTTATACAATAATTCAATTTTTTTATTCTGTGATGTGACTTCTGGATTCTTTCTTGAAAATGATAATATTTCGTTATTTTTTAATGTTCTGTGGATAGATTATTGTATTTTTTTTAATAAAGACAGTTTTGTGAATTTAATAATTTTGTCCTTTGAATTTCTTACGTTATGTCGATGTGTTAGGCTTATGCTACTTTATTTTTGAAGTGTTTTGCCATTATATCATTTTAGATGTAATTTAATATAAAAATCATTGGTATTTGGCTTTAGTACCTACTTCTTTTACTTTTTTGAGCCAAATCTATTTTTTTTTATATTTATAATGATTCCCATCGCTCTGTTTTGTTGAATTTCCAATTTTTTTATGTATTTTTCGTTACTCAAGTACAAAGTAGGGGAAGGTGGTCTGAGATGGCATAGATTTTGAAAAGATTGATTTTGAGAAAACACGTAATTAAATTGAAGTAAATAGCCATTCTGTATTAAATAAGAGTTAATTATTATTAAATAAACAATCTAAAAGTTTAACAAAAACTATATTTTCTTTTAAAAATAATCAAAAGTAAAAATGTTTCTTAAATACATCTCACCCAACCCCCATGGGTGAGATGGCATACCCCATAAGGGTGAGATGGCATACATTGAACAATACCCACTATATGCACCCAGGTAGATGGCAAAGTAAGCAAAACGCATTATTTATAAAGTTTTTAGGTAAGGGTTACTTTAAAATATCACAAATAACGCGTTTTGCTGTTTTCGGTAATCTGATGCACTCCGCGTGGCACCATTGATGGCAGACTTGGCATTGAAGTCACCATTCCCTGGAGCAAGAATGACTCCAAGACTCCATGCAATAAATGCAAGTTGAGTTTTCATCATCCGACATAAATGGTTCTTCCTCGTCACACAAGCTGCCAACACAACTTGTTTTTAAATTTGTAACGAGATCTTTGGTAAATGTAGCTTTATGTTAACCTAAATACTCTTTTGATGATTCTCTTTTTTCTACTCAACGTCGGAGAATAGTAGCTGGAGCATTGTATGTTTTTGCTGCCATCATTATTTTGCTACGAACCGCTGCAATGCTTCTCTAATATTTTTTTCATCCCAAGCTTGCCTAGCTAATGTATGATTAATTTTTCTAATGTATGACGCCATTCTAAAACAAAAAAGGTAAATTTTCACCTAATTATTATCGCAGAAAACCAACTATTTTACACAATAAACTAATTAGTAGCACTAGTTACTGCTTTATTTACGTAATGATTTATTAAAACTTCCCACATCGTCTGCTTGGTGAGATGGCATATCCCCTATGCCATCTTACCCAGTTGGCACATAACCGAGAAAAAACATTGCATTTCCATTAATATGAAAGCTACATTACTCTAATTTCAGTAAACCGTAATCATCATACATAGCCCTAAAAATACATTCAAATTTACCTGATATCTTATCTAGAATACTTGTAATTTTGGTTAATCTTTTATGAAAAAATAAATTTACGCGAGGCAATTTTACGAAAAGAAGCATGGTGTCCACCTGGATAGTTCTCGCGCACTGGCTACGGGCACGTTGCGACGTGTTTGCATTAGTAATCTACCCGTGTAGATGGAGACGTCACTGGGCGGCGAATTGTGGAGATATACCGACTATGCCATCTCAGCCGCTGTGACGTCTCAGACCACCTTCTCCTACTTGAGCAATATTGAAAATGAGGAGCAATTATTGACGTTTAAATTATCATACTACTTGAATATATATTTTAATTTACGCCAAACTACCCTTAAAACCTACTTGTTAAGTGTATTTTACGTTACGTGTAGTTCAATGTAAAGTTTATTTTAATTAAAATACATAATCATTTAGCATCATTAAGTAACTATCAATTGTAATATAGTGTTGCTTTGTTTATTCACCTATCATGTTAAATAATATTATAAAATTAATAAACTCAATAAAGTAAAATAAAAATTGCACGAACCATCGGATCGCGAGCTTTACAAGAAATATTATTATTAACCATTGTTTTTAATAGTATTAGATTCGGAGCGAGGGTCGAGCGTATAATCGCGCGACCCTGTCACATAATCCATATTTCTAACGCTGCTGATTTATGCGATCATGCAAATGGCGAACAAAACTCGAGCCATTCCCGGATGATAATGTAGCGTTTGATTCACTGTTTATTACTTAACACGACTGAAGGCAGTTCCTTCCCGGCCCCATTGTCTCGCGACCCCGGGGCGGGCGGGGCGAGTCACTCGAGGTCTACTATTTATGCCGCCCAGCCTTAAAGTTACTTCAAGGCGTTATTGTTTACAGAAAACTTTAAGCAATTAGTGCATTTGTGCTTTTGTGTTTCTCGACACAAAAGTTTGCTCGGTTTCCTGCTACAAAGAAATACTTAAACAGAATCCAAATTTTCATCTACAGCAGACGAAAACTTTATAATATATAATTTTTTTTTTTACCAATACTAAAATTTATTAACAAACTTAATTTTTTTATACGTCCGTTTTGAGAACACAATTACTGGATTTTTCCACTGCGGGATTATTAGTCTCACGAGACGAAGAGACGAAGCTATTTATATGAGAAACAAGTCTTTTGTACGTTGGCCCAGGGTTCAAAATCTGTATGAGCAAGCTTAAGTAAGTGATCACTCTACACAATGCAAAGTTCACCAATTCCATCACAAGATCATCCACAAATCGAATTTTTGAAAGTTATAAGAGGTCTGTTCAAAAAGTATGGCGAATTTTGAATTTACGCAGGTTACGTATATTCGATTTTTTGTAGAGTTATGTTGGTACTCATGTTTCTCTCTTATGCCGATAATTTCGGCCATTTTGAATGTTCAGTTAATTTTTGACAGCTGCTTTGCTTGCACGTGTTTTGGCCCGTTTTCGATTTTTGCCTATTCCAAAAAATGGATCAAAGAATCTGTATCAAATTTTGTGTGAAAAACAAAATAAAGTGCGCGGACGCATTCCAAATGTTAACTGTAGCATATGATGAAGCTACCTTGGGCCGAAGCAACGTTTATCGGTGTTACAAAATGTTCTCAGAGGGCCGAGAAGGTGTGAACGACGAAGAGCGTGCCGGACGCCCGAGCACGTCAACATCAACGAAAACATTGATGAAGTGAAGAAAATAGTATTGGCCAATCGTCGAATCATCCGGGCGTTTCCGGCGGATTGCTTCGCAAAAATTGTGCATGACTTGCAGGTAATATTCCTTATTGACCATTCTATCTTGTGGCAAGAACTCGACCGAATTTAGCGATAAACGTTGATTTGATCCAAGATAGCTTCACCATATGCCACAGTCAACAATTGCAATGCGTCCGCTCACTTAATTGTGTTATTCACACAAAATGTGATACAGATTCTTTGATCCATTTTTTGGAATAGGCAAAAATCGAAGACGACCCAAAATACGTGCAAGCAAAGCAAATGTCAAAAATTAACTGAACTTTCAAAATGGCCGAACTCGTCGGCATAAGTGAGAGATATAAGTACCAACATAACGCCACAAAAAAATTGAAAATCGAATATACGTAACCTGCGTAAATTCAAAATTCGCGATACTTTTTGAACATACATGTGTATGTTCGAAAATAAAATTCATCCATATATCTATTTCAAGTGGCTTTGCTAGTAACATCTGTTGTCTCTTCTCATGAAACAGTATACAAGATTAATAACCCCTTGAAATTTACGGATAATTTCTATTTGGAACACATATGGAACTATTTGGAACATTCAAAAGTTCGGTGTGTAGATGTTCTTACGATGAAATTGGTGAACAGTGCATTGTGGAGAGTGATCGCTTAAGCCAGCTTATACAGGTTGTAAGCCCTGGGCCATCCTACAAAAGACTTCCATACATATTTTTCATATAAATAACTTCGTCTCTGTGAGATTTATATAATTTATCTTAATTAAATTTAATAATGTTAATTTTACAATATTTTAATTTTCAAATTTTAACGATCGTCTTTTTCATAAAAAATTATTATATCTACAAATACTAGTATAATGGGTTATAATGTTTTTCATTTAATTAGATAATTTTGAATGGTTAAAAATAAGTAAAGTTTATAAAACTAAACTAAATATCATAAACAAACAATTCACTTGAACAACCAGTTCTATCCGTGAAATATACCATTTTTTACCACTATACTGTTTTTTTGTATTTTTCCAGTTATATCATATAAAATTATTTAAAAGAAAATGAAATCACTACGTGATACTTTAATTTTTTGATTAATTAACATAATTTTGATTAATTACAACCATGACTTAGAAAACTATTGTTTTAGAAATAGGTGGGATAAACATATAAACTCAAGTTGTTAAATAAACAAAGTTAATAATAAATTTGATTAATTTATTTTTTAAATTTTTATCGTAATTTTTGAATAATTTTACTTTGTAGCAAATTTGCGATCCTCGTGAGGTTGATCCTTTGGAAACAAAACCGATCCTATAGAAAAACAGCAGGATATTGACTTTTCACCATATTTAATTTTAAAAAACCCTTCCGGAAGTCAAAATATGAACGAAGTTAGGAACTTTTTTGTTTTTGATCCTCCGATATTTATAAATTAGATGGCGGGTAATAATAATCAGGTTAGAAAATAAATTTATTATTTGACTCTCAGCTGTGGAGGATTCCAAACCGTAACAATACCGTAACTTATGAGGCTTTGACACCGTCACTATATAATATTATCACTTCACACCACTCTCCCGGAAATCCCATCCACCTCCTGCCTGAATTAATAGCAAACATTCTTATCATTTAGAGGATTTGTAAAGCAATGGAACCTTGCCCCCACAAACTTTTATTCAACTAACTCTTTAATCCGAGAAACGCCGAATACGGACCGCTAATACACAAATATTTTTTGACGGAATGTGATGTCGAGGGCTTCTGGTCATGATCGAAGAAAGTGCATTATAATTTTCCATTCACGTAATGCAACCATTAACCATTGACCCTCTGCTATATGTAGAATTTGGCAACACTCTTGGCTCTACAACCCCTAGTGGGTCTTGGCCTCCTCGACATTAAAATATATATTTATGGATGGTAAAAATATAAAAATATATATAATATATCTAAAGTAACTTTGTAGATAAATAAGCACACGAGTTTTGAAATTTAAAATAATATTAAATTAATATATAAAAGATTAAATTATATTTTTATCTGTTGAAGGAACATATGTGAGTTGGAACGAAGTCGGCATCTTAAAGCATAAAAAAATTGGTGTGATAAAATATAATATTTGAGTTACTTTGACTTCACAATCTATAGGAAACAACATTTATTACAGTTAAATTAACTAGAATGGAGATTATTATTTAAGCAGTACTGCACATTTTAGGTGTATTTACTGGCGAAACAAAGTTAATGGTGCACTAAATGCAATTATGGCCAATAAGAATCTGTCAAAAGAAGCAAGACTAGCGGTACATCATGGCGTTTTATTGTCAACCCTTATGTATGGAAGTGAAGCCTGGAATTGGCAAAAGAGGAATGAAAGTAGACTGAATGCGGTTGAAATGCGGTCACTAAGACGCTTGTGTGGAAAATCTTTGGTCGATAGAGTGAGGAATGAACAAATTAGAAGTGAATGCAATGCTGGCTGTAGTGTGGTAGATAGAATAAAGAAAGGAGTGCTGAGATGGTTTGGTCATGTGGAACGTATGAACGAGGAAAGGATGGTTAAGAAAATATATGAGGCGAATGTTGAAGGCAACAGGAATAGAGGGCGTCCGCGAAAGACCTGGCACGATCAGGTACTGCAAGTATTTGAGGATGGCCCTGTTAAAAGCCGCAACAATCGTAGAACGTGTATGAGAAGATGTATGAATGTGGCCGAAGCAAAAGTGGTGTGCCAGGATAGAAGAGTGTGGCGTTCAATCCTCTCTGCCTACCCCTGCAGGGAAACGGCGTGATGGTTAGTTAGTTAGTTAGTTAGTACTGGCGTAATTAAGTCTCACCAGCATGTGGCAGTCTGAATTTTCGATATATCAAGTATTTTGTTAACTACAAATTCAAATAACTAAATGATTAATAAGTTTAATAATATTTTAGTTCATGTGCCTAGTCATGGATCAATGAAAGCGATTCACTTGTGGAGTTATTTTCAGCAGCCACCCTCCTCACATCCATCGGTCTTATCCTTGTGAGCTTGCTTCCTAAACACACGAATTACCCTCCGCCAGCAATATTATTGATAACCTAGGTCGTGAGGGTGAACCTTTTGGAACTCACGCCGAGTGAAAATATTTTAAAATTTTAACCGCTTTATTGATGTGTACATTTTTAAAACCAATTTCCGGGTATGAAAATGAATAAAAAATTAGAAAAATTCAAAATATACACGAACATTACAACCACAATTGATAAAATATATGATATTGAATGAAAATAAAATGGATTAATGGCTTTTTTGTATTTGTTTTGTACGCTGATTTTTTATGTCCGATTTATTTTCCGTACGTGTCTTGCTTCTCTGATTCAATAAAGTTGACAAAGAAATTTTAATTTTTAAGTTTAAGTAAGAATGATAAGGCATTTAAAAAATGTTTATAATTATCTTTCTAAACAAAATACAATATTCAAATAACATATTTCAAATATATGTTCGAAATACTCGAATAAACGTATTGTAAAGGGCTAAAAAAAATCACGCACTCCTGTCAAGTGACAGTTGTTTGGATCTGTCACAACACTATTGAAGATTCCAGAACGGCCTAGTGTAATCTACGGCTTTCTGGAAGCATCGAGAAACGTCCATAAAATCCTGGAAGCCACGGGAAAGTTCTCCTAAACACTGGGAACGCCTACAACGTTCGATACCATATAAGAATATAGAATAACATAGAAGATATAATAAATACGGGCGAGGCCGTGCGCGAGTTGATGTTTTAGCGCGCTTGACAGCTAGGGTGGCCAACCGAGCTACAAAAATAATCTAGAAAAGTTCTTAAGTAGCAAAATAAACCGAAGCGAATAATACGTGCGGAAACTGGATGGAATGTTGCAGTGGTAATTGAATTTTTAAGGTGTTCAAGCGATAATTAAGTGTCTATTTACGAGTGATAATTTACAAAACAGTTTTATTTAAATATTAGCGTTTTAAGTGACTTTATACATTAAATAATTAGTTAATCAGTAATTAATGAACCTGTAATAATTCCTCCCGCAGCTACGACTCGTGACGGTATTATACATACTCGAAGTTAAAGCAGTTATAATTTTTTTTAAATTTGAAAAAAGCAAACATATATTCTTGTCATACGGAAATATTAAACAAAATGTTTAAAGTTTGAGAAAAAATGAATTAATAGCCGACTCCACTAAACGTTTTATAGTTAAAGCTGTTATTATTTAAAATAAATTATGAAAAAAGGGGAACATACAATATGTACCTACCTGAACACGCATACCATAGATATACCAGCATTGCGCTGGGCTATGCCAAGTCTCCTTGTGCTTCCTTAAGAGTTAATAGCATAAACAACCTAACCAGTATAGCTAGTACATGTTTGAATATTACAAATATAATATATATTTATTAATAACAGCAATCTTTTCAAATTATTGGCAATGGAAAAGTTTTATTTTTACCACGATAAATAAAAAGCCTGCTTTCAAATAATCCTATTGTAGGTGTTAAGTGCTATTTACGCAATTAACACATTTATGTGGGTACTCGTTGATATATTCATCACAATATACAGACATAGATATACCCATCAGATATATTCTCAAAATGAAATCCTGTTGAAACATGCCCATTTTAGTGGCGATTATTTATAAGCCTCTTGTTCCCATTCCATTCCCAGATCAAACACTAAATATATAATACACATAAATGAACATGTAAAATATACTTAAATGTAAAAATACATATTACTAGAGCGTGCCGCATACACTTGTAATTGGGATAAAGGACATAGTCTTCATTTATAGTATTTTATTATTAGAGTATCATGTACCTATTATCCTGTTAGTGTCTCTAATAAATATAAAGAAACCTACTTGATAATAATCCTTCAGTTGGCCAAAAAATAGATTTTCATTAATAAATATTGATTGTGTTCTTTTCTAAATTAAATTTATAAAAGCCCGGCCAGCCGGATTCCATTCTGCGCCTTCAGATCTGACTGGTTTCTGAACGTAGTGTCTGTACTTATACCACGACCAGTTCTCGTCGTATAGATATAATATAATAAATTTTCAACAGTGTCACGAACGGTAACTAGTATTTTTAACATAATTTAATATACGTATATATTGTTATATGGAACATACAATATTTTATGTGTGGTAGGAATGTTCTTAATTGCAAAAGATAAAAGTAACAGCTGTAGGAATATATTTATGTGTCCTTACTTACGTTTTACCTAAATGATATATTGAACTTTAGTAAAGAGAAAAGCAAAAAAGAAATGAAAGTAGACTGAATGCGATAGAATTTTCCAACAGGGAGACATAATTGTTTGGTAGGACAAAATACGGAAAAAATACTTAAAGGATGGTTGAGAAAATACATAGGGAATGTGTTGAAGATAACAGGAATAGAGAGCGTCCGCAAAAGACCTGGCGTGATCAGATTCTACAAGTATTGGAGGATAGCCCTATTTAAAACCTCAACAACCGTAGAGCATGCATGAGAAGATGAACGAACGTAGCCGAAGTAAAAGTAGTGTGCAAGATAGAGGAATATGGCGTTCTATCCTCTCTGTCTACCCCTGCGGAGAAACGGCGCGATGGTTAGCTTAGTTTAGTTCAGTTTTTCAGGTCTTGCGGTAAAACGCTCGCCTAATCAGTGAGGGTTCTGAGGATCGATCTACATCTTATTATTTGCACAAGTACAAAGTTTAGCTTAAATATAATTGCAATTGAAATAAATTATAAGAATTGTTTTTTATATAAACGTCCGCGCCTTTAAACTTCGCGCTGCCCTCAGAAACACTTCAACAATAAAATGAGTAACGCTAAACCCACCCCTGCGCTGTGTGCTGACGACTCGCTAAGATCAGGGGTTGCAGTTAGGCCGGATTGGACAGATTTATATCGCGACTGCAGGTTTAATTACGGTTTATTCTCTGGGGGAAAACTTAAAGTGCACTTAAATTTCCATTTTGATAACCTTACTTAAGGCTTTTGTCACCCAAGGTAAGTTAAATTTCTTCTCTGTTTTAATTAACAACTTCTGTTTTTTATTGTTGGGAACTCGCAACCATTACGTATGTTCTTTTCAAGATTTTTAAAAATATTTTATTGTGTGCTATCACATTTTTGTAAATCTTGAACAACAAAAGTTCATTCGTTCGTAGTCTGAGATAATTTAGACGAATCGAAAAATAATCAAGGTGTGTGGTGAGCTGGTGAGGGACAATCACTTATAAAGGAAAAATTTATATCAATAAAAGAAAAATTTTGAATTAGAAAATAATTCCAATGTTAATTTTTTTAAGTAGGTAGGTAAGTAGTGTAAGATATTAGTAGTGTAGTCTATGTTAACAGACAATGAGAATTAGATGTAGGCTTGGTATCGTATTCTTCAGGAACAACGTGTAACGATATTGGCCTATTCAAATAGACATTGCTGAAAAATTATACGAAAATATCTATCTGCTAAAGTTTATAATAAAGAGAAGCTTCACAACCCGTTAAATACTCTATAATTAAATATTTGCCGGATAAGTAGGTGCGGGCGAGCTTTATTATTTCTGCACGCGGGCGTGTAAAGCAGGCTTTATGTTATTTTGTTTAACGAGATGGACCAATTACAGGTGCGCCGTTAGCACCGAATCTGACCAATGAGAATGGTTCTGAGAGTTAGACTTTGACTTTTACACGCAAGTTGGAATCAAAGATGGCGGGAGATAGGGACTATTTTTAGGCGTTACAAATTAGAAAGCGGCACTTGAGTTTTCAGCTTGAAGGTCGGCCGAGGCTTTGTCGAGGAGAGTCCGAAGTAAGGAAGATAATTTAACTGGACCGAGGAAAAAGCCGGAGGTTGATAATAATTCAAAGGAGAATTGGAACAGTGAACAGATAAGCATTTCCAATATTATTTATTTCTATTGCCTTTTATGTGTATTATATTTGGAACCTTATATTACTATGCGCTCATCAGATTTAATAATTCATAGTTTTGCGTGATAATCGAGCGGGCGTTCTTTCCTAATACTTGTGTAACTTTCAAATATGCGGAGGAATTTTGTGTTGTCTGTGCTGGCGATTGAATGCACGGATTTTTATATGATTTGTATTGTTTTGGAAATAATTGGGATCGGAGTATTTATGTGGTACATGTTTGGATTGCGTGTCATTGGGCAATCGTTTTAAACAATTTATTCCTATCAAGTTCTTATAAAAACGTATTTCGAATTGTACATGTTGTATAGAGATAATTAATTTAGATACAGCCGGTCTTCAGCTGGGGAACACATTTATATTTTCTATTACGGTTAATTATTTTTACTATCGGGCTGTATTCGGAGGAGTTGTGCGTATTCAATGTCGCGGTTGCTTGTCTGATCTTGTTTCAATTAGTACGAGAATTTAATTATGTGTTTTGATATCACGATTGTAAGCGTGATATAAATTCAAATCGTACGAGAAATTTCCTCCAAATAATATATTTTAAAAATGCATCTGGATTTTATATTTATTTTATTAAAACATGAATGTGTGGTTTATTTGAACTCGTTACATGTTTGTATTGCGTATCATTAGGCAATCGTTTAAACACGATTTGTTCCTATCAAGTTCTTATAAAGACGTATTTCGAATTGTATATATTGTATCTATTTAGATTAAGCCGCATTTATTAATTCTAGAAAGGGTTTTCTGCTTCGAATGCAAGATATTATTTACAGGTCAGCCTGGCATATGAATAAAAATTGTTATACTGCCGCCGTCTATCGAACTCAAACAAGTTGACCTTCGGTCTTCCGTAGCCGTGATAGTTTTCATATGGCATTGTTTTATTCATTCTATATTAGATATTTGAAATGTCTTTTTTTCAACATATTCCATTATTGTGGGTCGTTTGCGGTTAGATCAGATCAACCTTCGGTCTTCCGTAGTCGTGATGGTTTTTCATGTGACATTGTTTTATTCATTCAATATTAGATATTTGAAATGTTTTCTAGAACATTTTCACTATTGTGGGCAGTTCGCGGTGTGTTCAGGGGTGGTTAACCTTCGGTCTTCCGTAGCCGTGATAGTTATTCATATGACATTGTTTTATTCATTCAATATTAGATATTTGAAATGTTTTCTACAACATTTTCCATTATTATGGGCAGTTTGCGGTTTGTTCAGGGGTAGTTAACCTTCGGTCTTCCGTGATCACGTTATTTACTAATATGACAGATTGTTTTGTTTTGTTCGTTTAATATAAGTAATATCATATTTTTATGAGTTACCGTAATTATTTATCTATATGATTTTATTATTGAGAGTGATGCAACGAATACTACTTTCATGAATACGAATATCAGGCCTACTATTCGGTGAATACGAATGCGAATATTTCCACCAAGGTGGGGGAACTTGAACATACTTGTAAATATAATAACCTTGATGCAACGAATACTACCTTCACGAATACGAATATCAGGCCTACTATTCGGTGAATACGAATGCGAATATTTCCACCAAGGTGGGGGGAGAACGCAAGCATACTTGTGGTTGTGTTGTTTATGTCTGCTTGTGATATCACTATACGGCGTAGATGAACTAGTTTGAAGGGGCTTATGTTCTGTATGTGCTTGGCGTAGAGGGAATAGTCTTCTTGTTTCTAGGATCCTATACAGGTTTACAGGTGCTGATATTGAAATATATATACAAGGAAAACACTATTTTGGGAACCATTAACTGGATGGCAGATATTGAAGCACACATACACACAAGGAGGACGTTATGTTAAATACATGACTGGAAAGTTGTTATTGGAAAACACAGGCGTCCAGTCGGCGGGACGCAAGCATATTTGTAATTATATTGGTTATGTCTGCATGTGATATCACTGTACGGCGTAGATGAACTAGTTTGAAGGGGTTTATGACCTGTATGTGCTCGGCGTAGAGGGAATAGTTTTCTTGTTTCTAGGACCTAATACAGTTTTACAGGTGCTGATATTGAAATATATATATATACAAGGAAAACACTATTTTGGGAATCACTAACTGGATGACAGATATTGCAGCACACATACACACAAGGAGGACGTTATGTTAAATACATGACTGGAAGGTTGTTATTGGAAAACACAGGCGCACTAGAGGATATGGACAGTTTACAGAGAACTTCAACTTCTGTTCGGTCCTTTTACTATTACTATTCTTTCGCCTTTTTGCTTAACCGTGGATGAACTAGATTGAAGGGGTTTATGTTCTGTATGTGCTCGGCGTAGAGGGAATAGTTTTCTTGTTTCTAGGATCTAATACAGTTTTACAGGCGCTGATATTAAAATATCTATACAAGGGAAATGAAGGGCTACACAGGCGCTGGTAATTGCTCAATTTTGGAGAGGACTCGTTATATGACTTCGGATCTGGATGCCATCTCGGAAGCAGACCAACTACAGAACTAAGATAAGAACCTTTGATATTATTTATTCCTGATGTTTTCTTATGTGTATCAAATGGAATGTTCGTGCTATATAATTTGTCAGTGTCTCATGGTCACTATTCATTTCATTACGTGGGTTCAGAGTTCGACGGTAACGGACGCGGAAACAAATTAGTACTTGTCGTGACGTGACGTCGGGATTATATCTTAATTATCTTTAGGATAGAAGCGAGGTCATCATACGTGCATTCTGCATTTAAACGTTTTACTAACATATATAAATACATATTATTGCGTTTTACAAATTGAATAGGTTCGCGGAAAATAGGTATTTCGCCCGGTTGTGCAATATTAACTTCCAACGTAGCATAATGAGATCTTATTACCGGCGCTAGACTCTTAAGGTTTGGCACGCGGGGATTATAAATGGGATAATGAACGAGAACCGAATGGGCGAGGAGTCGTACGTCTTTCACGCCCCGTGATCTTGGGAGGCTGAATTTCGATTGTGGAAAAAGATGAAGTTGGATCTACTCGCGTGGCAAGACAGGGTCGAATGTCGGAGCGCGCGTTCTCGACTATGGAGTCTGATTAGATTGGAGAGACACCTTAGGTCAGGGACTAGGTAGGGCCATCTTAACTGTATCTACCTGGTTAAGACTGGGTTTTAAAGCCAAGAATTACAGGATGGTCTGAAGGTCTTGATGCGGTGACCCCTCTAACATCTAAGGGGAAGAACCTCTCACGTCTTTTCGGGCCCCTTGGTGCGACGAGCTCGGGCTCTGGTTATGAATGTATGTGAATGTAATAACTCCGTACTCAAGGACGAGATAGGACGTGCCTCGTGAACGAGAAATTATAAGATGCAGGTAGCAGTTCGACAATCAATACTTATGCTCGGGACCGCTTTAATGAACGAGATCTGTCAGCAGTTTAACAATCAACTTTTATGATCGGGACCGCATTCAGGAGCGCGATGGCATTACTAACACCATCATTCTCATCAGTCACCACCTTTTCTAACTTGCTGTATACAGAGACCTTCGGGGTTCTCCCTTCCCGGCCAGCGAGAAACATATCAGGAACTACACAATCAACTGTAATAATCATGCTGTTTTACCATCATTTAATATCTCTAGTCAATAAGACTACACCGTGGGATCAATCACATCAACTATATTTGGCGATGCTAACATGGCTCTGACTGACGCGCTCAAGGGAGAGTCTTTTCCAGTCACCCAGTTAGTTCATTCAGCCCTTTAATCAGCAGTAAACATCATAATAATCCGGCTCATGTAGCCGCAACGTGGGATCCTCATCAGTATACACCAGTCAATTTGACTGCCCCGCGGGACAATATACAAACCTTAATATCAGACGCGGGATTTCTTCCTGATATGTTTGTCGCCGGGAAGCGAGGACTTCGTGGGATTCCAGCAGGAGCAATAGAGTCTCGGCTTGATCTTGGTCTGCAGCTTAGTGTGGGAGGTTATGTCTAAACAGGAGTTAACCACCGGATGCGGCGATGCTCTGGGGCCGCATCCCCCTCCCCCCTACAGGGGGGGGGGGCATCTAGAATCCACGTTTGAACAGAAGTGGTTAGACACTTCTTAAATTTCACTTACAAAACTGTATCTTCCATTCCCTTAGAATCTCGGGCTGTGATAATGTCAGACAAAGCTTGCCCTGAGCCTCTGTTGCGCCTAGTTGTTATGAATATAAATATGTTTGTCTTCCCCTACTATGTACTATGAACAGATTGAGCAGATCGGACAACGTGGGACGCGCTATTGGTAGGTTTCTTACTTGTGTTTTTGAATATAACGTATGCTATTATATCTTGTAAATCTGTCATAAATGGGTGCCGCATGTGGTTGTGCTGACACTGTTCTAAGCTGCTATTATGAGAAGTTGATAATCAAAGCGGGCGGAATCTTTAGCGTATGCCGTTAACTTGGCAACGATTGTATTGTTTTATATTACAGTATTTTAACCCCGGTGGTATTATAGTTATGGCGGTACAATGTAAGGGAGTTTTGCTACTAGCGTTTATTCCTCGGCTACGCCGCATATAATTGGCTTTTAGGCCGACTCCGGACGTGGACGATATCGGCTATCTCTCATATAGGCGAAACTGTAGAATTCTAGAGCGGTTTCTAGAAGGACGAGTACGGATTAGTTACGTGCGTTTGTTATTTCCATAGTTAGGTAAGAATTCGATCTATATTAGTCTAGTCGCGTTAATAAGAATACGAATCTCACCACATATCAAAAGAATTTTGGATAGCTACGGACACAACGGAGGGGGAATTTTCCTAGCCACTAGATGGATCACGATTGGCCAATTTTGAAAATATAAATTCTTAACAAAAAAAAATAATATTAGCTTTCATGTAAATATACTTCCGAAGTTCTAAGTTCGACTTAAGTTTTTATCTAGAAGCTTAAAGCATAAAGTGTGTGCTTAAAAGTCACAAAAGTCGTAATAAAGCTTAAAGTCTCAAGCTTTGGGCTTTTCGTAAAACTTATATTATTAAACTTTATAGTTAGGTATTTAGTCTAGGTGTACAGGTAGGTATGTTACAAACGTACTTACTAAATAAAGGTTTTACCAATGAATACATGTTTTTCTAGTTATAGTGCCCAACACTGGGCATATTAGGAACAATTGTATAACAGCGAAAAATTGGTGTTCGCTGTCAATGAACAAGAATGTAGGGCGGGAGATTGATTTAGAATAAAGTGGACAGTGAAGCGGGACCCACCACACACCCACGGCCGTTTTATGAGCAATAGGTCCCACACTGGCCAGACACTTTCACCTCTCGGTTCGAACTTATTTTAATGCTAAAGTGGTTATCCTCGCTACGCCACTGCCACTCGAATGAGTGTAAGCGGTGCGGAGAGATGACCACACAAAACCTTCACTGTCTCTGAGGTGCGAGAATGAGGAAAGCATAATTAATTAAATGAGATTACAAAACATGAAATGCAAAGATATTCATATAAAAGTGCAAGGCAACTATGTGAAAATACATGAAATGTAATATCATATGACATACGTATATACATGAACTGCAGCAAAATAATAACGAGTAGTTACTCAGGGTGAAAGTAAATCCGAATAGAATTAAAAAAATTATATACAATCATTTAATATTTAAATATTATAAAAAGTAAATCCAGTGTAGGTATATTAAAAAGATGATTAAATGAGATGACAGCTAATAAAATACATGTAAAATAGTAGATATCATAAGAGGTAAGAAGGGTGAAAAATAAATACAGTGTGTGCAAAAAATAAGATTTAAATAATAATAAGGTGGACAAACCAAGTTCGAGACATGACCGCATCTTCATTCTTTCAGCAGCAGATCGCAAAAAGTGGACAAACAAAAGTAGAAACAGAAGAATACCACATTGCTCAGTCGTGAATTCACCGACTAAGAGATAATTAATAATTAAGTAATAATTAATAATAAAATTTCAAATTAATAAAAATGTGGTATTTATTTACACTTTTAAATACACTATAATGATCATCTCCGACGGAAGAATGAGCAGCACGTATCACTTGACAGTATTGCTGTTCGCCGATTTCAAAGGAAAAGCTTTTCACAATTCAATTAACGAAAGAAAAGCCCTTTGATTTGTAGTTTATTGGAGCTACCTTTAATCCGCGATTGCAGGTCGAGCTCGCTGAGGTCATTAATTTATTTTGCGAGTTTCGGGAATCAGCAATTTCCTTTTGACTGCGGAAAAAATAGCGTTACTTCCAATTAAAATCCAAAGACAAATATGCAATAGTTTAGTTTTGTGCTTTCAATACCGATCATGTTAAAAAAGTATACTTTTCATGATTGTTTTCAGAAAAAAAAGAATAACTTACCATATATGTGGTATTTTTGTGTTTTTGGCGGCCCTCGTAGCTCAGTGAGCATGACACTAGCTTCTCACACCGAGGGTTCCGGGTTCGATCCCCGGTAAAATCTATGTGATTTATTCAAGACTGGGTGTTTTGTGGTGCGTTTCGTGAAGCATAATAAAAAATTGTTCTTTCGTTATCCCAATTATAAATATTTAATTTGTTGTTGACTATACTTCGATTTTTAATTTTCAGTATAAGCTGTAGCTTGATTAAGGGACCATTGGCCTCGAAACATGTTGGTATTTTTCGACAAATTAGTGCTGTAATAATGTAAGAATGTTCTTATTAATTATATTAAATTAAATTATTGATCTACCAATTATATGAATAATAGTCTCGTCTCGTCTCTTGGGGATGATATTACATCCCTTTACTAATTACAGAATCTACAAGAACTTGTATGATTGTAATCTATTGTAGGGTTCATGGAAGTGGCCCTATTATAACGCAATACCTACTTAATATTATTTGCTGGGCGATGCATGGCTACATTAGTATATAATACATAGTACATATATGAAATGAATAGATTTATCGCAAGCTAAGTAGGCTAAGCTTAGCATGTAATTTTACAGCAAACTGAGTATTGCATTGTTGATTGTTATATTTTATAATCTAAATACTTACATAATTTTTAAATTAAAAAATTATTATTATTACAAAAACCCATCTTGATGTTGCCAATCTCATCATAGAGCTCATTACTTCATTTAAGTTAAGATAAACAGACCTTTTTTCCATTGGAAATATGGCTTTTCTTTACTGTTTTTGTTTACTTTCGGTAAATTTTTCCTATATTAATCGATTTTCTTTATTTTTTTAAATGATTTATTTGTTAATTTTATTGTTTATTAACATTTGTTAAAACAAGTTACTAATAACTGCCACACTAGGTAAAACCTGTTCTGTGGCAGTTATTCTAATATGATATTTATGCAATATTAACAAATAACAATTAAAGAAAGTATAAACGTAAGAATGAAAGTAGATCAATAATAATAAAGTAAATCATATGAATACTGAAATCTAAAAGAAAAGAAAAAGAATAGAAAATATACATACAAAATTAACATAAGAATTTAAATAGTTACAAAAATAAATATTATATAAGAGTATACTTTAAATTATATAATACAGTTTTTGCTAATTCAGAGGTCAAGGGCGGATCACTTTCTCAGCATACCTTCTACCTGATATTTTTATAAACTTAGTAATACGATGTTTAAAAGGTTTGTGTAGAGTTATTTCTTTAGTTTCATTAGGTAACTTGTTAAAAACGGTGTAACTTGTAAAAAAAAAGCGGTGAAACAAAACAAGTGAAATTAAATTGTCTTTGCCCAAAAGACGTTTTCCTTTTAGGAACGAAATTAATTGTAAATGCCAGCCTTGTAACCCGTGTTTGTAGTGTACGATTAAAATTTGCCTTGTCCTTGTGGAATTTTACAAGTATGATTTTAAGGTATAATTGTCTCGGGCCAGGAACGTTAAATATTCCAAACAAATCATCTGAAGGAAACATTACTTTCCATCTTTAAATTATATTAAAAAGGTCTTGCACTAGTCGTTAGTAGGTAAATTGTTCGTTGTCCAAGTTAGATGGACAGACGAAACGATACGATAGATGAAAAAGTAATGACGATAGAATGATGAGAATAATGATAAACACACAAAAAGAAACGCACAAAAGAGAACGATCCTTGGGGGAGGCCTTTATCCACCAGTAGAAAGATACAGATTCATGACAAGGATAATTACATCTGCCTCACAATCATCCTGTTTCACGTGCTGCTACCACTCCTCGGCGCGGCAGCAGCACAGGCGCTAGGGGCAGGCCGGCCATTTGTTCGCCAACCGCCTAGCCGTGTAGTCGGGTTTAATTATATCAATAACCGCTGCTACCATCAAGAGTCCTGTTATCGTACCAATTAGGTTCACATCGGTAACACTAGAATATCCCTTTGAAAGAAAAAAATCCAAAACCGATTCAAATAAAAGTGAAAAAAGTAAAAAAATAATATTACACACTGAATCAACGGTTAACGGATTTGGGACATGTGCAGTAGGGTGGGCCAATTTTTTTTTTCAAATTTTTAGGGGCCACAGAAGTATAACTATAGTTTAAGTCTCAAAATAACATGAGTGGAATATTACATTCTGATAAGTTAATCTGCCTTCGGATACGATTGTTTTATACGAGGCAAATTTCAATCATAGTTTCAACCAATAATTGTTACTTCCTTCATCATGCATAATATTCTTCTTGATTACAAGAAGGTTAAGGTTAAGGTTTCTTGGTTAAGAAAATATATGAGGCGAGTGTTGAAGGCAACAGGAATAGAGGGCGTCCGCGAAAGACCTGGCATGACCAGATACAACAAGTGTTTGAGGATGGCCCCGTTAAAAGCCGCAACAACTGTAGAACTTGTATGAGAATGAATATGGCCGAAGCAAAAGTGGTGTGCCAGGATAGAAGAGTGTGGCTTACTACTTACTCTCTACCTACCCCTGCGGGGAAACGGCGTGATGGTTAGTTAGTTAGTTGGTTAGATTACAAGTGTGAGATTGTTTTTACATTTTCATGGCTTCTCTTGGCCATATTACTTCAAAAATTGAAGTAATATGTTCAAGAGCTTCCATTGCTTCTGTCAAACAATGTTGTTGAAGGATTTTTCGGTATTTGAAATAATAATAGAAATATAATTTTGGACACACATTTTTAAAACTTCTTCATCCCCTTGTCCTAGTAGGGTCGGGGGCCCAAAGATTCGACAGGGTATTTCCATGTTCCCCTGTCTTGCTCTGCTTCTGTGTGAGTCATTCTGTTTTTGTACACATTTTTCTCGTCATTTTTTTTACAAAATACGTATTCTTTACAGTCAATCGGAAGGCAGAATATGATATCCCGTTCAAATCAAATAACATATGTAGGCTAAAAAATAATTTGGCACATTTTTTTTTCATATGACAGTGACCCACCCTACAGCAGTGGATATTTTATGATGGCTCCTGTACATGGAGGAGATTTTTAACATTTAGTTGACCATCTATAAGATATGAATATAGCTTTCTTGAGGTTCTTTGGAGATAACTCTTGGCTTTTATATTCCCCGTACACATATCACGTCTTACTTCGCACTTCACGTATAATGTCACTCTATTGATCGCGATGTTTGGTTCATAAGCAGGGCGAATTAGAATCTCTCCTTTTTACTGATGATGTCCCGACGTGGGAAATGACTCGGGAGCTGAGCATAATAATACACGTAGGTAACTGTACGTATTTATTGCTTGTGAAAGTATTCTTCTAGCTCAGACGGTTGCCTAATTACGCCTCGCGCTGAGCCTGTCGGTAGACCGCGGTAATCCATCTCATACTCCCTAACAACAGTTAAAACTGAATAAATGTTGAAATTTGTATGCCTTCTGTCTATTCTGTCTAACCTATCAAAAAAAATTGTGGTAATTTATGCTTTTTTTTAAGCTGTGCGCAAATGTCTCTTTTTGCGTTTTTCAACCAATTTCTAGCTGATCATAATATAGTTTGTATCCAGATATACATACTGTTGCGAAAAAATTAATTTAAATCTCTAAGACATATCTAATCGTATCTTATCCCGTGAATAACGATCTTAAAAACTTATGGACATAAATAGTAATTAGGGTTTGGTGTTTCATTCAGGAGACCAGCAAATCAATTCTATTTTCATACTATGAGCATTTATTTTATTTTTAAAATAATACAAATATTGTTGCACCACGTATCTCTATCTATTTTGTTCAGCATTTTCTATTTTGGAAAAAAATAATCGAATAAGTGTAACATATATGAGCGTACGTTAATTTTATACCGTACCGGCATGAAGAGATTTTGTGAATTATATTCAAGAACACATTCTTATTGTGAAGTTGCAATTTTTTCAGCACAAAATTCTGTGAAATTTAAAACTAAATTTATTAATCAATTAAAAAGACGTACAGAATTTTTTTTTCATTGATTTGATTTTTTTATGTGTGTCTTTCTAATTGATTAGTTAATTTGGTTTTAGATTTTGTGAAATTTAAAACACAGTTTTATATCATTTTAATCGAGGTTATAATGATGTGGAGCTAAACATTTCAAGTGATCCTAGCAACCTCACCAGTGCAGCGCTAGCCATGTACACTGTACGTAGCGCCAGAGCGAAAGCACCCTGAATCGTCACTGATTACATACCTAATCCACCCCTTGCCACGGAGCAATCAATCTCGGCTTAAGCCTCAGTCTCCGCGCTGTCAAATCATGAGGAAAGAAAAGCAATCAGTAAAAGGATCCGTCTATTGTCATTGCAAAAAAAAATTATGAAATAAATGAATTAACTATTTTTATGAAGTTTACGAAAGCATATTGAGTATGTGATAGTATAAAATGTAGCTAGTAATATGACTTCATATTTTCTGTGAAAAATTTGTACAACGAGAAACAATTGCAATATTAGAAAAATCACAAGACAGAAATCACAACACTATCGAGATCAAAAAGTTAAGAACTAATCAAAATATATAGTTTATAAAAACTCAGTAATATAAGGTAAAGAAAAATGTATTTAAGAAATCAAATACATCATCATTATGATCCATTGAGGATCTCTATTTTCTTATGCAGTAGTTTGTGCTACTGCCGTCCATCTTAACAAGTCCCCAATCTGGAACACTGAGTTTTGGTTCAATGGTGGTCTCGACATTCTCAATACAAAGCAAAATTATTTATGTACTAGCATTTGCTTTGCCGATCTGGCCTGCCGCGCGGCCGATAGTAGCCGCTGCGCTGCTGTTGATGACCGCTACGCGGCCGTTGCTGTTTGCCTACTGCTTGACAGTACGTTCGGCTATGGTGACCGCTTTGCAGCTGGTAGTGACCACTGTTGCGGTCATTAGTGTAATTATATGAATGTTTAAGGAACGCATTCGGGACAAAAGATATTAATTATTTTAAGGACAAATAGGCAATTTTTCATTCAGCATATTTTATTTTATTTTTGCAAAATGCAACTCATCCAAACAATGTTATATAAAATACAATTATTAATTACATTAGATTTCTTTAACGATATGCAAATTTATTTCGATAAGAATTTAACATTACATACTTAGATTACTCCCGATAGATTAAAATTAAATATAAAATATATATATATATATATATATTTTTTTTTTTAAATGATAAATATAATAAATCAAATTTTAATAAATATTATTACTTATTTTAAGTGTGACAGCTATTTCGGCTTGTAAGGCCAAACAGTGGATACACCACGTATAATCGAATTATTTATAAGACTTAGTAAAAATAGAGCTTCACCGAAAATATCTAATTACCCCAAGGGGAAAGGTAACTTAAGGCCTTGCAAGCCGAAACAGCTGTCGTACTTAAAATAACACTTAACCTGCACAACTTAATAATTATTTATTTATATTTATATTTATTTTATAAATTACATACAAATGTATTTTTTTACTATAAAGTTTAAGACGGATACCAGTAGCATACCGAAGGAGAAGGCAGAGTCATGTATCCTGACCCATAACATATAATACCACACAATGTTATTTAATATTATACATTAATTATTTAAAATAAATTAATAACTCTTAACGTCCGTGAAACTACGTATTTGTGGTCACCGGTTAAAGAGGTGCTGAGTGAGCAGTAATGAGGTCCTCGAGAGCCCGCGGGAGCTTTGTGGGTAGATGGGCAGGGAGGGCGGGCGAGGGCGCGTCCCAGGATAGAAATAATACAACACTTATGTTGTCAGAGAATTAAAATATAAAGAAACATACAACCAACCAAATGTAGTGATTTAGTTTCACCTAAAATCACAATTGAATCTGAAACAAAAAGTAGTGCTATGTATACATATGTATTACATATTGAGGTACTTTAAAAACATACTATGTAGATGCTACGAAAATAGATTAAGTATTTCTTTAATTTTGGTGCCTACATAAATATATTTAACATTTTTAATTAGGAATTCCCATGTGCCATGAAGCCTGAAAAGCCAGCAATCGTCTCAGTCCACTTAAATAAAATTCAGTAAATAAGAGAGCTTTAAAAGCAAAAGCAGCAATATCTAAAAAAATAAAAAAATATTTTTAATGCAGTCACCAAGGATTACTTATTCTAAATACAAATAATAATGTACTGAATGCGAGATTTTGTACGAAATATAATTATATCCCTTCGAAAATTCTGTTTCTAAATCATTATTAAAAGCATAGACAGCGATATTCTCTTTAACGAACAAATCTCCAAGGATGTGTCACGTGATAAAATGGCCGCTTCATATTAAAGAAGGACCTGAAGATAGCAATATCCAATCATGTAAATAGCAAAATAAATAATGTCCACTTTTTGGTAGCAAACTCAGCAACATTTGTATTTAAAATTTATTATACACGTATATAAAAGGAAAAATGAGGTGGCAATTGTTTTTAAAAACTTATTTCAAATAAGATGTAGGTTTCATAGATTTCGAAGAAATTATCTTGAGTAGTGACAGATTTTTTATATTTAACTATCTCAGAAACATCTCAGTGGGATATTGTTGCTATTGCTTTTATACCCATCATACGTAAGAGTGTACAATAATGTACTATTACCACGATCGCAATTAACTTCCTTACTTTGCGCCCCAGTCTACCCCATCTATGTACACCGAGTAATAGTGACGAGCAAAAGATGTCGGATGTAATGTTTAAAGCCTGGCTTGATAAGTCTATTAAATTTGCCGAAGATAATATAAAGGTTTAAAGGAATGAGTATGCGGAGAAGTTATAATGAAGAAAAGACACTGCGTTTTGTTTCCTGTAAAATACTTCATGCTAAAAGCTTTTCGTGGGAGCGAACGTTTATTTTAATAAAGGTGGAAGTACTAGCATCTTTCTCTTCAAATCTTTGGATCCTTCCGGGAAGTTGGAATGAGCAAAAATAATATCTAATCAATACTCAAGTTGAAATTACTAATAAAGTTCTGAAGACTATTAATCATAAATTTGTAATTATTTTCTACTGCCTGCTTCTATTTATCGATATATTCCCACGCGGGACATTAAGATAAAAATATTGTGATAATGCCTCCCATCATCACTGGGGAGGGACACAATCTGAAATGCAGCGTCAGCATTCGAGTCAACGCTCGCCAAGCAACATGATTTTCCATTGACTATTCGGCCTTGACTAGCAAGAAAAGCAATAGGCGACTAAGATTAATTGAATTCAAGGTCTCTATTAAAAAAAATATAAATGCATGAAAACCATTACTCCCACTAAGCCGGAAAGAGCATTTTCTGCTTTGCTTATGTTGGTCGCAAACTAGAAGCCGTCTCGGTGATTCGAGTATCAATAACCTTCTCAGGCTGAAAATATATTCCCAAATTCCAAAAAATAAGACAGATATTTAATTAATTTCCTGTTGAGTATTTTTATTATTTAATATGCCATATTGACGGTCCTTATGTAAACAGTCGAATTTGCATAAATTCTATTTTCATTTTACTACCTTGAATACATACAATTTACTCTATATTTTCGGACAGTTAATATTATCTGATACTATAGAGGGAATCGGGTGATCGTCTATATGTTTGATTAAGAATTAAATACTGATTTGTTCATCATTACTTCCAATTCTTGATAGATGAGAAACAATTTTTTTTGTTATTGTTTTGTTTATCAATAATCCTTAAATTGTTTTGTTTCTTAATAATTTCTAAATTAGTTTGTTTGACACTTAAAATAATTGTATACTAACCAAAAAACATAATTTTGTTGCAAAATATTATGCGGGAAATAAAAGTTATATTATTACGTACTTTGTTGGATGATAATTATAATAAATGTAGAGGAGATTTAAATTTTATACGATTAAAAATAATTGCATGGCAAGGTGCTTTATTATAATATAACATAAATACAGACTGATAAAGTACTGTGCTAATAATAATTCCTTTATTTATTATAATAAGTGTCAAAATTCAAATCAATAACTTTTATTGTATATAATATGCATATTTTCATATACATCCATATTTCCTAGTCATCTGCAGCTTATCTTAGCCAATCTTGGGACTGGCCCGGGATTCTAAAATGCCCCGGGATTATATTTCCTACTCGTAACCGCTGTGGCGTTAAAAACGAAAAAACATACGTGTTCCCTTTTATCTATATTTTGTCTTTTTTTAAATCATTTTAACTACTTTATTTTAACAAAATGCGCATACTATCTCGTCGAAAGTGAGAGTAGGTATTAAATTATAGAAATTAAACATTCTTATTCAAATTTGTTTTTTTGAAAGAATTCAGTGTAAATCTATAAGAATCTGTGAATCTATAGTACCTATATTTTTCTTCTATATTATCTGTTTCTTTATTGCTTGCAGTACCTTAGAAACAGTTCAAGATATCTACTTTCACGCATCAAATACAGAAAGGAATCAAAATGTTAAAAGCGGGGTGGGGACCCTCTGAAGTTTTCGATATATACACTAACGCAATCCTTTACCCCGGCGAGTCAACAATATTTTAAAACACGACAGACTTAAGTGACCAAAATAAAATAAAAGCTAGAATTTTTTTTAAATCTTTCTAGCTGTATAATACAGCTAGAAAGTTCTTTTAGTCTTAGGGCGGGTCACTGTCTCGCAGCTATCGGGGTAGATTGTTTGAAAGTCGCGTAGCATTCAACTGAAACAATTTATTAAATTTGTGTGACGAACGCTAGACTAAGTCAGCATGGTAGGAGGGGTACTCAAAAAGAGTCGAAAATATTGATGAAGAACTGTACAAATTTATACAATTGTTGAAATATAGAAATATTTATATTTTTACTTTTTTATTTAATTATTATTTATTTATAAAATATTAGCGTTAGTACAAATACAGAAAGTGAAACAATAAACCTTTAACTAAATATGTATCCACTATTACACAGTGGATAGAGAAGATACAAACGCCACACTACTTTGTTCTGATACACCACTCTTGCCAGGTGTAACGATATTGGCCTATTCAAATAGACATTGCTGAAAAATTATACGAAAATATCTATCTGCTAAAGTTTATAGTAAAGAGAAGCTTCACAAACCGTTAAATACTCTATAATTAAATATCTGCCGGATAAGTAGGTGCGGGCGAGCGTTATTATTTCTGCACGCGGGCGTGTAAAGCGGGCTTTATGTTATATGATTCTGATGAAGCGAGCCAATCAGGAACGTTTGTCCGCGGAACGAATTCGGCCAATAAGAGGCTTTCGGAGAGTTAGACTTGACCTTTACACGTCGGTTGGAGTCAAGAATGGCGAGGAATTTAGACTATATAAGCCATACAAATTCGAGGATCGTCCTTCTTTCTTCAGCATCAACGTCGGCCGGAGGCTCTTGTGGAGAGAGGACCGAAATACCATCAGTGAGTCACAGAGGCAGCAACACTCGACGAACAGCTAAGCATTTTCAATATTATTTATTTCTATTGCCTTTTTCGTGTATTCAATTTAGAACTTTCTGGATCGTAACAATTATTGATACATGTTGTGGATTGTTTTGTTACGTATTTTGGGCCTAGGGATAATTATTACTATACGCGCTTCGGATTTAATGTACAAGAAATCGTAATATTGCGACTGTGATAATTCCAGCGGGGGAATTATTGTATAACGCTTATGAAATATATAATTCTGTCGCTGTTCTTATGAAAAATCATTTAAATTTGATATTCATATATTACCAAAGATATAAAGGCTTTAAAATGGAATACTTTACTGACGAAGGGTGTTTCGTGTTTGTTTGTGGGATTTAAAATTCAGAATAATTATGTATATTCAATGTCGCGAGGTTCGGAATGTACGAGAGATTCTTCAGGGCGGATGTATCCTTATGCAAAAGAATGCTTTGTTATCTATACTGGCGATTGAATACACGGATTTCTATATGATTTGTGTTATCTTGGGGATAATTCGGAGTATTTATGTGGTTTTGATATCACGATTGTCAGTGTGATATAAATTCAAATCGTACGAGGAATTTCCTACAAACAATATATTTTAAAAATGCATCTGGATTTTATATTTATTTTATTAAAACATGAATGTGTGGTTTATTTGAACTCGTTACATGTTTGTATTGCGTATCATTAGGCAATCGTTGAAAACACGATTTGTTCCTATCAAGTTCTTATAAAGACGTGTTTCGAATTGTATATATTCCTTAATTGCGATAGTTATTCATATGACATTGTTTTATTCATTCAATATTAGATATTTGAAATGTTTTTTTTTTACAACATATTCCATTATTGTGGGTCGTTTGCGGTTAGATCAGATCAACCTTCGGTCTTCCGTAGCCGTGATAGTTTTCATATGACCTTGTTTTATTCATTCAATATTAGATATTTGAAATGTTTTCTAGAACATTTTTCACTATTGTGGGCAGTTCGCGGTGTGTTCAGGGGTGGTTAACCTTCGGTCTTCCGTAGCCGTGATAGTTTTCATATGACATTGTTTTATTCATTCAATATTAGATATTTGAAATGTTTTCTAGAACATTATTCACTATTATGGGCAGTTCGCGGTGTGTTCAGGGGTGGTTAACCTTCGGCCTTCCGTAATCGCGATAGTTATTCATATGACATTGTTTTATTCATTCAATATTAGATATTTGAAATGTTTCTACAACATTTGCCATTATTGTGGGCAGTTCGCGGTTTGTTCAGGGGTAGTTAACCTTCGGTCTTCCGTGATCACGTTATTTACTTATATGACAGATTGTTTTGCTTTGTTCGTTTAATATAAGTAATATCATATTTTTATGAGTTACCGTAATTATTTATCTATATGATTTTATTATTGAGAGTGATGCAACGAATACTACTTTCATGAATACGAATATCAGGCCTACTATTCGGTGAATACGAATGCGAATATTTCCACCAAGGTGGGGGAACTTGAACATACTTGTAAATATAATAACCTTGATGCAACGAATACTACCTTCATGAATACGAATATCAGGCCTACTATTCGGTGAATACGAATGCGAATATTTCCACCAAGGTGGGGGAGAACGCAAGCATACTTGTAATTGTATTGTTTATGTCTGCTTGTGATATCACTATACGGCGTAGATGAACTAGTTTGAAAGGGCTTATGTTCTGTATGTGCTGGCGTAGAGGGAATAGTCTTCTTGTTTCTAGGATCTATACAGGTTTACAGGTGCTGATATTGAAATATATATACAAGGAAAACACTATTTTGGGAACCATTAACTGGATGGCAGATATTGAAGCACACATACACACAAGGAGGACGTTATGTTAAATACATGACTGGAAAGTTGTTATTGGAAAACACAGGCGTCCAGTCGGCGGGACGCAAGCATATTTGTAATTATATTGGTTATGTCTGCATGTGATATCACTGTACGGCGTAGATGAACTAGTTTGAAGGGGTTTATGTCCTGTATGTGCTCGGCGTAGAGGGAATAGTTTTCTTGTTTCTAGGATCTAATACAGTTTTACAGGTGCTGATATTGAAATATATATATATATATATACAAGGGAAACACTATTTTGGGAATCACTAACTGGATGACAGATATTGTAGCACACATACACACAAGGAGGACGTTATGTTAAATACATGACTGGAAGGTTGTTATTGGAAAACACAGGCGCAACTAGAGGATATGGACAGTTTACAGAGAACTTCAACTTCTGTTGGGACCTTTTACTATTACTATTCTTTCGCCTTTTTTCTTAACCGTGGATGAACTAGATTGAGGGGGTTTATGTTCTGCATGTGCTCGGCGTAGAGGGAATAGTTTTCTTGTTTCTAGGATCTAATACAGTTTTACAGGCGCTGATATTAAAATATATATACAAGGGAAATAAGGGCTACACAGGCGCTGGTAATTGCCCAATTTTGGAGAGGACCCGTTATATGACTTCGGATCTGGATGCCATCTCGGAAGCAGACCAACTACAGAACTAAGATAAGAACCTTTAATATTATTTATTCCTGATGTTTTCTTATGTGTAACAAATGGAATGTTCGTGCTATATAATTTGTCATTGTCACATGGTCACTATTCATTTCATTACGTGGGTTCAGAGTTCGACGGTAACGGACGCGGAAACAAATTAGTACTGATGTCGGGACGTAACGTCGGGATTATATCTTAATTATCTTTAGGATAGAAGCGAGGTCATCATACGTGCATTCTGCATTTCAAACGTTTTACTAACATATATAAATACATATTATTGCGTTTTACAAATTGAATAGGTTCGCGGAAAATAGGTATTTCGTCCGGTTGTGCAATATTAACTTCCAACGTAGCATAATGAGATCTTATTACCGGCGCTAGACTCTGAAGGTTAGGCACGCGGGGATTATAAATGGGATAATGAACGAGAACCGAATGGGGAAGTTCGTCTCTTCATGGTCGGGAGGCGAGGAGTCGTACGTCTTTCACGCCCCGTGATCTTGGGAGGCAGAATTTCGATTGTGGAAAAAGATGAAGTTGGATCTACTCGCGTGGCAAGACAGGGTCGAATGTCGGAGCGCGCGTTCTCGGCTATGGAGTCTGATTAGATTGGAGAGACACCTTAGGTCAGGGACTAGGTAGGGCCATCTTAACTGTATCTACCCGGTTGTGACTGGGTTTTAAAGCCAAGAATTACAGGATGGTCTGAAGGTCTTGATGCGGTTACCCCTCTAACATCTAAGGGGAAGAGCCTCTCACGTCTTTTCAGTCCCCTTGGTGCGACGAGCTCGGGCTCTGGTTATGAATGTATGTGAATGTAATAACTCCGTACTCAAGGACGAGATAGGACGTTCCTCATGAACGAGAAATTATAAGATGCAGGTAGCAGTTCGACAATCAATACTTATGCTCGGGACCGCTTTAATGAACGAGATCTGTCAGCAGTTTAACAATCAACTTTATGATCGGGACCGCATTCAGGAGCACGATGGCATTACTAACATCATCATTCTCATCATTCACCACCTTTTCTAACTTGCTGTATACAGAGACCTTCGGGGTTCTCCCTTCCCGGCCAGCGAGAAACATATCAGGAACTTCACAATCAACTGTAATAATCATGCTGTTTTACCATCATTTAATATCTCTAGTCAATAAGACTACACCGTGGGATCAATCACATCAACTATATTTGGCGATGCTAACATGGCTCTGACTGACGCGCTCAAGGGAGAGTCTTTTCCAGTCACCCAGTTAGTTCATTCAGCCCTTTAATCGGCAGTAAACATCATAATAATCCGGCTCATGTAGCCGCAACGTGGGATCCTCATCATTATACACCAGTCAATTTGACTGCTCCGCGGGATAATATACAAACCTAATATCAGACGCGGGATTTCTTCCTGATATGTTTGTCGCCGGGAAGCGAGGACTTCGGGGGATTCCAGCAGGAGCAATAGAGTCTCGGCTTGATCTTGGTCTGCAGCTTAGTGTGGGAGGTTATGTCTAAACAGGAGTTAACCACCGGATGCGGCGATGCTCTGGGGCCGCATCCCCCTCCCCCCTACAGGGGGGGGGGGCATCTAGAATCCACGTTTGAACAGAAGTGGTTAGACACTTCTTAAATTTCACTTACAAATCTGTATCTTCCATTCCCTTAGAATCTCGGGCTGCGATAATGTCAGACAAAGCTTGCCCTGAGCCTCTGTTGCGCCTAGTTGTTGTGAATATAAATATGTTTGTCTTCCTCTACTATGTACTATGAACAGATTGAGCAGATCGGACAACGTGGGATGCGCTATTGGTAGGTTTCTTACTTGTGTTTTGAATATAACGTATGCTATTATATCTTGTAAATCTGTCGTAAATGGGTACCGCGTGCGGTTGCGCTAACACTGTTCTAAGCTGCTATTATGAGGTATTGATAATCAAAGCGGGCGGAATCTTTAGCGTATGCCGTTAACTTGGCAACGGTTGTATTGTTTTATATTACAGTATTTTAACCCCGGTAGTATTATAGTTATGGCGGTACAATGTAAGGGAGTTTTGCTACTAGCGTTTATTCCTCGGCTTCGCCGCTTATAATTGGCTTTTAGGCCGACTCCGGACGTGGACGATATCGGATATCTCTCATATAGGCGAAACTGTAGAATTCTAGATCGGTTTCTAGAAGGACGAGTACGGATTAGTTACGTGCGTTTGTTATTTCTATAGTTAGGTAAGAATTCGTTCTATATTAGTCTAGTCGCGTTAATAAGAATACGAATTTCACCACGTATCAAAAGAATTTTGGATAGCTACGGACACAACGGAGGAGGAATTTTCCTAACCACTAGATAGATCACGACTGGCCAATTTTGAAAATATAAATTCTTAACAAAAAAAAAATAATATTAGCTTTCATGTAAATATACTTCCGAAGTTCTAAGTTCGACTTAAGTTTTTATCTAGTAGCTTAAAGCATAAAGAGTGTGCTTAAAAGTCACAAAAGTTGTAATAAAGCTTAATTCGGTAGCTTAAAGTCTCAAGCTTTGGGCTTTTCGTAAAACTTATATTATTAAACTTTATAGTTAGGTATTTAGCTTAGGTGTACAGGTAGATACGTTACAGTACTAGGTACCAATCGAACTGTTTCGGGTATATTCTGGCTGTGCATACAAGCAATGAAATGCTCTTTTAATTTATTTAAAACTAAACTATTTATTTATTCAATTTACACGATCATAATCAGCTATCTGTCACCTGTATCATAACATGTTAAAAACTGAAAATAATAAATTACGAGACTGTCAAAAAAGTAACGGAAAATTGAACAGAATTATTTATATATTAAAGAAAACACATTTCCAATATATTTTTTTTTTTAGCAATCCACTTTTTATAAAGCGAGTCACAAATCTTTAAATGCCGGTAGTAGCTAAAATATTATAATTTATATAAAATAACTTTGTAAATACCACTTTTTTATTGAAATAAATTCAACATGTTTCGAAGCCAATGGCTTCTTCGTCAGGATAACAAAAATAAAATTTAAAAATCGAAGTATAGATAATCAAAATATTAAAAATATATATGGGAAATGAATAATATGTGTAGTAATATTTATAGTACCTCAATTTTCATTATTCATTTTCCATATATATTTTTTAAAATATTTTGATTATCTATACTTCGATTTTTAAATTTTAATTTTGTTATCCTGACGAAGAAGCCTTTGGCTTCGAAACATATTGAATTTATTTCAATAAAAAAGTGGTGTTTACAAATTTTTTTTTATATAAATTATAATTATGTCACCAAAAAATAATTTTGCTATATTTGAAGAAGAAGCTAAAATATTATTTCGTTGATTCGATTTTTTTGTGTCTTTACCAATTGATTAATATATTTTTTTCAATTATTTATATCTATTCTACCATACTTAACAATGCCCAGGACATACAGTTGGCTATGAGAACGATGAATTTGTATATTTGTTACATATTTTATGAAAGCTTAATAAAATATAAATGTAACAAATCTGTTTTTATTTCTAAAACAAAATTAATGTTAACTTTTGCTGCATAATCTTCAGCAAGAAAACTGCTTCTATTGCTTGTTATCTTAACAAATTTTCATTCTTCCAGGGAGGAGGGTCTGAATGTATAAGGGATGCGTATATTTTCATCAGTGGCGGCGTAGCGTTGCTCATAATGGACTGACGTTTGTCCATCTTTAAACGCATCGTCTCATTCACTTACTTGATATCTTTCGCCAGTGTAGGCGTATTTATATTGATAGGGTTCTCCCATTTCGTATCTTCTTTCCTTCCAATTAAGCACGCCGCGCTATCTATTGGGTATCTAATACAATATACGAATATTTTGTCTCCGCGGTAGATTTTAAAAACCAGGGTGCCTCGTGAAATATTTAAGATTATGCCATTTTGAAATTCCACTACTTCAATCATTGAAAACAGACAGAAAAATCTAATCCACGAAAAAATATTGGGCTACTACCGGGATTTGAACCACGGATTTCCTCCATTCCGGGGCCGTCGCTTTATCCAATTGCTATAGAAGCCTTGTATATTTCCGTGAATATATCGAATGTAAGTCTCATATTATTAATGAATTAACCTTTAATTGTACATTTTAAGAGCAATCCACTTTTTTGATAAGGAAGTTACAAATTACTTTGGAATACTACCGCTAGATGGACGCCAGAATTAACCGTTTAATTTATTTTATTTTTGGACACATTTGATACAACCAACATACGTATATTATATTCAAGAACACATTCTTATTCAAGTTGAAATTTTTCAGAACAAAGTTCTGTGAAATGTAAAACCAAATTAATGAATCAATTAGAAAGACATACAGAAAAATCTAATTCCTGAAATGTGAAATAGTATTCCTGGCACCACTACTGTTGAATTCAGTTTATGCATGTGTTTAATTAAAATAGCATAACTGTGTAAATACTATAATACTACTCAACATGTCACTTAATGATATGGATATATGGTACTCAAAAGCTATCTTTTCTTATCCTACATGCGCTTTTCAAAAGCGCCCCTATATTAATACAAAGTTGTTTAAAATGGCGAAACGGCCAAAACATGCAAAATACTTGTGAATATTTGTTTGAAATTACATTATTTATAATTGCGATACTCTAAATTTTGTAGTGATCATTATTTATAATTAATTTTATCATAAAAATCATTATTCATAATTTTTTCAATATAAAAATTCATAAAAACACTATTCTTAACTTCTTATATAACTACAAAATGAACATTATTCATACAATTAGCAAGAAAACACTTTATACAAATCGCAAATTTGTTGAATTATCAACACCTTTCGAGGCCAATGGTCCCTTCATCAAATAGTTATCTTTTTAATTTGTTTTAAAATTATTTCTTAATTATTTTTTCATCTCCGATATATTTATATTTTGATTTTATTAATGTCTGAATTCGATTTTTAATTTTTGGTAAATGTTTAGTTGAATACTGATGAATAATAGACCATTGACCTTAAAAAATGTTTATAATTAAACAAATAACTGGTTAGTACAGTGTTTTCTTGTTAATTATACATTATCTCTAGTTTTTTAATTTAAAATAAAATTTCTTGATTACAAAAGGTATATTACGTAATCGTGTCACTTCAAAATGTTCTTGAAATATTAACACTTCGTACTCTAAAGTTAGTTTCGTGCTATGCAAATATTAATAAACCATTTCTGGATAGTAAAAGCATGCTCGATAATTGAATATTTGGACGGCTTAGGGTTACCGACACATGCTCCCATTAATAAATATTCCTCGGCGTGAAGCCTGCCTTCTGGGAGCTCAGCGGCCATAATTATTGCTGCACGGTGAATCCACCGTTAATTCCTAAACTGGAAAACACAAACACTGCACTGATCCCGTTGCTCCGCCCTGCTAATAGCGGGTCATTTAAATTGGCTCTTTAATGAACCCCATGTCCGGTTGGTAATTGGTTCAACATCGATTCTGTGCGCGCGGAGTGGCGCTGCACAGTATCGCACACATGCTCCGAGTTTAGCCTTTTTATTGAACGCCGCCGTTTCTTTGACGGTAACGCGGCCTACCAACAGCACTGAACGTGGCTGAAGAATGAAATAATTAGGAATCTAGGGGTACATAATTATTTAAATGCATCGTTCGGTATGGCATTCGAAGATTATATTTCTTTGGGAGAAAATGGAGATGCGGCTTAAAAATCATTTTTACATACGCCAATATATATAAAATACGTAACATTTGAATTAAAAATAGCACGTTTGGTAATTATAAATGTTTAAATTGCTTAAAACATTTGAAGGTTCCAGGAAAAGATGGTGTGAAGCCAGCCTTTTGTGTACAAACAGTTATAGTTCTTATATATATTACACGCAGTTCAATTATATCTGTCTCACTAAGCTATGCTCGTACTAAGGCAAACGTTTCATACTTAGTGTATGTAGATGTTGGTTTATACTAAAAGTTATAGAAATTTTAAAATACATATTCTGTTAAACTTTTATAAGATATTTATGAGTTACAAACGGTCGAATTATTTGTAAATATGTCGTGTAAATAATAACAAAGTTTTACAATATTAATGAAAAACATGCTGAAAATAATCGATCAATCAAGGTTTTGATGCAATTGACTATAAAATAAACCTTGAAACCAATGATAGTGTAAAATAATCGCAAACAAAAAAAATGCTAAGAGCCCTTTTTTATAAATAATACACACCCCTTATTTTTGTTTCAAATATCCCTATCGTGATGTTTTTTAAAAAAACTTTCAATTCATAGAAAAAAATAAAAAGTGGATGTATATTTATAGTTAATTTTAAGGATTTTAAATTAGGGTTGATTTTTTACTTATTCCCTCTTTTGAAAACATCTAGTAATACTTAAATAAAGATAAGTAAAGCATTACTGATGACAGAGAAGAAAAACAAAGCAACAGTTATCTCCAGATGCGTAAGAGACACTGTTTTGGCCAATAAGCATATGCTAATGGAAAGCAAAGTCAGAATATATAAAACATGTGTAAGACCCATCATGACATACGGTATCGAAGCAAGAGCACACACGGTTAAAACTAAACACTTTGTGGCGAACCTACGCGCGAAACCAAACACTAGCGACATGTTAGGGCCAGTAGGAGAGGCGCGACGGAGAAGAGTCAAGAAACCGACGGCCTACCCATAGAAGCGAAAGACAAGGAGTCGCCAGGGGAGACGTCATTCGCTCTGCCGCCGCCAGACCAGCGCTACCCATTACATTCACGGGAGTGCGTGTTTCATGCAACTTACTAATGCACGTAAAATATTTCACTTAGTCCGCGACGCAATACAAACTATATCTAAACTCAATCCATTAACGTTTATGTGTAAATACTGAATATATGACTTAACATAATAACTCTTTTATTTGGCACCCGTCGCCTAGCGTAGTGATCTCGGGAGTGATACCTGTGGGGAGCGGACGAGGGTAAGTACAAATCGAGTACTTCGAGGCAAGGGATAAGGAAGCTGTTAGCTAGCTAATATTTCAATGATTTAATATACCATGCCAGAGACCCTGGTGTTGAAGATGATGTGGTAAAGTACATATTAATACCGCCGCACCATAACTTTCTCAGAACTACCGAGATAAAGACCCTTAGACCCGTTGAGGGCAAGACCTTCAGAGACAGAGTACCCAATGCAGAAATCTGCAGAACCTGCGACACACAAGACGTTGTACGATGGAGCAGGCAGAAAAGGCGTTTCTGGAGGGACCATGTCGAGAGAATGGACCATACAAAACTTCCCAGGGCCGTGACTCGCGGGAATCCAAAGGGGGTTGCCATGGGGCCGAACGCCAGGGAGAGCTCGACGTCCTCATCACATGATCAGGACTGAGCTGTCAATACAGATGAAGGATCTAATAAAAGAAGAAGAAGAAGAAATTAACTGGCGTACAAAGTTTTAATTTAGTTTTCTGACAAAGGTGTTAAATGCAACATAGTACTTCTTTTCCCTGAACTTTTATTTACCAGACAACATTGATATCAATTTCCTCTTGTGACAAAATTTAGTTGATTATAACTACTCCAAATATTAATTTGACTATTTTTACTTATATCAACCTCGATTGCATTGGAAGGCGGACGTTTTATTGTATTTCGGGATGTTGCCAGCATTCATTCAACAAAATGATTAAAATGTCCTGTCGTCAGGTCACTTAATATTTGTAAATTGTGTGTTGTTTTCATAATATGTCCTAGGGTTGAAATCCTTTGTGTTATCACGTGCACCCACTTAAAGAATCAAAACATTACAGCTCGTGTAAAATAAAATTTGAAAAGATACCTTGTTCTTCTGTTACATCGGTCGTCTTGTCCGTGGCGAATCAGTCATCCAGTCTCCCGGAATATAAATAAGGCACAGTGAGTCTTCTACTTTTATTTGTAGTGTGCGTCGTCAGGATGCGTATTTTAAGGAGCACTAGACGCACGTGCTTTCGTGACTTGGTAGACAGAAATAGCTAAATGTATCTTTGAAATGATCTATTAAACTGCACCTTAACTATAAGTTTCCGAAAAGAGAGCGTTCGATAATAAATGTATTTTGGTAAAATTTTATTTATATAATAATTACAACCCTATAATTATTATACATATAAATTTAGACAAGGGGGTGAGGATGATGATGTATAATAATAATAATAATAGTTGTTCTTTAAACCTTCTTCAACAATAAAAAAAATGTTTATTTCATCATTGTAAAAAAATATATAAAGCCACCTTTTATAGAATCATCAACATATTGTTGTGTTGTGTTGTTGTTGTGTCAGGGCCATTGGTCCCTTCATCAGGATACAAATAAATTTAAATGAATGATGAAGGGACCATTAGCCCAGAAAAATGTTGATTACTCTATAAAGCGTTTTCTTTTTATTAATATTTATTTTGCCGTGTGTCCAATGACGTAAGCAGAAGTGACACAAACCACAGCACCTTATTTATAACTTTCTGGAGTAAATAAAATGTAAGAAAAAAATATAAAGATGTAAATATGATGTATAATATGTTTATCGAGTATAAAAGACGTACTTATGTACATAAAATAATTTGTCAGTAGTGAACACAACACGTAATTACAAAATATTACTTCTCAGTAGTGCACAGAAAACATTATACTAATAAAAATACTAAAGAGGGACCCACCACACCCAAGGCCGTTTTATGAACAATTGCTTCCATATCAGCCCTAAACTTTCGTCAGCCAATTCTGCATTTTTTCATGCTAAAGTTTTCATTCTCCCGCGCTACTCAATCTCATATGAGTGCAAGCGGGGTGGGGAGGCGTTCATCCAAAACCGCTTCACTGTCATCACAATATAATTCAATATTTAATGACATTGAATATTTGCTGTTTGCAGACGATCTAAAAATCTTTAAATCAGTAACCAACATTTATGACTGCAACATATTACAGCAAAACCTAAATTCTCTTTCAGTATGGTGTGAAACGAATAAATTGTACTTAAATTTAAATAAATGCAAAATTATATCATTTACTAGATTAAAATCAAAAATAAATTTTGAATACTCTCTATGTAACACCAAACTAGAAAATGTTGACTGTATTCGAGACTTAGGGGTATTATTCGACTCGAAACTTACTTTTACTAATCATATTAATGCGATAACTTGTAAGTCTCTAAAATTGCTGGGATTTATTTTAAGGACATCACGCCCATTTCAATCAATTGAAAGTATTAAAATGTTATACATGTCTCTTGTCCGGAGCCAATTAGAATATTGCTCATCAGTTTGGTCTCCATATTATAATGGGCATATAGACAGTATTGAGCGTGTCCAACGCAAATTTCTCAAATACATTAACTACAAGTTAAGCATACCAATACAAAACATAGAATACAATTACATATTGAAGAGACTAAATTTACTCACATTATATGATAGAAGAAAAATTTATGATATAGTTCTTCTTTACAAAATTGTAAACAATATGTTGGACAGCCCTGACCTTGTAGCATGTATCGATTATAATATCCCTTCCACACATAGAACTCGACAAATTGTCACATTCCATCGCAACAATTGCAATACTAACTATCAATCAAATTCTGTGATTCACAGAATATTGGGAACTTGTAATGAATATGGTTGCATGATTGACATTTTCGTCGACAGTCTGGAGAAAGTAAAGTTCACACTTAAAGAGGCAATACTGCTTCGTTACTGACTTCAGCTGTTAATATGTAATGGTGGGTAATATATATTTTTCGTACACATTGCCGCTTTGTACTTTATATTTTTAATTTTTGTACTCATGTTTTGGTGCTATTCCTGGTACTTTTAATAATTTGCTACTTGTAATTTATATTGTTTAATGTATGTTCTTTTTAATTTTATGATATATTTTTTTATGTAAAAGCCTATACGCATTGCTGCTCGTTACCTACTCTACATTTTTAATTTTTATACTCATGATTTGGTGCTATTCCTGAAACTTTTAATGTATGTGCTTTTTGAAATTTATTTTATACTCTTTATGTAAAAGCCTAATGGGCGTAAACAAATAAATAAATAAATAAATAAATAATAGAATGAGATATGATACAATGACATACATATAATTGAGGAAATACCATAAAGACAGTTAAACAAAGTGCAGTAGTCATTCCCCTGAGGAAAAAATGAAAATATATTTGAACAACACAAATAAAGGACTCACTAGCCCGGAAAACCACTGCCGGCATACATAAATAATAATAAAACGGTAAATATCACAAGCTTGTGACGTTACAGGAAAGGATTTAAAAAATCTCGTCAACTGGATTATAGACGAAAATTACTGATAAAAAAAGACCAGCATACAATAGTCATACCCCGCGGGGAGACCCCCTAAGTATTTCCCAGCGGGATACCCACACCGGTATAAAAGAATCATTCCTGAGAAGATCAGAATTTCTGAAGGAAACTCCACCTGTCCCCCTTATCAGATCTTCCCGATTATCGTTTAGAATGGGACATTATTTTAGTGGGTGCTCCCGGTGGTCCGGTGTCTGCTTCACGAGGCTGCATATGCACCACGGGTCACTAATTACACTAAAACATAATTACACAATATAATCCCTACAACATATGAATACACATTTCTCCATGAGGGTAGACAAAAAATAGTGCGCCATACATTTACGAGTATGTACCGAGAAGTCTCATTCATATCCTAAATCTTGTGAAAAACGATATACGAATAACTACAATCTTATTTCAGGATTATTTCATCAAGAATACAATCGCAATTTATTTATATTGCTGGATATTTAGGTCATAGTTTTAATTTGAAGAAATATTTTATTTGAATCCTGGTTTGTGGTAATTCTTTTAAAAAATACGTAGATCAGGTAAAATCACTACAAATAAGAATATTAAATAAAAACATAACCTGGTTTGTTTAGATATAGCAATTCATTCCTTGCTTGACCAGAAGCTGTTAATATAAAAATTTCCATTAAATTATCACTCTCTAAATATGTACAACATTACATAGCAAGTGATATTAAATAAGATTACATATTTCAAAAGTCAAAATGTGATACCCCCTGAAATAAATAAAAAAGTATGCATATAAAAAATACTCACATATTCATTTTTATTTAAATAAAACCTAGTGATAAATAATTTTAGTTTTCTTAATGTAATGTGTAATTAAATAAATAATACGACATAAAATAAAAATATTTGATATCACGAAAAATACTGATTAATTTTTTCGATTCAATATCTAGTTAAGCTAAAACAATAAAATAACGATTTCCCGATAGAGTTGTTCTCGTTTCAAATAGTTCAGTTTCTACAAAAAAAGATTTCTTCTACGCTGAACGACGTTCCAGAAATAGTCGTCCCGCTATATCGGTTTAAAAGGGAGAGCTCCCGACGATATTGAAGGAGTCCAGACTAGAGTTCCAGCAAATGACCGAAGATACACCATTTCCTGGATAAATAACGGGTGGATGCTGGATATTTGCTTTGTAATAGAGAGGAGAGCTGCTCTTCGAAAGCGAGAAAAGTAAAACGCGCCCGTTTTGACAAGAAACAATATTTATTTAATTTTTATTTGTCTATTTAGTCTTCGATCGGATTCCGGATTACTAGCCTACACACTTTGGCTATCTTTGGCTTAAACATTTTTACATTGAAATAAACGAGTAAATTTAACGTTAACAAGATATATAAAAAATAAAGAAAAAATATATTGAATTTTAAAAATTTCCATTTTAATTACAGCAAAAAAATATTCGACTGGGCTAACCTTCTAGACACAAGACTATAAAATTTTAATTATTTTGATCTCTTCATCATTTTTTTGAAGATCTATACGTTAAAAAATAAAACATATGTGAGGGCGAAAAAATGCAGGTTTTCAGGAGAGCCGAATCAAAATTTGGGAATATCGTTTGTTTATGACATTGTTATTTTTATATTATTTTTGCACTTAAGTTTTGTTTTTTGCATAAAAACTTTAAACCAAGTTAACTTATGTCGTTGTTTCTTGCCAAATTTTTCAAATCATTAATCATGTCATTTGTCCTTTTACAAAAAAAAAGTTTTATTTTCTGACTCATCTATTTTTTCTTACTAGAAATATATCTAAAGAACAACCCTGCATACTAAGTTCGAAACTCAATTTTATTGATTCATTTGGTTATTTCTTTCACCCACAAATACGAACACCGACCCAGAAGTTATTTTAGACTTGTCCTGACAAGATATACAGTATTATTAGAGTGCTTTTTTAAAAAATAGTTTCAATAAAAAATTCCCACCACAAAGCTCACGCCACAAATACCACAAATAATATAACATTTACAAATAAATAAAGATGCTTGCAGGGAGTATGTGTGAAATCAATATATAAATAGGACTAACTTGGCGATCCCCTCGGTGAGGCTCAAACCCTCGGTGACTAGGTCCTAGTGTCTTAACAACTAGACCAATAAGGTGAAGTCAACGAGCAAAAAATTTCATTTAACATTTACAGTTATGTTGTTAGGTGTTTGAAAAGTGTTTTTTTCCCAAAGTAATCAAAGTAAATAAATAAAAGTCAGTTTAATATCATTGATGATTTGGCAAATACTTCGTGTTGTCAGAGTATAATTAAACATATATTTTATTTTAACATTGTAATACACACAATATGAGTTATTAATTACTACTTACTACTATAGTTTCGAGAGGAGCAGTCCGTGTTATCATCATGTATGGTTAATGACTAACTTGAATACAAAATTTATCAATCTCATCGGGTAGGTCAGGGGGGCGCGCTGTGGGGAAGGGTATTTTTTGGCAAAAAACTCTAGGATTGGTGAAGTGGACTGAAATATGATATTATTTATAAGTGTGTTTCTAGAATTTTATTTTTAGATTTTAGTGGCTTCCAAACTATTTATTAACAATCCTCTATGAGAAACCGAATGAAATGGTTTTGTGACTATCGATTGATTGATTAGTGTTAATTAATTGGCGAATTCGGAGAAGTTATTTTTTAGACACCAACGATGTTCTTTTATTCGTGTATTAAAGTTTCTCGTAGTTTGGCCGATATATTTTTTATCATTATCTCCGCAAGATTTTTCATATATCAAGATTTTTTCCAACATACCAATTTTTGTTTTAGAATTTTATTTGTGTAATGTGAGTAGGAAAACAATTTGTTATTTTATTATTAATAAAATAAATTAAAATGTTTTGTTTATTGCGATATATAATATATTGATTTATGAAGTTTACCAAATTCATTGCTTTTTACTAAAATTGAAGACACAGTTTAATGTCAAAACCAATTGATTTCTTTATCTAGAGAAAATAACGTTTAGATATATTCGCAGAAAAATAATTTTCGTTTGATATGAATAAATATTAGATAAGTTTCCATATATATTTTCCCCACATGTGAAGATGTGATCCCGGCCAATAAAAATAAGAACATGATAAAGGGGAAACGAAAGAAAGGCAGACGGAGAGAATCGAATAATTGGGAATAACGATATATTTCCGTGATAATCTAACTACGGGAAGGCCGCCTAATGCCCCGTGACGTCACAGACAAAGAAAATCACTCCATATTAATTTTCCATCTATCTGGGCAAAAAATCTTCTCGGTAGCTATTCCAAAAAAAGTTTCCCTAAGCGAATTGAAATAATATTTTGTAATTATCCAGCAGGACCGGAGCTGGAAGAAATGCGGACAGAGCTCGGGGAGACGGTACCTGTCTAATGGAACGGAAGCTGCACGATGTAGGAAGATAATTAAAAATTACCCTATTTAAGTATTATAATCAAACCTCACCCTGTGTTTGAATATTGGCATCGTCAATTATTTTTTTAGTTGGCCAGTAGCTGTTTTAAATTCGTGTTCTAAATTTCAAAAATTTAATGAACTTTGGAAGAACTACATTGGCAATTTACGTCTACCGACTTCGTTACCGCTGTATCTTTATTAGGTCGTACCGACTATAACTATCCCATAAAATAAAATATGTAGGTGCAGGCTATTTCTATAGTGGGGCATGGGTGGAGATTGACAGGCAGACATTGAACTGGGGAATAAATTTGATATAATATTAATCGTGATAATCAATTGGGAAATTATATTGGACTCGGTGTTGATGATTTAATTCTGTAACTTAAAAACATTTTGTTTTCAATACCGTTTTCTTTTTTAAATTTTTAAATCTGCTTGTAAAATATATTTTGAGAATTCAGAAAAATTATTATAAGAAAGGCGTCTAAAGTGTAATTTTATACTAGTATGAAGACTATGTGCTGTTTTACTATTATTAAATGCTATTGTCATTGCAATTAATTTTATTGAAATGTATATGTATACCGGAATGCTTTAACGGGCCGACAGCAATTATAATAATGTTTTAATTTATTGCTTAAATTCTTAACATTTAAGCTAGTTAACAATAAAAATTTAACGACACAAATTGCACATTAGAAGATTTTCTAAAAAGAGATAAAAAAATTAATCTAAATTTATAAATTAGATTAATTTCGTACAGAATTGTAAATACAGTAATAATATTATTTAAGGTTACTAAACATAATATTATATCCATACCTATAAAACTCAATATCTGTCTGTTCTCTATACAAATCTACACCTTTTGTCCGATTCGTCTCAAATTTTATATCGCCGGGTCCTAAAGCATACTCATGCTTTAGGACCCGGCGGGTAACATAGGCGGCATTTTTTCCTCTCCTTTTATCCCTTCCCCTCCCACTGATATATTTTCTGTACAAATCTACATCGCTTGACCAATTGGACCAAAATTTTGCATGCATATCTCCGACGGAAATAATATGCCACATTTCTTCACTAAACATCCTAACCATCCCAGCATTCATTAAATGGAAACATTTATATTATAATTACCCTTACTAACCTACCTTACCGTTGCAGCCTTCGCAACCATAGCCGTCGTAGGATTTTTACTGTTGCTAGTTAAAAAAACATTTTAGAGTACATTAAAAAGATCCATCAGATACAGAAAAGATACAGATTAAAACCATCCCAGCATTCATTAAATGGAAACATTTATATTATAATTACCCTTACTAACCTAACTTACCGTTGCAGCCTTCGCAACCATAGCCGTCGTAGGATTTTTACTGTTGCTAGTTAAAAAAACATTTTAGAGTACATTAAAAAGATAAAAAAATATCGGAAACATCAAAATCCATGTTTTAATTGTCATAGAAACAGCCATTCTATTGTTATAGAAGCCATCGGCCATTAAATCCATTCTATTAAACAGACAATATTTTAATCTACGGCACATATTATCTATTTCTTCATTCATTATCGACCAGTGTCATTCCGAACTCTTCTTTACATTATTATTTTTTATCTTCCTTTTAACTCACTTTCCTCGACTTACGGATGAAAGCATCAACACTAAATTGACTTTGGCCAATCACTCGCTACATCTAATCTTCTCTTCTTTCACTTATACTCTGACCCTTACCTCCTCACCCTTTCCCTCCCATCCGTATTCCCGTGTCTATCAAAACTCTTTAACTTAATTAATTTCTTCATTTTAAACCACTATTTTACTTTAATCTTGTTTGTTGCTTACTATACTATTCTCTTATACAACATAGTACTTAATTTACTACACCTTAAGCGTCTGTGAATCTTTGCGATTAGTTTGTGCAATGTGCACTGTGTTCTAACATTTTAATGATGGAAACTATTAAGATTCCTTAATTAAATAATTTGAATTAAATTTAAAAAAACAGTTTTGGTGTTTGATCTCACTGCAGGGACCACCTTGTTTAATTGACGGTAAGTACATATTTGAGTCAAACTCGATTTCTGATGCACCTCTGAAGAGGGTTGCTTCTTTCAAGCCGTTGAAGCCTTCAATAGATTTATTCAGAGTGCGGGTGCGAAATTCCTCCAGAACTACTAATTTATCCATGGCTTTGCGCCTCTGTCATGAGGATGAAGTATTTAACTCTTTAGTACCGCTAGTAAAGGTTCTTCGTCAAATTGATTTTTAAAAGATAAGGAATTCTATATGACAGAAATATTACCCACAATGATGAATGCGTTGTTTCGAAATCTGCAAATATTGGGTTTAATTTTTAATTATTTAGAAATTTAAAAGATTCTTAATCTGAGCTGGAAATAGTTTTTAAAAAATATCTTCTAATGGATTATAGCAAATTTGACGTATTTTACAAAATATATGCATAAACGCTGTTAGCAGAAAATGACGGATTGACTAAGTGTAATGTTGGAGTGTGGATGGCTCAAATAGACTTAAGATTTTTGATTAGTAACCTATTTTTGGGTGTGCACTATATGAGTGTTAAGAAACTAGAAGATAAAAATTTTAATTTTTGGTTTCCAAAGGAAAAATAAAATTAAAAATTATTACATTATCTAATAAAAAAACTCATTACAGCTTTTAATTTCTATTTCTCGGTAAAAATTTTTCATAATGGAAAAAATATTTGTTTATGCTTAAATTTGAGCGCATTTAAAAATATGTTAGTAGTAAAGTAAAAGATATGTAATTCACTTCCTCAAAAAAAATATGGCGCCTTAAATTTCTATATAAAAAAGGCACTTCATTAATAAGACGAGTTTTGAGTTCTTTAAAAACATTATTTATCAGAAAATGAAAATAGTTATGCAAGTGATTTTTATTTTGCTATTTAATAATATATAATATTATTGTCTCGAAAGTGGAAATTACTACAACGGCCTGGCACAATATATTAGCTTCGTGAAATGACTAGAACACGGCTTGCTGTGTAGTCGACTTTCCTCATACCCAATAAACATTGTAGGTTAAAAATCTTATAATTATGCCGATTGGGTATCACTAAAAATTGACTCAGTTTCGGTGAAACTACAAACTGGCAAACTACACTACACTCCCTGTGTTTACAATCTGTGATTTAAACGTATATTAACTAAGCACGGACACTGTTTCTTAAAAATATTTTTATTTTAATTAAAGACACACAGATAGTCGATAATACGTACCTTTAAAACAATAATTTAATGTAAGGAAAGTTAACTCTCCAATTAAGAGTGTCAGTAGCGTGCACTTGTATTAAAAATATATGCACATAAGGAATATAGAAATTATTTTTTAAAAATCACTCAAATCTGCTGGAATTTATCTACAGCGTCTCCTTAATTGGGGTGTGTAAAATTATTTATCGCTAATTATAGTACACTTAAGATAATAGTAAATTTAGTTGAAATTAATTATATTGAATTTGTGAGGTATTAGTGTTGGGTGATATGTGTATAAATTGGCTTGCAATACCGTGTCGATGACAGGATGTTTACGTTTACGTTCTATTAATGTTCTTAATTGGCATTCAAGCCAAGCTAAGCACTCTTGCAAGCGTACGATATGCCGCACCTGTATTATATAAAACATTCCATTATCACGCGCAACAGGTACTTTTGAATTTCTGTAATGCCGTTTCAAAATTTGTTAGCTATTTTTATTATTATTATTTCCGAATTTATTTAACACTAATTGTTCTTACCCGGTGTTATACGGGTTAAGGATTAAGTTGAAAATAAATATGCGACGGGAAACAAAGGTTCGATTCAAATGGTATAGATTTGTATTGAAAATATATCAGGGGGAGAGGAAAGGGTAAAAGGGGAGGAAGGAAATGTCACCTATGTTACCCGCCGGGTCCTAAAGAATAAGTTTGCAAATGTTGATTCCGATCGGTCGAAAGGTACGGATTTGTATTGAAAATATATCACGGGGTGGGAAAGGGGACAAGAGAGAGGGAAGAAATATCGCCTTTGTTATCCACCGGGTCCTAAAGAATAAGTTTCCAAATTTTGAATCCGATCGGTCGAACAGTACAGGTTTCTATTGAAAATATATCAGGGGGAGGGGAAGGGGTAAAATAATAGGGGGAAATGTCGCTTATGTTACCACCGGGTCCTAACACATAAGTATGCAAAATTTGAAGCGAATCGAACATGCGGTGTAGATTTGTATAGAGAACAGATAGACAGATAGATAGACAGACAGACAGATATTGAGTTTTATAGTATAGATATTCATGTTTCCCATTTGCCCATATACTCTGATTTATTTATACTAATTTGTTAATAAGTTCGAAGAAATATTTTAAAAAAGCATATTGCGATAACTTAAGTATATTTTTGAAACAAAAATAATCTCATGAATTATTTGATGCATAAAAAAATGAAGTATGAAAAATATTAAAAATAAAGAAAATGTTGTTTATCGAGATTTGATAACGTTTATATTTGATACAGTATAACTATTAACGCCACGAAGTTAACAGGTTTCATGGTTTCTCTTAAATATTGCCAATCTTTTATTTCTATAAACTCACTGTACCCTATGTAGCCTGAAAAATTGATAGTTAATGTGTTGATTTGTTTTTACGTTTTCGAAGTAGAAAATTTCTGTTAAACAAAATTTAATCCATATATATTCCTCGCAATGATTTGATATTACCCAATTAATTTTTAGCATTTTTAATGAGTTTAGGTTCTTTCATTCTAACTAAATATATGAGTATCTTCAAAACACGCGTTACACATATGTCCCAAATAAATTATACCACCCGTGAATAGGATTTATTCTTCCGGTTTTTCACACCTCCTCTCGTATAAAAATCATTGTATTTTGTTATGGTCTTTACAAAAATGGATTGAACTTTATTCCAAGTTCATATATTGCTAAAAAGCATTAGACGTACCGGAGAAAAGTAAAATAGCATATCGGAGAAAAACATATTCGGAATTACAATTTTTTTAAATCGATGTAATAGAGTAAGTAGTATTTAGTGAATAAATAAGGTCTCTATTTATATGCTAATAAAAGTAAAAGCATGTGATTTTTTCTTTTTCCTTAAGAATGGTCGTAAACGTTATCGAATGAGAATAATGACGGCCAAAATGAACTGGGCTCTAAAAATGCCATTAAATGTTGAGCTCAATCACAAAGCCTATAAAAGGCTTTCCATTGCTAAAAGTATTATATGGAAAATCAGGGTTGTACAAACAGATAATTTCAAACAAATTAATACATAATAGTTGGGGAAATTCACAAAGCTATCAAATATTTAACAAAAATTTTTCGGTCAATCGATAGCATCAATTGTAGTATTATTCTATTTGACTAGATTTTCCATTGAATTCGTTATATTTACGATGTGAACAATAAAGGAATGAGTTTATTTTACATTCCTGAACAACTGAATCATGACTGTACATTTTGTACGGAACATATGGAAATTGAGAGAAGAGGGAACAAAAAATGTGTATATTTTTTCATCGTCATTTCCTAATTGCAAAATAATTGTTCTTTGAAAATGGGTTGAAAATTCAAACCTTGAATATTGTAAGTTTATTTTACTATTCAATTAATTTGAATGATTCTTTTTACCAAATAAGGTCACAAACGTGCTTTTAATAAAAAAATTTCAAGTGGCATTTTAAAAATATTTAATGAGGTCATCCGTCATTCGACTGTAGTCGAATGACGGATGACTTACTCATTTGCAAGCTCCCCAGTTGTTAAAATATGAATTATACTCAAATAAGCATCGTCAGTCAACATCGATCTTAGACTGCCGCCTGTAGACAAAATAAGTGTAGTTTATCTGGATAAAAGTCAGGATGTATGAAAGAGACAAGTAGCATGAGAGAGTGACTGAGTATAAAAAGGGACGAGCCATCTTGGTGCACTCTCATTTAACCCAACCAGTACGTCAGTAACAACTAGTTAAGCTAACAATAAATCATATTATCATATTGTTGCGTGGAACATCATTGATACAAGTCAATAAATTATATTCAAGTGGAACATCAGGTTTATGTGGATCCCCGATTTCCTACAAGTTTTTTCTCTTATGTTTAAAGGATGAGAACAATAAGATTCCACAATACACCATGTGTCTGCACAGTTTACGCTTCTTTATACCTGAATAAAAATTTACAAACATCAAAATATGAAAAATTTCTCGTTTGTGGTATTTAATTTTTACATACTTGTAGTTGAGGATTAAGAATTAATTTCTGATTCTTCTTCTTCTTCTTCTCCATCTTCAATTGTGCTGTTCTTTTCAAAAATGACCTACTATACTATCATAATGTATCCAGCAGCTTATAGGTAGGTGTACTGACTCTCGCCTAGTGTTTCAGTAGTCGGTGATTTGAGGCTCATCCCGGGATACCAGAAAGTTAGTTCTATTTTCATAGCATGAGCACTTTTTGTTAAGCATTATTTAAGAATAGTAAGTATACTAAACTTTTATTTAAAAAATCTGGAATCAACGATAGCGTAATTCCCTCGATGTGATCTGGTCATGGTAATACACATATATGTTACGGTGAACAAATATATGATATAAAAAATGATATGCACTTACAGATTTGTCATGCCAGATACAGAGAAACACAGTTGTCCATGATATGTGGCAAAATTTGAATAACAGAAAAACTGATTGTATACATTTCTAAATTACCATAAAATAATTATATATATATATATATATATATATTTTTTTTTTTAAACATGAACAATGCCATTTTAGGAAAACGGATCTCATATCCGAATATACGATGTATTAACGATTATGAAAGGTAGGCAGTGCTTGTCTAGCGTGTGTGGGGTTTGAGTCTCTCTTTAAGTTATTCATATTTTCATGATAGAAAATTTTGAAGTATTTCTGAGTAAAAAAAATAATAATTTAGAAACATGTGACAAAAAATACTATTTTTTCTAATAAATTTAAATATTTTATAAAAAAAGTTTTATAAAGTACATTTATGTTTTTCAAAGCATTAAAAATTCGTGATATAATAAAATATATTTTATTATTTCGTTACTAAATGCATATTATTAATTTTAAAAAATACATACCGAGAAGAAAATATTATTGGATATAACCTTTCTTAAGTTATTAACATCAAATATTTTTTTATTTTATAAATAAACATACATTTTTCATCATCTTAATAGTTTTTTTTAAATACCTCCTAATAATATTTGATAATTCAAAGCTGATACACAACCTAAAACACAAATTATGGTGTTGAATTTCGGCTGCCACACAACTTGTGGCAAGTTGTCAGATTTTTGTTTGCAGCTAATGAAAAAAGGAATTATAAATTTTCTGTTAAAATTTTGATGAAATAAATGAGCAACCAAAATGAATTTCAAAACGAGTCTTTTGGTTAGAATATTTGAGAATATTTTTCCGTATGTGTATAAACTTTCTTGGATGTTTCAAAAACAGGGCCGATACGGCAAAATATCGGTTAGAAATATCATATTATATACACGGCAAAATATCCCAGAAAACTATAACTAAAAGATTCTGAATTGCCGTGATAATCTGATTTTTTTATTGAAATGAGTGCTATGATCTACATTCTATCTTAGGTTACCTATATAAATTAACCACTTTCTTAATCCTAAGCTTATGTGACACTTTCTCAGTCTTGTCCCGTTTTTAAAGGTTAGATATACGCACACGTGGATTTACCACGCAGATATACGAGTTAATTATTTCTACTCCATCTAGTATACTGACATACTTACTAACTTTCAATGATAATTACAATAATGGCAGAATAGTTTTTTTTCAAGTATAATGAACGACCCAAATTGATTCATTTTTACGGTAGGTATGGTTTGGGGTGAATTCAACCACCAGACCGTGTAGTGCCATAAACCGAGCCAACAAATCACTTAACCCGCACCAGGTTTAGTACTGAATCACGAAAATTAATATATGAGTGTTTCTGAGGCCATAAAAATATAATTTATGACCCTCATTTGAACTACAAATACGAACATCTGAACACAGACAAATATGAACAAGATATAACTACGAAAAATGAAAACAGATATGTTTATCTTGGCCGTCTGCGTGTACATAAATAATACGTACCATAAAACCGCCATTTTCTATTCTAGACTACAAGACTGCACTCTGTAAGAAACTTCGGAGATATTTTCAAGTTTATTACTCCGATGATGACAGCTGCACCGCCTACCGAAGCGTCGGCGTCGGAGAGACGATACGAAATTAGAATGCCACAACATTACATAAATTGACGTCAAAACATTTAACGACCTCAGAGATCTATAAGGGACTCGACTCTCCGATGTGTTTCTGATTCGGCTCCAATTCGGAAGCGACGGCATTAACTTTATAGGCGTCGTAGATTGCTATCGAAAATTGTTCCTTTAGCGAAATTACGAGCAGAAGGATATGTCGATGAGTAAAAATATATAATTCTCCTCCCTGAAGAGCGATTCGAGTTTTATGACGTCGGCGTAGCCTTGTATATTGCCGAACGCTGACGTGGAATTAGATCACGCTGAAAATTTATGTCGAAAATCTGTCGCAATAAAAAATCTCCGAGTAGAACCCATGTCAATAACAGCAGGAAAAATACCCAATTCAAATTTAATCGCGCCTGGTTTGGAACTCATCCCGATTTATTAATTACGGTGAAACCTAGGTCGAAGGATTTGGAAGGACAATGTATTAAGAAACAATGGATTGAGGTTTTGTTATGTATATTATAATATAATAATTACAACACCTATGCTATAATATACGTATAGTAATTTTTATATTAAAATAATTATATTAAAGAAATAATTTAAAAACACTCAAAAAAGACAAATAAAGATTATTAAAAAATAATGTGATAAATCGGTACACATAAAAACAAGTTGCTTAAAAATATAATTGACCACATTGTGTAATGTTCAGTTTATAGTAGTTTACCCTGAAAAGGAACGGTGGTTTTGAAGATGGTTGATGTTACCAAATATATAATGGTTTTAACCAAGTTAATTTGTGTATAATTTAATAAACATTTTATTTATTCTCCATTCTATTGAACACAGATTTCTCACTCGTGCATCTAAGTGACCGCATTTAGTCTACTTCTATTATTTTATATTAGGTCGCAAAACAAAATATGCTTTTTTGTCTAGTAAAAATGAGTTCTAAAATATACAAATATACCGATCGCCTTAGATTTGGATTATTTTCCGCCGATCTTTTTCCATTAAGGATATGAAAATTAAATACCATACTATAACAAAATAATAAAATAATTTATTAAACCCAAATGTCATTTTTTTCTAAACTTTATGGAAATTTGATTAAATTCACTTTTCATTTTTCAATCTCAGTTTTCCATGGAATATAAACCGTTTTGTTCTAAAACTACATTTTTTAAATAGTACAAACTAAAATCAAAAAAACTAAAATCATACAAATCTAATCAGAAATTCGACTGCAGACAAATAATATTACACAATTTTTATTAATCAATTAGAAAAGACATACAGAAAAAATCAAATTAACGAAAAAATATTTTAACTGCCACCGAAACTCAAACCATGGACCTCCAATTTTGAGTCCCGGTGGCAGTTAAAATATTTTTTCGTTAATTTGATTTTTTCTGTATGCCTTTTCTAATTGATTAATAAAAATTGTTTAATAATTCACAGAACTTTGTTCTGAAATTGCAACTTTAGAATAATAAGGTGTTTCCTTTAATAAATAATATTACCTTTAATTATGGAAGATCAAGAAGCAACAATATTTATCAGAAGTTGTTGAAAAATTAGTAAAAATTTAGATTTATTTTTGGATTGAAAATTCTTGGTTGGCAAGTGTTGGTTATTTACTAGGTATTTTTTATATCTACAAAGAAGTCTTATGCTTGTAATATTGTGGTACTAAATTATCGCCTGCTGTTAATACTATGGACTGTGAGGATAGCAAAAGCCTATATTTTTTTAAGTCTTTCTACTAAAAGTAGGCTTTTCACAACAGGAAAATATGACTTTCAGATATTAGGCACGTTGCTAGAAGAAAAGGAGACGTGGAAAAATCGGTGATCACTGCAAATTAACAACAAAAGGTTGGCCTCTAATACAATGGAAAGACCATGTATGAGACATGCCCAAAATCTCGCTAATCTTTGTCGATCCTTGGTCGTACTGAGAACAAAGATCAGCATGACCAAGGATCGAGAAGAGTGGAGGAAAATCGCTCGCGCTTTGAAAACAGAACAAAGAAGCATCATGATGCTTGGGCCTCTCATAAAGTATATTTAAGTTCTAGTTTTATAATATTTCCTGCGACAGAAGGAAATTATGTTACAAAATTATGGCACAGAAAAATGAATATCTTTTAGCTACGCCATCATAATATTAATAAATACATTATTTAGTGATGTGATATGATATTTAGGATCAATATTGTCGTAACAATAAAATAAGTAGTATAATATTAGTATTAATTGTAAAAAGGACTTAATGTAATTAATGTAAAGTTGTCATCTCAATGATAGGATCCATTAAAGAAGAACATGCGCCCGTGCGCGTGGGTATTTAAACTTTTCACCCCTAAAAAGCGTCACCATGCACACCAAGAGAAAAGTGTATGTACGAACGGGATACACTCATGTATCATCTGTCTCTCGATTCTGATATACTCACAGACATACATATCATTTAGATATATTAAAAAAGGAGTAGATTTCAAATTATTTCTAGAATATTATTGGTTATGTAAGCAAAACTATAATACAAGTTAATAATTGGTATTGACAGACGGAAGTTTGGTAAGGTTTGTATACAAATATAAGTAAGGTTACCTTGATGTGTGAGTTGAAGTTGCCTTTTCGCGTTACGAAGTTGTGAAGCAGAAAACGAGGGCTCGACTTCTGAAACCGGTAATCATAAATAAATTCTACATTTATAGTACAGCTCTCATCTAAATCAACATAGAAAATACTCATTTAATTGAATTGTTAGCAATACGATTACAAAGTAAATTTAAATTTCACGATAGACTGAGATAGCTGGTTTCGACAGAGTTTGGATAATATTACCTTTAATTATGGAAGATCAAGAAGCAACAATATTTTACTGAAGTTGTTGAAAAATTAGTAAAAATTTACATTTATTTTTGGATTGAAATTTCTTGGTCGGCATGTGTTGGATATTTACTAGGTATTTTTTATATCTACATAATTTATATACATATTTATCGCATTGTGCCTGTCTTGCTTCAAAAATCTGTGGTGAGACATGCAAATTATATGTGCACTTCATTGACGTATTATAACATAGACACGTTATTCTCATACTAGCCGGCTTTCATATGTAGCAAATATTGCATTGAAAGAGATAACAAATTACAAAAACAAGTAATCACGTAAAAATCAGGTAATTTGAAGTCACAGTGACTAAAATAATATACTTATTCTTACATTAGTGTACGATACTCTGTTCCTTTTTCCCCGAGACTTTTTTTTCGGTGTAGCATCGCGCCCGATCACAAATAAGGTCCGTTCGATAACGAATGCAAGTAAGACAATTACCAATAAATAAATTACCTTATTTTTGAGTTGCCAAGATTTCACGCTTGTTACGTATCTACAATTTACAGTATCATTGGTGCATATAGTGTAATACTTCACCTGTCGATGGGAAGTTCTGATACTCTCAAAACTCCAGTAGTTAAATAAAAAATAATTATTATACTCAAGTAAAAAAATATTTATAATGATCGTCATGTATAATCTCCGCAATGTTAACGCCAAATCCATATTTTTTTGGTCAAAAATTCATTAATATTTATAAATTAGGAATTATCCTAATATATTGCTTAATGACATAACATTCACATACGTTGCTAAAGTGAAATTATAGCAAGATAAGTTGCTGAATGACATTATTATTTAAATTTTTTTCTTATTAAATTTATTTGGTAAATGAGCAAGAAACTTAACTTTTCAATATAATATAATTAATACACATTTATATTACACGCTTGCCCACTTTTAAATGAGAATTTATTCTCGTGTTTAAAAGTGTTATGTTATTTAATGACTCATGCGTTCATATGCGTTGCTAAAGTGTAATTATAGCAAAATAAGTTGCTAAATGACATTATATCAATATATGTTGGTCAATTTCATTACATAATATACATACGTTCCTGGCCATACATAACCTTGTCCGGTTCCAGGCGGTAACCACTGGAACGCTTACCCCGTGATCGCTCATTTAGTGTTTTGTCTCTTTTCGTAAAACTATACATGATATCTTAAGTTTCCCCTTGCTATTGTATTTTTTACTATGAGAATAGACTGACTACAAGTATGGGTATTTCCAACAATTTTGTGATGTAAAAATATACGTACATATTTAATGTGCCTGTTAGTGTATCTCCTAACTGGTGATCCAGTGATTTTAGGCTCGAGCCTCATTCCAGAGAAGAAATTTCATCATATTTTTAATAAAGTAGTAATAAATTATTGAACAATAAAGTAAGAATTATATATTTTCTGAGTTAAGAGTGTATTCCACTTCAAACGAAAAACGTTTAATTTAAACTATAGTGTATGTAAATGGTATCACTTCTAAGATAAAACCAATTTTTTGAGAATAATTTTCTCAAATTATGGCATCGTAGGGAATAAATCTCACCTCAACTATAGAAGCGATCTCGTTCTTGCTATTTGACAGTTGCGCCACTGGTTATTGAATACCTAAAAAATTTATAGTATTCATAATGAAAAACGATATAACCTACTAACTTTTTTTTGACTAAGCACTTAAAATTTCAATCCGCGCTGCTAATTTTCACTCAGCAACTTCTTAAAACACGCAATTCAATTAATGTTGGTACAATTTTTGCTGTGAATTTCCGCAGCGCTGCCTCGGGAAATAATTTACAACTTTGGCAAATAAATTATGCCCGAAGACAACCTTCGGAATATACTCACATTACTAAACTTAATCGAATAATTTACACATTCCATCGCTTGAATCGCTAGGCCGTGCGAGCGGCGCTCCGACTCGAATACCGTGCAAATACACAACTCCCCCAGGAACACGCACGCTCTACAATTGAACAAGTTTTGGGTCAGGTGACAGGATCCGCTGGGCGTCTTTCACGAAAATTAGTTACTTTTCAAAATTTATTCTAATACCAAGATATGTTTCACCACAAAATAATCCGTCAATAATGGCGGGAAGAAAATAATTTTTATCATCCATCTAAGTCTATTATCTTCGTGAGTGAGAATGGTGGTTAGAGTTTCTGACCCGGGAATGGATTCCCGGGAATACATAGAGTTTTGGACGCATCGTGTCCCAGGAGTGCTTATGTCTCGGGTCTCGGATCTCGAACTCGAAAAAATGTATTAGGAAATATTTTTAATATAAAAAAGAAATAAAAGCTAATGAATCCACAGGGAGCGAACAATTAATTGATGTGTTGACTTAAAAATTGAAACAGAGTTTTTGTAATTGCTAGAAATATATGTACAAAATCGAAAAGCCGGCTTTTAGTCATAAACTTTAACCTTTTGGTATTTTTATAATGCAGATATTTTTGTAGATATAATATACCTACAAAGAGTGAGTTAATAATAGGTATATAGATTGTAGATTATTCAAATTAGATTTTTTTAATGTTTTTTTAATACCTATCAAGAATGTTTATTTTAAAAAAAATTTTGTCAATTCATATTTACTTTATAAAAACAATTAAATTAAATAAAATGAATAATGTTTACAAAAAACAAACACAAAATATTTTATTTCGAATAAAATGTTACCAACATATCACGAGACCCGGGATCCCGGGAATGATCCAGATCTGAGAATCGTGTACCGGGAATGAATAACTCCGGGAATAGATAAACCCTGATTGTAACCCTCATGACCTCCCGCCCTCTTCACTACGCTCCTCCATCTTTCCCGGCATCTGCAAACTCAAACATTGTCACCGGAGAAGTGCCTGTAGTTTTTTCCGCTTGTTTGGTCTAACAAGTGAAAGAAGAAGAAGTCATCCGCTTCGTCAAGCAGTTGAGAATCTCTCCTTTCAGTTCTTGTAATATGGACATATTTTTGCGTCTCGCTGTCCACGGCATGCGCATCATGCGTCTCCAACACCAGTACCCAAAGGCATCGTTCGATGATCAAACAAAAACATCAACAAAAAACTGGCGTCTTCTGTCCTGCTAAGAAAAAAATGAGCTCTAAATTCCATTTAAATACCGATATCACAGAATATCTTACAAATTTGTCATAATAATTATTCTCGATGTTGGTACGTACGCTGTCAGTAATAGTCACTGGTTGTCAGGTCCTACGATTACATTTCGTTCTTGTAGAACGTTTGCGTAAGAATTTGTTTGCGCCACGCTACATCCCTACTCCGCGTAACGAAATTTGCCTGCCTCCGCGTGGCGCGTAATGACATTACACACGTAATACGTTTGTCATGCGGCTGTTGTAAAAGCCAACTACATTTCCATACATTTCAATACATCGTCAGTCATCATCAAAGTCAAATGTTGTTTTGTGTGGTAAAACAATAAATCATTTATCAAATTTCGCGCATGCTAAATTAAACTGGAACAAGCGGGTACGCAGATCTGGCTTCGCCGGTTAATCTGTATTGATGTGGCCACAAACACATTTACAAATCAACCCATATACTAAATACAATATGAGATTCGTTTAGGCAATATTTTGTACAATTCTCAATTGGAATTTTTTTTAACGTGTATTTAAAATTTTAAAATAAAACTAGCTGTTCGTACCCGGCGTTGCACAGGTTAAAGATTAAGTTGAAAATAAAGATGTGGGGAGAAATAAAGGTTTGATTCGAACGGTATAGATTTTGCGATTTGCGAAAATATATCAGGGGGAGGAGAAAAGGTAAAAGAGGACGGAGGAAATATACCTGCCGAGTCCTAAAGAATAATTCTCCAAATGTTGAGTCCGATCGGTCGAACGGTATAGATTTGCATCGAAAATATATCAGAAGGAGAAGAAGGGGTAAAGGAGGAGAGGAGAAATGTAACCCATGTTACCCGCCGAGTTCTAAAGAATAAGTTACCAAATTTTGAGTCCGATCGGTCACAGCTTTGCATCGAAAATATATCAGCGGAGGGAAAGGGTTAAAAGAATAGGAGGGAAATGTCGCATATATTACCGCCGAGTCCTTAAGAATAAGTTTCAAAATTTTGAGTCCGATCGGTCAAATGATACAAATTTGCATTGAAAATATGTGAGGGGATGGGAAGGGGTAACATAATAGGGGGACATATCGCTTTGTTACTCGCCGAGTCCTAAAGAATAAGTTTCCAAATTTTGAATCCGATCGGTCAAACGATACAGATTTGCATCGAAAATATGTCAGAGGGAGGGGAAGAGGTATGAGAATAGGAGGGAAATGTTGGCTATGTTACCCGCCGGTTCCCAAAGCATCAGTATGCAAAATTTGAATCAAATCGGACAAACGGTGTGGATTTGTATAGAGAACAGACAGACAGACATTGAGTTTTATAGGTATAGATTCTATGATTTTTAAACAAACTAGATTGATTTATCCTGGCGTCACCTAATGAATATTTTTCAATTTTTTTGGCATTATTTGCATAGTGTTAAATTGGCAGTTCTTTGAAAGTGGAAAAACAGATGCATCATTTAGTATGTTTAATATAAGTCTGAAATTTTTGGTAATGTTAAGTGGTTGACACAGCAAAATTGATATGTGGTAACAGAATATTTTTTCGATAGATAGAATTATTCTGTATTTTTTTCTAAGCGATTCATCAAATTAGATTTAAGTCACATTTAATTATTAACAATAAACACACATATATTAGTAAATAAAAAGACGTTAACAACAAATACGTTACAAATAAGACAAACATCTTCGCTGTATTGTAATTGACAAAAGCATCAAGCCAGTATATAGAATTATGTTATTTCTCTTTGTTGTTCTTTATATTGTATTAATTTTTATATATGCAGTGGATATGCTTGGTACTGTAAAATATATTACTGAAGAAGATTTTTGCGTATCATGGCTACATCCAGCAACAAATCCAACCATTAAAATTATATCTACGATAGATAGATTTTTTTTTTAATTTTTGATCGCATTATGAGTCAAACTGACATGGAAAATGAGATTATCCTGGGCATAACGACCTGGAAGAGTGATGATGCAGGCTAACCGAATAATAAATTACCATACACGATATGTACTTCATACTATCATTTCCCTGCAACTGCACATTGAAAAATTTTCATTTTTGAGGTAACATGTCTAAGAATGTTGCAAATATGACTTTCAATCTGGTGATTACTGAAGCAGATTGAAGAAACTTGCAGTTAGAAGTTCAAGAAATAATGTTGCTTTTAAGATTCGAAAGCCCAACCCGAAACGAGAAACTATCCATTAAATGAATTCATAAAAAAGTCTGTGCTTCATATATATTAAGAATTTTTATTGGCTTTGTATTTTATCAAATTCGCATGATGAAATTTATTCGTGCTGATAAAAATGGGTGACATGGAAACTTAGAAATAAACCATTTAGAAATATCTACTGTCTTTGTTCCTGTACATCACGGTTATTAGATGCGTTAGCAATCTTATTATTATTAAAATTATATTATGTCATTAATTATATTATTAAAATTATATTACAAAACTATGTCTTGTTCAGTATTGTACAACGATTTCAAAGAAACTCATTTAAAAAAAATAAATCAGTTTTTTGGTGATCTAAGCCGAAATAACGCACTAGCCAATATTATCGTAAATTTTTACCGTAACTCAGGAAATTTTTTATGTTCTAAAAAGTTTCCATCGAGATTGCGGTTCGTAGTCATGACTCACGAGGAAATGACGTAGGTATTTTAACAGTATAATCTAAAATAATCTATGACACAGTGTGTAATTTAGAATTAAGCATGAGTTTTGTATTTACCTTATGGAGATACTTCATTCATACTTACCCTTTTACTTATCCATGATTAAAATATTTTAATGTCAGTCACAACCAACATTTCAATATTCAGCGCCAGTCTAAACGACACATTTATCTCAATAGACATTTCTTAGGCGTGTAGGATGCCTAGTAGTTATTTATGGTTCCAAGAAGCTAGAAGCATGTGGTCGGCTCTCCTAGATGAGTGTGAAAAATATTTATTTAAGGTTAATAATATTTCACACCGGAATGAAGAGGAATTCGGTAAAATGAATCGAGAAACAATCTACGTGCGTTATGTGGTTGATATAAAGTTTGTCAAATTTTTATACGAAAACGCATATATTAAATTTTTAAGAAGATTTACATTATTTGACATTACTCGGCGAATGCACTATTAATTTACACACGAAATATTATTGGAATTTTCGAAACTAAATAGCACCTGAAGATGTTATCACATAATAGATATTATGTCAGTGAAAATATAAGCTTTCCCCAAATACCGGCGTGAAGGAAATTTTCAATATCAATAATATCAGGTTGTCTCATTAAATGGCGGATCGGATCTTGCACACTCAGCCTAAATACGCTGAAATAAACAATTTATTACCATTAATATTATAATAATACATTTAATAATCCTAACATAGCGTAACTGGGATTTATTGAGCTCCTGCGCCAATTTAGGGTTAATTTTTTTTTAAGTATTGATTTAATTTTTTTTATTTTAAACGAATATGATCACACTATGGACCATTAAACTCCAAAACTTCACTACTCAACATATTCTCGTCTCGATTGACTTTAATATACAGTTTTTTATTTCGTTTCTATTATTAATTAACAGCCTGCTTGATACCTGGATGACCTGAGGCCTTCCTGTCTGCTGGAGCAATAAATGTTCTGAAGCTGTGATAAGCCAGGTGCCCTACCTATCTTATACTTCAGAACAAAGACTGCTGCACAGTTCTACAGTCATTCGATGCACCAGTGGTTACCTGCTTTGATAGGTTCAAGTATACGAGAGAAATATAGATTTTTAAATATTGTATTTTAAAATCATATTTACAGTGTTTCATGATACATAAGAATGACGATAGATTTTTTGCCATGAAAGACAATTGAATTAGATATACGAATAGGTACGCATTGTTTCGTTGTTTTAGTGTTCATAACTGTAAACACCAACACAACGAAACTATGTGCGTTGTGTCGCAAACAAATTCGATTGCCTTTCTTAAATGAAAAGATGTATACCTAAATTGAACTCTGATTTGAACAGAGATTCAGTATCATCTACCGTAAAAATGTTCAAATTGCGGCAAAAAAAACACATTTTCTAAGGGTGGAGTGGCGACTGAATCACCGATATTAAAATGGAGGAGCAATGAAATTATGTGACGTGGTCTGGTGAGTATAATTTTTTTTCCATATCTTTCCATGACATTCTGAGGAAAATAAAATGTAATAAATTTGAAATGTATTAAAATAAATCATACCTAATCAAAGTCAGATATTATTGATATACATGAATAAAATATACAATAAAAAAACTATATTTTCAAACTTGGCTATTTCATTATGTCGGTAGGTACTAGGTACACGATTTGCGATTGATTTTTAAAATCCAGTTTTAATGAATAATATTAAAAAAGAATTATTATATAAAAAAAAATATTAAATAAAATTTTGATTTACTTCGTTACAACGCTGACAAAACGTGGTAAATAGAAAGAAAATATATTTAATTTTGGAGGAATGCATTTTGCGGGGTTTTAAAAAAGGCAAATAAATACTAAAGAGGTAAAAAATATATTAGCAAATTTTATTTGGGTAGAACTAGCGTTCAATATTTACAGAACCAGGACTATTACACCTCAATCGATCGCGAGGGAAAAGTTGCGTGACAAAATGTCGGAAAAACAATGTTTACCACAATGGGTTTTTAGCTCCGCATTTCTAGCGCTGCTTTATGCATAATTCAGATTTAATAAGTCCGTCACACAGCGAAGAGTGTTTGACCTCGCGCAGACCTTACAGGACGCCTGGGAGTTTCAGCTTATTTGATTTATGGACGATTATATATTACAAGCAAAAGATACGAAGGCTAGTTGAAATATTATACTTAGTAGCGACGCCTTAATGTTCTACGCTTACTAGGCACTTTACACGCATTTCTTCATTTAAATATTACCAAAAGTATTTTAAGTACTCCATCTCTGAATGATAATCCATAGAGGGAGAAATATTTAAGAGCATTTGATTTTATAGACAAAATGTTAGAAAATATGTGGTTCTGGAGTAGGATCAAACGAATAAGCTGGACCAAAATAGCCTCTGAGAAATGAGAAAAAAAATGCTGTAGACATCGTTGAAAGACGATAGAGCCCCAGGAAAAGATACACACTTTGTGAAATATTAACCTCACAAAAGTAATTGAGGGATGTATTGAGGCGATATGCAGCACGACTAATAATTAAGATCCCAATGGGGTCTAAGATCCAAGCATTGCATCAATAAGAACGTTGTGCTTTAAGATTAAAGAATTAAGAGAGAGATCTGCTTTGATTTGATCAGCTTCTATAGCAGAATTACTTGTTTCCGCTTTTTAAAATCCTGGGTTATGGTTAGTGCGTATAGAACGCGCAGTGACACTGTTACTGGTCATTTTTTAGACTTGTTCAGTATGTTTTGATATTGTGCTTTTTCTCTTCATCTTTTTATACTTATTTTCAGCGATTCTTCTGACTATTTGTACCTCCTCTTGTATACTGACCTAACTTGTTAACTAACATATTTGAAGTACGAAAAAAATATTTTTCTGCATCAAAACCAACGTTGCTTGTTTATTTAAGTTTTATTTAAATTCACTTACATTACGCCAAAAGTATTGGGTTGACATATTAATATTAATAAGAACTTCGATTACTGTTGTAGTATTTATGTGCAATAACAACAAATGAATATTTGAGAAATGTTTTCTTCGAAAGTCAGGGGTCGTTTAACGTCGTCGGGATGGGGCGCTAATGACTTTTGTAATAGGGTAAATCACTATATTTTACAGTTATTGGCTATCTTCTCCTATTAGGGCGTTAGCAGAGGCAGCAGAGCATTAGAGAAGGAGGCTGATTGTGATGGCGTAGAACTTGAAATTAGTAAAATGAAGGCTCTTAAGGGAGAAGATTTTTTATGACGGAATTTATGAATTGAAATATTACAATTAATATTTAAATAAAACGATTGGGTCGAATTTATGCATGAGTATATTTAATTTAGTTTTGCTCATATAATCATAAAATTAATTTATTCGTAGAATCAAAAAGGATGAATGGTAGGTAGCCGAGGCTTATATGTGATAGACTCATTTTTGGTAGACCAAATAATGAACAAATTAAGATTAATTTCACGTCTCAACAATTGTAGGTAGTACGAATATGGACGAGATTTATGTGGTTAGTGTTGTGCTATCAATTTTATCCCGTGGAAGAAAAATATTTTGCTGCTGTTTTTCTTTTAATTTTTTAAATAAATTGTATTATTAATATTCCACTTTACTGTAAACACATAACTATGAATAAATTAATTATCGTGTAATGGAACAATTTGGCATGCTTATTGTTCTAGTGATTAAGACATTCAATTAGTGATTTTGTGAGTTTTAGTCTCAACCCAGGAGATCACCAAGATAGTTCTTGTTTCATAGAACAAGCATATTACAGTTTTTTTGAAAATCCCAATCGTAATAATTTCGTTGTCTGTCTGTCCATCTGTCTGTCTCCGTAACTTTGTGTAGCATCCCTAACTTCTTTATAATATATTTTTTCTTTCAAGTAAAAAAAATTTTTGGACAAAAATTTTTTTTCGAAAACTCTTTGTTTTTAATTTTTTTTTCGTAAAAAATTAATACTTATTCCTTAGGAACCGACATAAAAAGTACTGTAATTACTGTAATAAGCTTGTCATTCCATTCTGGCATATCTGTTTTAAAATCTGTGTGAAAATCCGGGAAAGATAGAAATAATCTGAAGCCTGAAGAATAATCTGAAGAATAACCACTGTGATAATATTTTATCACGGACGTTGAAAAATGTACAATTTCAAAAATATATCCCTTCGAAGCTTAATAGGGTATTCAATAAAGTATGCAGATTTGAAATAAAAACCAGGCGAATTTTTATCTTTGGAATATCGTTCCATTTGTGAAAGCTTGCCGCCCGATTAGCCGCCATCTATCGGAGCCCCTTGTCCATTGGGCGTTCTGGGAAATTTCACCCAAAGTGGCGGCCATTATGAATATTCATAAATCGAACGGATCGATTCCCGCCAACCGACAGACGGCAACTTGTCGGGGGCCATTTTAAAAAATAACGGTTTTTACGTGAGCACAATTATTCCACAGTTGGCGGAAATCATTTTAATCAATCACCCTTAACCATTTTTTAATCGCGTATGCCTTTGGAAAAAAACACATATATCGATGCTGGAAAATTAAATTGGGATAACGGAAAAATATTTTTTAAGAAGAGAAACAAAATTTTACAAAAATCATTTTAAAATTTCGTTGTTTATCACTGCAAAATTATGATGTAAATTTTCTAGATTTATCTTTAAAATATTGACGATATTTATTTTTCTTTTAAATTTTTTTTACTCATGAATCAGCATTTGCATTGGTTGCATTGATATATTGGAATTGAAGTAAGCATCAGTTTTGCGGCATAGAGTATGTTATTGGATTTTTTATAAATTTTATGAAAACATTCAATAACGTTTCGCTTATAAAGCAAATATGGTCAATTTATTTGGTAGCTCAATAATAAATATTTTGCTTAAATTCTGAGTGTGAGTTATGGTAAAGAGTTCTGGAAATACACCAAATAAATTATGAGAAATTCGTTGTTTCTAAAGATTTAAAACTTTTAATGTATAAAATAGAACGCTTCAGAAAATAATGTTCGATCGATTTTGTCCGTTTAATAAATCGTGTCCAAAAAACGTTGGGGACGGGCTATAAATCAAATCAAAAGCTTTAAAAATGTAAGTTAAGGAATTGGTAGTTTTTTCATTTACATATCGACGGTGGAAAGGAAAAAGTTACCAAGCGACACGAAGCCTATTTTACAGGAGAGCTTTAAGAGAGAGATTTAATTCATAAAAAATCTCATATTTATTATATTTGCACAATTCTGACTTAATTTAAAAGGTGTTTATGTCTTATTTGTACTGCCATTAATATATTCTCGTTTTGCTTGCTATTTAAGAAGTTAGTGTCGCTTATTAATATTTTAAATAAAATTACAAACAGGAAAAAATGACCAACCGACAAACAATAGTCACTGTTAGAATAGGAAAAATGTCCCATATAGATATGTTTACAGAATTTGAGTGTGGAAAAAAGTCCTTAACAATAGAAACACGTTTCTATGATCAGGGTGAAGTTGCTTAACGCTTCATGATTTAATGGTGTGTGATGGTCGACATAGAGATAGATTTAATAAATTAAGAAAATCTTAAAATAATAATATTCAAAAAAGCCAAGTATGGACATCAAAAATATATTTCTTTTGGTTTGAATCGTTTAAAAGTAAAAGCCTGATATATTTCTTCTCAAGATTCTATGTATTAAAGAGGCTAACAAAATATTGAATATTCAGCTATACAAGTAATATTTCTTAGATCTTTATTATACCATAGATATAATTCTGTGTCAAACTAATATTGTTTATGACAATCCTAATAGACTCGAGTAGGTGCGAACGAGCCTTTATTATTTCAGAATTGGAACAGCAAGTCTCGCGTGTAGCGGGTGCTTTACTATTATTTTAACGAAACGGACCAATCACAGGCGCGCTTTGCCTTCGACGGGTTGAGCCAGTGGCGACCATCCTGATGACTGAATCCGGCCAATGGCAGACGTCGGCGGTGAAGTCATCGCGCATAGGATGAGTCACTGCACTAGCGTGGATTTCGGAGGTATGGTGCAATCGTTCCTATAAAAGGAGCGAACACGATGTACTCAGCCCCTTCAGTTCGAGACCAGACCTGCTAGCGGAAGCGCTGCCCGAGAGACTACTGCCAGAGACTTCATTTGGAGAACAGCATTTGCAGACGGAGTTGCTGCCCGGACGTGTGGAGGAATCTACCATTCATCAGTACCAGAGAGGATCATACCGCCACTGTGTAACAGCTAAGGAACACATTTATATTATCTATTACGGTTAATTATTTTCACTATCGAAATGTATTTATTTTGGGAATATTTGAGTTCGGAATAATTATGTGTAATTAAATATCACGATTGCTTGTGTGATATTGGTTCAAAACGTACGAGAATTTCTTTCAAACGAATGTATCTTTATGCAAAGGGATTTTTATGCTATCTATACTAACAATTGAATACACGGATTTCTAAATGAAGTGCCTAGTAGCATTATGATAATTGTTGTATTGCGTAGGTATTGCGCAATCATTACACCCGGTCTACAACTAACTCTTTATGATTTGAGTACCTCGGTACATCTGGCTTAACAAGTAGCTTCAGAACGACGAGTAAAGGACAGAATGGGGAGATCTAACTAAAGATTGGGGATATCTGGTTTGGGATGGCCTAGCTGGCTGGAGCGTAGATGCTTGCCGGCACTTGGGCGTGGAACCCGCACAAGCCCCTGCAGGGTTCCTTAAAGGCGGGGCCCTCCTTGTTGCTCGGGGTCGTCAATTAACCGACCTCTTTCCTCACCAGGCGCAGGGCCACATAACCCACAAAAGGTTCCCTTTGTCTTTGGAAGGATTTCCATGCTTGAATGCTGTAAAACCTTGATAGAAAACGTTAACTTCTATTCCGTCCTCTGTAAGAAAGACAGGGCCAGAATCAGTATAAAAATCATTCACTCATATGGAATAGCTGGGATATTATAAGTATGTTACTAACACTCTAACATTTGACCAAAGTAAATGTTGCAAGATGCGGAATCGTGGGACGCCGCTCTGAAAAGGCATAATGAGATTGCCCAATAATTTGTAACATCGCTGACAATGCCCGCAAAGGAGGCTAATGTTGTCATCAATTCGTACCAAAAGAGTACATGATTCTTCAAACACCGGCCTAAAAGAAAGGCGCCTCAAGACAACACACATCATCAGAAACTCGTACCAAAAGAGTACGGCTATCTCAATTATAAGCCTAAAAGAGCGGCGTCACAGTAAAGACTCGTAAAGAAGAGATGCAGTAAGTTCCGGAGGAGCAAGGGGGGCCATTTAGTCACTTAGGAAGCTGGTCACCGGGTTAAGGCGGGCGCGGAGCCTTAAGCCCCCTCAGCAGAGATGCTGGGGGTTTAAAACAAAAATTTAGCATTCAAAGAAACTATTATTTCATATAAACTCACGGGCTGTTGTAGAATCCTTTCGAACAAACCATCCCCGAGACCTTATCTACTTATTTATAAAGAAGTTTCGCTTCAAAAATGTCTTATTTCGTAGATAGCAAATATATGTATTATTTTTCCCAGGAATTAATATGAACAGGTTCATGCACGTCTAAGACGACACCATTCAAGGTAAGAATATGTTAATATAAAGTGTTTAAAATTATTAATTTTAGTGTTATTTAATATGTGAATTTCTCCCCTTTATGCCGTTCGATTGATTTTATTGGGTTGTTTCCAAACGGAGATGTTTTATTTTCTAAATACACGAATTCTGTCTGGTGAACGTATTTTATCGTAACATAAATGTATAGATTATTAGGTTCGTTAGATGTTTATATTACGTATTATTATGCAATCGTTTCCACACTGCTCCTATAAAATAATTTGAAGTTATTACGATACACAACGGGGTCCTTCATCCATTAGACGAATCATGTGCCAATTCAACGACGTATTACGAATAGCATATAATGTATTTACTGAGATTTAGTCGCATTTATTATTTCTAGTAAGGGTTTTAGTATTGGTGCCAGGCGCCATTATGAGGCGAAGATAGTTCATATTCATAAGAGGTAGCACTTTTAGAAATATAACTGTGTTTTATGTTTCGTCCCTGACGGACAGGATGATATAGCTGTGGTTATTTAGGTAATACACTTAGTAAATGCATAGGGCATTAGGTATTATCAATTTCGTATGCGAACCCAAGATGTTAGTTAATATTGCATTCAAAAGCGCAATTTTCACAGAATAATTATTTTCAGTTAATAATATATATTTTAGTTAAATGTATAGTTAGCACTGGCAGAGCATTAATATTGTATAGAATGTATTATATCATAAGAAGGATTGAGTTTTAGTTAGCAATATTCAATAGAATTTAATATTTCATTCTGCCTGTCATTATGTAGTTACAACGCAATTCGCAGTTGTGCCCCTCTCGCGTCATGCAGAGCGTCGCGCGCTCACATATAAGAAAAATGTTTCATTTAATATTGATAATTTAATTATATTATACTTCGCCTTATACGTTTGGACCACCCCCTCATACATCACTCTGGTGCCGGACCAAGAGATATATTGGATTTCTATATTTAACAAAACCACACTTTTGATGAGGACACCCTACTATCTACACGGGGTCATCACAGTTGGTAGCCGCGACCAGGAGTTGGCAAATCAATTGTACATAGTAGATAAAATTAAATTTCAACTCGGGGCGATAAGCAACGGCCTTTTAAATAAATTATTAATACAGAATTCATCTTTAATACGTTAGAAAGACCCTCTATCTAGCTGGGTCATCACAGGTGTCCGTCTGGGACTTAATAACTAAGTTTGAATTATAGTTAAGTGTAGACCCAAAACTTGATTTGAAAAAGTGAAAAAGTTCAAAACTCATCCACTTGTTTATTTAAAATTAATAATTCACATTCAGTAACATAAAAACAAAATTCTTCTTCGCTTCAATTAAGTTTGCCAAACAAAAATTAATTATAATAAAATTAACAATAACAAATAAAATAAAGTTGAATTTGAACTTACGTTAGAGAGTAAGGAAGCTTTAAGAATATTGATAGTTTTACGACTAACATGACAACTACTATGACAGCAGTAAACATTTAAATAATTTCAAAATAATATTTTTTCTTACCAAATATTACGTAAACAAAATAAAAGTCATATTAGGTCTCCTTTGTACGCCTCGCCGTTTTAACCAAAATGCATCTCATAAGAAATTTTTATAAAAATATTTAATTAATTTTACACAAATTCTCAGTATGTAAGTCAACATATTTTAATTATCACACTTATTAAATAGTTAATGATTTTTCGTATTAAATTGAAATCCTAACATTGGAAATCTTTATCACTTTAAATGACATGGTAGGTAACATTTATTACCCATTTAATTAAACACTTTAACTAATTATTGCAGTAATCTTTACTAACTTTTTAGGAATAGACTTACACTTAGGAACTATATAATTATTAGCAAAAACAGTCTTTACTTCTTTATAGAAATAATAATTTAATCTGATTTAGGCAAACTGTCTTTTTCAGTTGACGAACGTGGAATGTTGATATACTCATGTTAAAAATGAATGGGTATTACTTTGCCCTTACAAAGTTTAGCTAAATCCTTACATTTTTTCTTTGAAATTGGCAGACGTGATAGACAGCATGGCACGTTAGTTTTAGACTGAATTTCGATTACACTCGACTTTGCAGATTTGAAGTACTTGCTACTGAAATAGTTGAAGTATATTTATTTAACAGCATTTCATCCTAAAAAAAGTAACATAAATGATAAGGACATCAGCTCATTACGATAAAGGAAGAACTCCTTAAGATAAAGGAAATCATAGTGTCCAATAGTCAACAAGGGCCATCCATGAGTTGCGTATAGATATTAATGTGCGATTTCTCGATTAATATTAAAAATACGCTCTGAGGGTTAAGAGGGTTAAGGTTAAAATAAGTACTTTTCATAGTAAAAAAATACCATCGAACCTTCAATGTATGAGCCCGACGTGCATTTGGCTGCTTATAGCTTAAGTCTAGGATTTACCAAATTGAAACCTTTGAATTCCAATTTCCTATCACCTTCTTCTGCTTCATCTAGGACTGCGTCTTGTCAATGCTCGGAGCCTGTTCCTGGGATACAGATATACAGCTATCTCGCAATCTTTTATGCGGTCTTCCTGGGAGTCTGGTACCAGACGGCAGCTTGTTCGCTACTATGCTCACTAATCTCTCAGAACAAGCTCTCTCCACATGATCTCTCCAGTAACGTTTACTAGATCTTTCCCATCGGACAATATCCTCGACATCACAACTCCTTCGTATTTCGGAATTCCTAACTCGGTCTCGGATTGTCAGTTCCGCAATGGGCCGGAGAGTCTTCATCTTAATTGTTCTTAGGAGATTTTTAGTTCTGGTAGTGTCAGCCCTTGTCTCGATACCGTACATCATGATTGGGCGGATACAGGTCTTATATGTCTTCACTTTGCTCTCCGGGAGCATATGTTTGTTTCTACAGACAGCCTTTCTCAAGCATCCAGCAATATTTTCGGCTTTGTTTGCTTGCTTTCTCACTTCTTTGTAGAGGTCGTTACTGCTGAATATCTCGACACCTAAGTACTTGAAGCTCATTACTTGCTCTATTATTTTATCATCAATTGCAAGCTTGCATCGTACTGGCTGTTTCCATGTCACCTTGTCTTATCTACGGAGATTTTCATTTTGAATCTTTGTGAGGATATATGGAATTTGTGCAGAAATTTTTGAAGATCGTCTTCGGAATTGGCTATTAATACCGTTTTTTTAATTTCCTATCATAATGTGTTTAATAATTTGATGAAGGCGCTGGCAAACGGACAATAATTCTTACTCACTAAAAAACAGAAACGCAGCTAAAATTAAATAACACTTTAAAATGAAATAGTTACCAGATATCGTATCCAAGCGGCAGATAGTGAAACACACGCGTTAACTAAGCGACACTTTGCCGCACTCTGATTGTTTTTTTGTTCCCAAAAGCCATTCCAGGGTCGCTTTGCAGCATGGGCAAACGACAATGCAAGGTACGCGCAGAAGGGTCAAATTCCATTTTAATTAAAATTTCTTACCGCACAAAATATCTAAGCGCCAAAAATATTATAGAAAACTGCAGGTCATATTTTCCTAAGCGACAAATGTTATCTCTTTTAAATTATGGATAAAAATTACTAAACAACATGTTGTTGTAAATGAGAACCCGTAAAAAATATCTAAATGTCTAATGGCAAATATTTAAGGTAAATAGAGGTAAATAGGCTGAAGTTATAAAGAAACCTATCTTCGAGAGGGTAAATTTATCCAACTTAATTATTATTTTTTCATAAGATCAGGAAAAAGAGACTAAAAACCAAAACATTTTAAATAAAAAACACAATTAATTTAAAACTATAAATAATCAACAAAATACAAAATATCTAAGCGACATCAAAAATAATCATAGAAGTCTGTAAGTGGGGCCAATCAACGCAGAAAATTTTTCCGATTCCAGTGATATATATATCGGCCAAATCGTCGCTTGGTCATTTTTTACTTTCCACCGTTGATATGTAATATGGGTTTAGCTTTGCAAAACCCATAAAAATATATTTTCTATGTAATGCATGTAATGGATTATTCTGGCAGTTACCAACAGGATTCGAATTCCGTATATCCTATGTCAAAATAACGCATTAACGATTGCGCTACAGTAATTTCATGTCTCAATATAAAGTAATTTATGTAGGTACTCTAATTTTAACATAATTATTTATTATGTATTTTTCTAAAATATTTTTTTAAAAGAAAACATATGTTATTATGAAATCCATACCGTATGTTTTGTACTTTATAATAATTGAAATTCCCGGTGATGTTATTACACCAGCCTTTTTTGGTCGAGCGCAAAATTCGTTCAAAGGAATAGTTTAAATCTGAAACTTAAGACCATTATATAAGAAGAGTATTTATAAGAAAAGCATAACTTAATGCTTTTCTAGTAAATTATTGGCGAATGGGTAAATACGTGGATAAAAAATAATTAAATTACCAACGTGCTGGTCTGTTTAATATAGAGAAGATAGACAGAGAGGATTGATTATGATCTCTATAAACACTTTTCTGAACTGTGTTCGTTTATTGAGCCTTCAAACAATACTTTTTCTATTATCTGGATTACTTGATAAACCATTTGTGGATGTTTTTTATTTTAAGTGACATCAAAATTTGTGAAGTATTTCTTTCGTACTATCCTCGGCTCATATATCGGTTTAGTGTTAAATAGGCCTCAAATGTCGAGCAATGATATTTTACTGTCAAATGAATGAAACCTAATAAATACAATATTTCAGAATATTTCGAGTATGTCCAAATTTTTTTTTTCATAACAGTACTGGATTTTTGTCACAGGGAAATCATTAATCAATTAATGTATATTATAGATGTCTCACAGAGACGAAACTGAATTTTTATGGGAAAGTAGGTATAGAAGTATTTGGGTGTACATAGGGCTTACGACCTATCATACGGCAGGCTTAAGTGATCACTCTAAAGATAAAGGATATTGCTAACAAAAACTCCAAAAATCAATATAGACGTCTCATTAGCGACATCTGTGGTCATTTAAGGGGAATGAAAAAGCTTTGGTGCCGGCCTTTGATGAGGATTGTTACAACTCATATGTGAAACGTGGCGTTTAATTTAAATATATACAACTTCCAAAAATTAGTAGACATGGTATTCTATCATGGGTGGAAATAGCGAACGTTACAATGTGTAAAGTGATCACTTAAGCAAGCCGTACGATAGGTTGTAAGCCATATGTACACCCAAAGATTCTATACCTACTTTCCCATAAAAATACAGTTTCGTCTCTGTGAGACATCTATAATATATATTGATTGAATACAATATTTGTTTATCTTTAAATAAACATCTTATTTATTAATTGCAATCATTTGTCATTGTAAGATTTTTTATCAGTCAATGGATTTTATATTTCCACTAAGCTATTGAGTCCAACAGTAAAATTTACTTGTTGAAATTAACGAAATAAAATTTTGCTTTCTTTCAAAAAACATAATGTCACGGAATCGTGGCTGTGGAAGGCACATGAAAACAAGAAATAATTTAACTTTTATTAACTATACAAAGTCAGTGGACACAATCCACAAATCCACAGATCACTTTTCTTAAATTCACACTAATTATCACTAGAATATTTCACACAGGTTCGTACTAATTCACATCACTAGAATCTTCCCTGCACTTTTTATTTGTCGCCAGATCGCACGCATTTATCTATTGCAATTTCGCACGTAAGTACTCACTCGCGCCATATGTCCGACATTTATTTTTCATATTTAGTCAACTTGCACGGCTCAACTTTCTGTAGCGTTAGTCTGCTTAATCAGAAATAACTCACGCACGCTCGCATCTTTTTATACAAAAATATTTTTTTCACGAATGTTCGATCTATTTCTCTATATTTATAGTTATTATAAGAATAGTCCAGTTGATTCTAGAGTCATGTTGTTGACGAAGAGACTTCGATAATGTGAAGTTACCTCTGTTTTAGACTCTCGTGAGAATATTTTATTTAAACCAAAATCAAGCGGAAAACAAACGAAATATTAGGTTTAATTATCAAATAAATAGAAAAAATATTTGATTGAGATATTTTCATATAGAAAAAAGGTATGGTGTATTGAATTCAAAATAGGTGTGTATTACACTCGGAATTACTTACTATTATTACTGCTTCTACAGAATGGAACAATAAAAAAAAGAAGAAGAAAAAAACTGTTATTAAATTTTAAAGGGGACATTTTGGTATTGCATACAATTTGATGTGGTCTCCTTTTAGTATAATATTATTTCCTCTTGCCTGTCTATCACTTTTATTAATTTTTGACGCAAAATACAATACAGCCTGAAAAATGAAAGGATTATTTAGAAAAAAATGAAGCTGACAGCGGTGTGAGTGTTTGGAACATCAAAAGGCTCATAATTCTCCCACGGAAGGTCTTTTATCATCCCTCTCATGACCTAAGCGGCCTGTCCATCAATGTTATGATGATGACAAGGTTTAATATGCTTTTGTTTCGTCAAATGACGAAGGGTGAAACAGTATTGAAATATCGGTAGGGTAATAAGTGACTGAAACGATACGCTACAATATATTGAGATAGAATTAATCCCTTTAGAGTTAAATGGTGATCTATGAAGCTATATAATAGGAAAAGGAATAAAACCTGTCATTACTTAATGTACCGTGAAAGAATTATGTTATGAAAAGAATTTACATAAGATCTTATTATTTTATGAAAATATTATTTTTTTATCAAAATAAATTCACTATTTCATCATTGAAATATTTACAAATGATAGATACTTGTAGTTTTTTTGTTGAAATTTGACACTAACCGTCGTTTTTCTGTTGCAAACACATTTTAACACATATTCACTTATAGTTAAATCGTGTTGCTGTTATTAAGAAGGTTAGTTTTATTTTATTTATTTTATTATACAAGACTACTCATCTTGTAAGGGTTGAAAGAATAGGGAGGAAATGTTAAATATATTACCCGCCGGATCCTAAAGAATAATTTTCCAAATTTTGAGTCCGATCGGTCGAAAGGTACAGATTTACCTAGAAAATATATCAGGGGAGGGGAAGGGGTAAGAGAATAGGGAGGAAATGTTGCCTATGTTACCCGCCAAGTCCTAAAGAATAACTTTTCAAATTTTGATTCCGATCGGTCAAATAATACAGATTTGCATCGAAAATATGTCAAGGGGAGGGGAAGGGGTAAAATAATAGGGAGAAAATGTTGCCTTTGTTACCCGCCGAGTCCTAAAGAATAAGTTTTTCAAATTTTGAGTCCGATCGGACAAACGGTACAGATTTGCATCGAAAATATGTCAGGGGAAGGGGTATGAGAATAGGGAGGAAATGTTGCCTATGTTTACGCCGAGTCCTGAAAAATAAGTTTACATTTTAGTCCAATGTTTATTTTGAGTCCAATGGGCCGAAAGGTACAGATTTTTTTGATGTCGATAGAATTTTGATTATTTTTTGATCCCACTTCTGTGTTGCTTAATTTTTAAAATACAAAAAGTATTTACAACTTGGGATAATGTCTAGGGAATGAGAAAAAATAGGAAAAAGTTTCTAGTTAAAATATTATTTAACATGTAATTTTCTTTTAAGCTCTCCATATCGTTGGTGTAATTTCGGTAGAACAAAACCTTTTTAATGTTCTACTTAACGCAATCATTTTTTAATTAGTTCCGGGTTAAGTGCAGATAGTTGTCGACAAGAGGCGTGTGTATTTATTGTTGGATAAGGCTTTTAAAATTAAAAATAAATGCCACTGTGAACACCCCCTAGAACGGGCGCGTCCTCCGCATTGCTTTGTCCACCTCTGAATTTTTTAAACCAATTCTAGGCAGACCTTATAGCGACGCCATTCTCATTACGTAAACCATTTAATTTTTCTATTGCAGCTGTTGAATTTTTGCCATTAAAAATATTGTCAAGAGACGTGACTTTGGGAGGCTAATGTAAACACTAAAATTATTTAGAATTTATCACCAAAGAAAAACACTTGACACCAGTTAAATTTAAGTACATTTCTTAATTTTTTAGTCACTAAATGTCTCCATATTATTTCACACACTTATTGCACCGTTCATAAATTCCCACTAATTAACGTTGTTTCTATTGATTTTATCACGTTCTAGTAAACTCTGTTCAAGAAAGACTTCTAGCCCCTTTATTTAATACCGCTGGTATCACTAATGCTGGTCACACTTTTCTCACTTGCTTACTTATATCGCGTTACGAATGATTGATCACACTGATTTGAATTACGGTTCTATCGCTGGGATGTTGCACATGTTATTGTCATACACGACTGACCCTGCATTCCGTGACACCCATAGTTTTATAGATAATATTATTATAGATAATATTATTAAATTTCCAGGTATTACGAGATATAATCATCGGGAGAGTTGGTCGTAGGTTGTCAGTATTCAGTATCTCGTTACAATATAAAAAAGGGTTTAGTTTATACTAACTTTAATTCAAACACTTTAATTCAAAATTTACGAACATGTGTGTTGATAATTTGTGTGAAAATCATTTAAATAATGACTTACACACTAATTATCAACTTATAATTAATTATAATGATAGTCCGCCTCAGCACAGGAACCCCTAGTGAGGAGGACTAAGAACACAAATATCAACAATAACATTGTACTAACACACTATTATATTAAATATGTTAAATTGTATCTGAACAGAATCTTATAAAAAAAAGTACATATATACCTACTATTCAGAGAATATCTACGGTGCCATATAAAACAACGGTGTAATTTACATAGGTAAATATGTAAAAATAAATGTTTGACGTAATTAAAGTTTAAAGAAAGAATAATATATTATATCTTCTGGATGAAACTACAAAAATATTAGGTATAAAATACGCATCCAATTAGGTTACCTACTGATAATCTTAAATAATACGGCAGAAAACAGGCCAGTTGCCTCAATAATTTCCTAAATAATCAATAAATTATCCAGTCATCTTTTGCAATATTTCAATACTCCAATTATTTTCTATAATTGTTGACATTATCTGCATAGTGAAATTATTGATAAGTGTTGAGATATTTTAGAAATGTTACAAACATTTTAATGTTTAAATAATGCAGTCAAATTTTATGCTCATTTATGTAAAACCGTTATACAAATAGAAATTACTTTTATTATTTTCGAAACGTGATTAGAAAGTACAAACACAATTACCAATTTACAGAACAGGGTTATGGAAAATACAAGTTCTCGTATTTCAAAAAAATCTTCAGTAGACGTCTTCTTTGAAATGTGAGTAATATATCGATGAAAATTATAAACGAAGATCAGAATAATTTATGTATTATTTATTTATTGCTTGATGTACATAATGTAATTGATAGATAGTTTGATAATTTTCCCACAACAACTTGATAAGTGATCACTGAACTATGGACGACGTCATACATTTCTTTTACAAGAAGTTAAACATTTACTTTAGTTAAAAAAAAAAGAGTATTAGATTTATATCGTGTGTAAGTCATGATATTTATTATAAATATTTTATTATTTTCGAATACATTAACAGAAAAAACTAAAATAATGAATACACATTGACATATACATATGAAGAATATGGCGTGCTCTCCTCTTTGCCTACCCCTGCGGAGAATCGGCATGATGGTTAGTTAGTTATGAATATATTTTACCTTATCTGAGTACCTGAGAGTAACAAATTACAACACAAATTTAAACATTTTATTTTTAAGGAAACATAATAACAAATAACAACAAAAAGTTAACATAGATAATCGTGAGGTCGTTGATACTACGTGTACGTTGGTTCTTTCATTTCAAACCCTGGAGGATGTGAAAGAGGAATGATACGATCCGTTAGCGATGACAAAGTGGAGAAAATTTGGCCACAAATCACAAGGTTCAATAAGGTAATGTCAGAATGAAAGTCTTTCTGATATTTCTGTATGAGTCAGGACACGAATCCAACAACAGCGCAAGAATATATACTTGTTTAAATGGAGAGCTCACAGAATAAATAAGTCAATTTTACAAGAGCTAACTATTGTAAAATTTTTTTAAAGTTTGTCTTCCACAGTATAAATGTGTATACTGAAGTACTTCCAATATGCCGCAAGACATGTGGTGCATATTGGAAGTGTTTACTAGTGCTACAATATAAAGCCGAATAAAACTTTCTCTGAACCACATACGGCAGGAAAGATTGAATGAACGGATCTATTGAAATCTGCCACAAGTAGCTCACTTCAGGAACCCATCAGGATTGCTGAAGATTATCGCCGAACATTTTCGACTGTGGTTTCATTATTATCATAGCAAACACAAAAGTTCTGCTAAAAGCATAACGAAGGCTAATAATACTTTTTTAAAATTATTTTTGATTTTATTTTAATTTATATAATGTAAGACGAATAATTTTTGTAACGCAAATAAAATATTATTTTGTTTAAGAATGGACTCTAGATTTGCATAATCTAAAGGTCGGCTTTTAAACTTCTGGTATCAGAGTCCCAGACGATTCTGCGGGTCTTTGTCTATGGTAAAGTAATTTATAACCAAATGCATTTTTCATTCCAAGCACGAGCTGGGAGATCAACTCGCAGAACATAAATTCTTTCCATATAGTTAAACAAGGCCAACGTGTGGGGCAACCGCAGCTTTCTGCCATTGTACCGGTATTTATTTAATTTTTTGGTATTTTGCCAATAGCGTGAGAGAAAAATAGAGATGGAAGAAACTTAATGTTGACCTCCGTAGTACTATAGAGATCCTGTAGTGCTCGGGAGGCTCATGCACTGGAGAACCAAAAAGATCTATATGTTTATCCATTATTGCAACAAACAGATCTATATAACATACTTTTTAGACAACAATGTCATCAGGAGTAAAGAATTGTATTTCAAGATGCAAAGAATAAAAAGAACTACACATAATCGAGAATTTACCAAAACTGAACGTTTGGAATAAATTGGAAATTTCTGAAAGTGTCTAGAATACTAGGGAAAAAATATGCTGAAACAATCGTTTTGACATCACAACGTATTATTTGATCAAAAATTATATGTACATTAGGATGTCCCGTCCATGTATGAGAAAAAAAAATTTTGAGCTACATAATCGCAAGTAGTGTCAAAATTTGCGTAAATTTACACAAATTGCGAAAAAGGTAAAAAAATAAAATTGTCTATCATCTTGAAGGCTCTACCGAGCTTTAAAGTTTTGTAAATTTTACTTTATAGATTTAAACCTTTTGCCTAAAATAATAAAAGTTTAAAAGGTATTTTATTGTTGAAATTAATGAAAAAAAGCACAAGAAAATAAAATAAATGAAATGTAGATAATAATCAATGACAGAAACTAAAAGTTTTAACTTATTTTTGTGTCCAAAATTTGGCATTTCTGCTCGAGATTGCATCCCGGTTCTAATAAAGTCATCTCTAGAAGTAACGTCAGTTACACATTGTGATGCGTCTGTTATAGGTCTCTAGGACCCAAAGTGCAACCATCTTAGGCCAAGAATAAATGACGAAGGGGTAACTCATTGACATGCATCATACAAACACACCATTGTAACGATCTCTCCAAATATTCCTCTAAATATTGAATCACGCCACCCTTACAATCGGTGTTAGTTGCAGTTCCGTCACATTCAACGCAAATCAAGTCATCTTAATTTCAACCTCGACCCTCTACTAAAGTTGTGATCGAAATAAGAATTCCCTTTGCAGTGCCATGTCTTTCAGTATTGTGTGTCCCAAATAAATTGATCCAGGTTGTGCTAAAATTGAGATGTGGTCTTCTAAAATTTCTTTGCGATGGTCTTTTCATCCATAAAAGTAAATTCATTTTATATCTGTACCTCCAATATATTTTGAAGTTTCCGGGCTTTAGATACATCTCTGTAGATCTTATAACCTTAACTGTAATCTTAACCAGAGTTAAATCTTCGGTAGAGACCAAGCCGACGTCAGCCAAAACCGCAGAAACAACAGCAGCAGCAGATCGCGTCGATAAACCATATCTATCACAGAATTTAGCAACCATTGGCAATGACAATGTATTCCAATTCGCCGTTTAAGTTGATGGTGTCTCTACCGAGGGCGTGTTTGTCGGGGATGCCTCTGTTGTCGGAATCTCTGAATCTTCATCACAATTTGCTGAGACAGAATCGGTTTCTTGAGTAGAACACGATTTTTTTTTTACCCTTATTGACTCTTCAATTTACCTCTGCTGTCGTTTCATTAATCTAGCCGTTTCTTTTTTATCAAAACCGCTTATAACCATTTTCCTATCATTTATTTGATCCAATAAAAACTTCTCTCATTGATGTGAACTTTCTTCGGTTTTAAACACGAAAGAGATTCAAATGAAGTGCATTTACAAGTAGAAACGTCAAAAAGCTTTTCAGATGACTTTAAAAAACATTTCAGTTTATTTTCAAAACTATCATTTTGTTTGCTTTTGGGGTATCTTTTCAAATTGAGATACTTTTCGAAATTGGATTTCACTAATTAACTCGTTCCTTAGTTGCAATTCGAATCGAAGTTTTGGTCCACATATTGTTGATCTATTAGGAAACAATCACATATATATCTGATTTGGATGGATCTTTAATTTCATACTTCATTTATATTTCAATTTCAGGTCGTTCTTGACAAATGAAATAAATTAAATGACGTCCCTTATAAATGGTAGCTGCTGATTGTCAAATTACTTGTATGGTCCAAACATAGCATAAGTAGTCTGACTACGCCTCGAACTTCTTATTTAAAAATTACAAATCCGTTTTTAACACTGTAGTCGGGGCTGCCCACAACTGTAACAATCGCAATGGTACTTTTATGGCATAAAAGTTATTTTACCTACGAAGAAAACACTCGCAAGTCAAGTCAAGAAAGTCTTCAAAAACAAGTTCAAACTTGAGGGTATTTGCAGGTTGAATCCTAACAAATTCAAAGGCGCTGGTAACGTGTTGTTACATGCAAATCAAAACGTCATGTATGATTTACATCTAAATAGAACAAAAAGTAAATATTTTTTTGTATTTAGTTCAGGAGCCAAAATTGAGGATAGCGAAATATCTCCATAAAAATGTCAATTTTTTAAAACTTTGTAGATCTGTAGTACCCTAAAGATATAGTTTTATTTTATTTTTAAAATTATTTTGGTAATTTACGCTTAATTACGCAAGTTTTGTAAGGTCTTGTGTTAAGGTGAGCTAAAATTTTTTTTATCGGGACAGCCTAATGTACATACATTTGTTTATACTGCTTAAATAATATTTTAACTTTATAAAAGTAGCGTCTGCATATGAAAAGTGTTAAATGTTTTATCTGGCAGGGAATAACGTAGAGAGGCTAAATCCAAATTTATTAATCAATTAGAAAGACATACAGAAAGATCAAATCAACAAAAAAGTATTTTACTAATTTTTCGTTGATATGATATATACCGGTATTCAAACCACGGATCTTCATCTTTACAAAGCGGTAGATTTGATTTTTCTGTATGCATTCTAATTGATTAATAAATTTGGTTTTAAAATTTCACAAAACTATATTGTGAAAAATTGCAACTTCACAATAAGAATGTGTTCTTGAATATAATAGAGAGAGGTTGATTTTATGAATGAAATTGAACAGTATAATTATATACCAACGTTTGTTGCCTCGTTGCTGCCAGCATATGACAACGCGGCGGCCACATTATTGTCTCTCCAGGGAAATAGCAATAGCTATCGGCGAGGGCCAATTGATTTCTTCTAGTATAAAAAAATACCTGTATAACTTAACCCTGCATTTTTACTTATATTTCCTCACATATATGTATCGTATATGTATATCATGTCTTATTATATTTCTTGTATTGCTTGCTATTGTTGACACTATTTTGACAAAATGTATTTTTTAATACCAGTGTATCTATATACATTACTTTAAAAAATGTATGCCCATAAATCTGTCAGATTTTGTGGAAACCAGTGTTATTAACTTTAAGTGGAATATTAAAAAGGCTAAAAGATTTTGTTGAAACCAGTGTTGTTAACTGAAAGTGTTAAATAGGTTCCCCAGTCAAAAGGCAATCCAACTTTTTAAAATTTCGTGCTACACTAAATGGTGCGTGAATATTATTATATCTGCCAATATATTTTACGACAAAACCGTGAAATCCGAGACATTTTCATTAAAATGTGTAATTCAATGACTATATTATGACATTCCATTTTTTATTTTGTGCACATTCAGTATCACCTTTTAAGTCGGCTAATTTTCCTTTCAGCCTCCCATTCAATAAAAGTATTAAGATTTTCGACTCTCTTAGGTTTCACCGCCTGAATCATCTGTTGAGTTTGAGGTTGGAGTTTTATGGAATGTACTGCCGTATTTTCTTTCACAGAAAATCTTTCATCAAACTCAACAGTGCGTAAATCAACAAAAGTGTTGATGAGTACAAATGGGCATGCAAAGTTGACTAATCAATTTGCATTCGAGTTGAAGATCCTTGAAGAGCCGAGCCTATGCATGTCTTGTCAAGGATAATACCAGGTAAACATAATTAGAAATGACGATGTTAAACTAAAAATATTATGATAGCCGGCGCTTTAAAACTAGTCTCAACCTGTATTTCGCAAAAATAGTGAACCCAAAATTAATGGAATAAACATAAAGTACAAGATAATTAGAAAAAATATATATCGCCGACATGGTATTGCCATGGAGTACATAAATACAGACTCTATGTTTGACACGGTATTGCTAGACAAAAAAATTTACCTCTGTTTTCTTTCAACTCATTACAGCAATAATAGGAAATTCTCTCCTATCCCACGTACATGCTCAGACTATAATAATAGTAATAATTTTTAAAAGTTATTTTCTTATAATATTTATATCTACTTTTAAGCATTTATATATTCCTGTTGGATGAATTAATAAATAAATAAATAAATAAATAAAAAACACTGACAATGCACACCCTGCTTTCGACATGGTATTGCAAGCCAATACTTTGCCAGAATACCATCAACACTTATAAAAACACATCAGTCCTGAAGATAGATCCAACAAAAAGTATGTTAGTAAATGGATTTAAACAATAGCCTGTTTTACTCGCCACTAGCTTTCCGCTCAGTGGTAGCAGGCTTAATAATTTAAAGTTAAAAAATCTGCTGGACCACCCAACAGCCTCGCAGTCACCCTGCAGCCGTGGACCAAATCGCAGCTTTGCAGACAGATTTACCATGAATCAGATAAATCCAGCCGTTATTACCACTAAGTAGGAAACGTGTATACGTTGGAAAATAACATTAATAAACATACATCTTGTATGCGTTTTAATAAGTGCTAAAGTATTTTTATTTATTATTTATCAAAAGGCTTCATATCCTTAATTATTATACGCTACAAAATCCGACCATCATATAATCGATAATGCGTTATGAAAACACATATTTTTGTTTTTTCTACTACTTTTATTTGAGATTATCACTACTTCACCGTTTTTCATATTCATCTCCATCTGAAGAAAAGTTTTGTATTTATTAAAACAATTAAGGCGCTCCGTTAATTAGCTAAAATCTATTTATAAATTTCTTTTTTTTATTTGTAAATTTTTTCATTTTTTTTAGATGAAGTGTGTTGCGAATTTTATTTTTTCATACGTAAAAATTGCGCTGTAAAAATTATTGTACATTTTTATCAAAAATCGCAACCGGTCGTTCTTGCCTAATTTATACCCACATAGTGGAGCTCCTCAATTCATTCTTCCGGCAATGGGAACAACATACAAATGAGGCGCCCCACAGCTTCTGATAAAAGTCCGTGACAAAGCTCGCCATAAATGTGAAGAATGATCGCCAGGTCGCGCCCGGCCGATGTGTGGGAAACGCTTAATAGATGGCGCCCCATTGCAGGAGCGGGTTTGTATTTAAATGGGAAAATTAAAAATAAGGTATCTCGGGAAACGAAATTGGGTAGATGGGGGCTGGAGGCGAGTGATGCGGTCACACAAACGGAGGAAGATTTTTTCAAGTCGGCGGAGAAAAAATGTATTTTTTCTGGTTCACGCTCGGTTAAGAATTTGTTATTTAAATTTAATTTAAAAGTTGTTATTTAATAATTACATAGGATCAAGAGAAATAATTTTGTTTTACAAAGACTGCAATAATATTCTTTATATTGATGTCGAAATATTTCTAATAAAAATATTTTTTTTAAATTTAAAATTGAAAATTTATTCATGGAGAAGATGATAATAAATATTAAGAAAATTAACACATGCCTAGTGGATATGGAAAGAAAATTAGTGATGATTATATAAAAAGCATTGGGAGTGAGAATTTATCAGAGAGACAGTAGATAGAAGTATTCGAAATGTATTGAAAAATAAACCGAACAAGTAACGTTGAAAATAAAGAAGTCGTAGAGAAATAAATAAAAAAAGAGGCCTAAAATAAATACCATTCAAAGCTAAAAAGGACAACGGTTACGGTTTATTATTAGGGACAAAATGTACCTTTAAATGTAATTAAGAGATTGTGTATTCTTCTAGATGGTGTCAACGTAACAATATACACTTCTTAAATATTTGTGAATGCGTTAATTTTGGAAAAACATGTTCATTTTTATTTGTTAGGTATTATACAAAGATGAATGAATAATTAGTTATTTCCACAATAATTAAATTGAATCAAACAAATATATAACATGGAATGACTTGGCAGGCACTCCACAGTGCAACATTTATATTTTAAAATATTTTTTAAATTTAATCTTGGCACTATACATACAACGTATGAGTTATTTATTACTAACTTTACTTTTGATTTGAAAAGAGTAGTTCCTTTCTTCATAAGTATAAGGACATTACTACAAACCTTAAAAATAGCTAACTTAAACACGGAATTTTGTCAATCTATTTGGGTAAGACAGAAATTTTTTGGGCAGCGTTTTTGGTTATTAACAAGAAAAAGGCGAGGATCAAAGAAGCGTTTTTGAATGTGATATGATTTATAAATAATTTATCATTATTTACTTTCGTTTGGATTTCAACGATTCCCAAATTGTTCATTTTTCATGATTTATGAGGAACCGAATGGAGAAGATTTCATTTATGACTATGGAATGAATGGTTGTTATCAATTGTTTGATTTGCGATTCCAAAGGCTTATAATTTTTTAAGTACCAGTTATGTTCTTTTCTTTTATTATATTATAACGTTAAAGTTTCTTTTATTATAATGTTAAAGTTTCGGTTTGGCCTGTTTATTTTATCATAGTCTCTGCGAGTTACGTGAAATATCCCGCTTTTATTAATTCTTACCCATTTTTAATAATTTAGAACAATTCGATCGATGTAAAAAATGACATAAAAGTCTCATTTATCAGCAAAAATTTCAATAAAATGACAAATTTCAACCAAAGACGGAGATGGCGTAGTTGTAATAAATAAAGTAAGCGAGTTACAAAAATAGCATATATGTATACAACTTTACAAATTTCATAGATATGTTGTCGATTACGGGTAGAATCGTGAACGATAAATTGTGTAAAGTGATTACTTAAGCCAGCCTAGGATAGGTTACAAGCACTGTAGATGCCCAAAAAAAGACACTTTCCCATACAAATAGCTTCGTCTCTGTAAGATACCTTTAATTTAACTTAATCAATAATTATTTTAAAATAACTGTTAAACAAAACGTAAGATTTTTTGATTAATGTATTATATACTTCGGTGGGTAGTAACAGCTTACTCGTTGATATGTTATTACAGCACAAATTTTGAATAAACGTGTTAAAGTAACGTGTTATTCATAATTAGATCAATTGAGGTTATTAATGCTATCATTAAATGCACTTGGATCAACTTCAAGTCACGCAAAATAAGCATGCAGACGTTTAAAAGCAGATTTAAAAAAAGCATAAATGGTTCTGTATATATAGCATATAAATAGATTTATGGACAGAAAAATCCGTAGTAAAAGAAAAAATATATATTACTGTACATGAGCCAGGAGTTTTTTCATGTCGGGTAAATGCGTTATTATTATACATAAGCATTTAATTTTGAAAATTTTTGATTTCAATATGAATCCTGGGAAATGCTGGATAGGAATCGCTAAAGTTATATGTTTGTTCAACAATTTTACTGTCCAAATCATCATCTGAATAGAATAATAATAAAACATATTTATATATATATATATATATATGTATATATATTGTAAAGCTTGGTCGATTTTCTTGCCAAATGATGGCTATCAACTTATCTTAAACATTTTATATCCCATAGCAGAAAGACACAAATAAATAAAGTACATGATTTTTCATATTTAAAACGAAAACTTTTGTAAAACCACTATTTATTGAATAATCAATATTTTCGGGAAAATTTCATCAGAATATAACGTTTACGTCGTATCCTGATGAACGATACATAGGTCTAGAAATATGGTGATTATTCAATAAACAGTGTTTTATACAATGAATTTTTACAAAACGTTTTTTTATGAATATGAATAATGTCAGCATAAAGCTATTTTGCTTTATTTTAGGCATTTTTTCTCTTACTTAAATTATTAGGGCCAAATTGAGCATTTCAATTTGTTTTTATGATGATAAATGATTTTTCTGTTTCTTTATCAATAATACGATGTTAAATATCTTTTTGCTTATGGCATTAGTATTTATTACAACCAACTGTAATTCAATTATTAAAAGAATATAGAAAAATTCTCTAACTGTAATAAATATCTCAAGTTTTGTTAGAAAGCTGACAGGTTTGCACACCAACTTAATGATATATGTAGTTAACAATCGTCTAACGCAGGCATTTAGAAAAGTAGCGAGGTATTAATATTATTTCAACGCTTTTTCCGGAAAAACATCCCGGGCGATATGAGACGGAGATACCCTTTTGATGAATACGTTTCCTTTCACGAGAATGAATAAACTTTATTTAAATTTCGATTCCTATCTCACTTATCTCAGGAGCAAGCTTGTACAGGCGTGAAATAATTGAAATTCTCCGAGATAAAAATCTGAGGGGCCGTCGCTTACACGTGGCTTATTACGCAAGATAAAAGTTGAACGCGATGACATAAACACATTCTTGGACGTGGCAACTTTCGGTGAAGACATAACTCTGAGACAGGTTGAGGGTGGGTCATCTCGAGGGATGAAAATATGGGCCAGGCGAGGGGTGGAAACTTACGCCAGGCGAAAACGAAATTCCTTAAAATCACAGCTGAATGATTTTACAAGCAAAAATTATATTTTGGATAACTATGATCAGAAGTTAAGATACTGATTTTGTGTGTGTTAATTTTTTTTTTAATATTCTATTTTCGACCGTTACATATTCAGGGCTTTACTATCAGAAAAAATAAAAAATAATATAATTATTACAAACGCAATAAAATAAATCATTATTTAATGATTCTTTTAGATTAGCACTGTATTCACTGTAACAATATTTATCACTCACTCAACACTAAGCTAGATGGCGCTATTCTGGCAGCCTTAACGCGCGGCCGAAATGACGCAAACCAAAAGAATGCAAACTGATGGCGCTGATTATATTCTTACACAAACCTATGACGATTTTGCGATAATTTAATTTGTTATACCAGAAACGGTGAGTTCATTCAAATTATAATGTGTATTAATGAAAAAATATTACATTTATGATTAATTTCGCAATATTTTTGGAATTTCCATTTCTTTAGTGGAATAAATAAATACGATTCATATATGAAAGTTAATGCCAAACTAAAAAAAATAAATTTATTTAAGTAAAACTAAAAAAACAGAAATAAATTAATCGCCGTGGACATGCATAAGCTATGTAATGTATGTTATTCTGTGAGTATTTAACAGTTTCACAGGGAACTGGGATTATAATTAATTAATACATATATATTAATTACGTCGTCGTTAAATTTAGTATGATTTCTTACTTTTAAAATGTATTTTATAAAGTAAAAATTAAACACTTTTTTTTATTTTTTTTTTATTTTATTTTTTTTTATTTTTTAAAAAAAAAATAGAGATGTGAACACGGAATACGTGTCACATCAATATTCTTACTATTTTCAAACTAAGCTAAGCGCTTGTACTATGAAAATAGGACTAACTTGCTAGTCTGGAGTGAGGATCGAACCCGCAACCTTTGGATCACGAGGCCAGTGTCCTAACCACAAGACCAACAAGCTACTCAAAAAACTTATAAAGCTACTTATAAAACTACTTATAAACTCACAAATATTTCATACTGGGGAGCATGTAAAATAATCATCATCATCATCACGTTTGGCTCTATAACCCCGTGTGGGTTTAAGCCTCCTCAAGAGTTTTCCTCCACTCATGTCAGTTTAGTGCCAGCTCTCTCCAGTTCAGAAACTCCAAGGCAGAAATGTCTTTGAGGACGTTGTTGCTCTATCTTAATCCTTCCTGAGCTTCTTTGCCCTTTCGGTCTTGAGTTCAGCCGGTGAGTTCATTTGGTGCTTGATGCTTGGTCATTCTCTCCACATAACCCAGCCACCGTCATCAAACACTTATTGCGTAACAATATTTCGACGGTCCCTACGTATACTGTCGAATCTTCAAAAATTCTTTTACCGTTTTACTGTCTTAAAGCATTCAATTCACTCTATGTTTTTGAACAAAGTTAAGAAAAAATTAAATTTTCGTATCAAACAAAGCATGAACTCAAGGAAAAGTAAACTATTTTAAACATTATCTGAAAATATAGAGTAAATCGATTAGTTAAAATAATAAAACAAAAATCGTTTTTTTCAGATTCGACAGATCACGTTGGGACCGTCGATTTGTCTCTTCCACACTCGTGCTTGAAATTCTGTCGCAGCCAGTCCTATTTATCATACAGGCTTAAATTCGATTATATAAACGTACATACACGAATTCTTCCACCTAAAAGTAAATCGTCTTACAATTCTTAACACATCACTATTTTCCCTTTTCTGAGTTTCGCTGACAAATTTTGTTGTCACTGTATTCTGCAAATGACAAGAAAAACGTGTATAATCTTGTTTTGAAGAACCATTCTCACTGGGAAATCTAAGATTTTACAAAAAATATTTAAGGCCTACAAAAAAAAACATTTTTTTAATATTTTGTTGGGTTTCCTTAGGAAATAATTTTAATTGAATGATGAAGGTATATTTCCCATATCGTAGTTGCACCACAAGCTATAATCATAGATTTTTTTGACAAAATTGTAACGATCGTCCAAAAAAAAATTTTTTTTTGTATTATATTTAATTACTAGGTTTTCTATAGTAATATATGTATGTATATTTTAGAAATCTCATTAAGTTAAAAACTATGAAGTAAACAAAATGGTGTCATGTCTTATTTTTTGACATTTAAATGGAAATTTATATCTTTATATCTTATAATGAAAATTAAGTTGTGTGTTAAAACATAAATGTAAATAAAATAAGCTGTGTAAATATTACGATGCCAGAGTGCTTCATAGAGAGTTATTGCTGCTTTGCATAAACTTTCAGCTTTATAATTAAAATTTATTTGTAACATGAACTTAATATTAATATGTGATGACAAGTTAGATCTTGTGTTTATTTAAAAAATGTGAGTAACTAAATACAGGTACTGGATCCACCCATGTTGTCTGTCTGTTATGTAGTGGTATAGAAAGTTAGGTTTAGAATGAAAAAAAAATGTTATAAAATTTTTTAAAAATTCGAAACTAATTTTATTTTAAACGAATTCTACCCTTAATTTTATTAATTAAGAATTATCGTATTATTCTTCAATAGTAAAATTAATATTGAAATAAAATATCTGTGATGTCTAAAATTATGAATATTCACTTATATGACTTCTTTTGAGGTGATCTGGTAACAGATTTATGTTTTACATCATTATTTTGTTATACAATGTTATACAAATTATACAATGTCCGGTTCAAAGCCAAAAAACTGAAAGACTTTATTGAATATTTTGTAGCGCATTTTTATAAACGTTACCTAAAAAAACTCTCATTGTTAGATGGAAATTGTATTTTTTTAAGAATCTGTTTGCATTTATTTGCGACTCACGAGTAGTATTATTGAAAAACGCAATATTTTGAGTAAGTTAACATTTTTCAAGAACGCAGTACTGGATATCGTCCCCGAAGGGATCAAAATAAATAAAGATATATTATATTTGTAATAAAAGGCGTCCCTATAAAAAGGGTCTATAAGCAATAATAAAATTTTACAGGAGAGAGAAGAAAAACTTAGTGAAATAACAAAATATAATTTCAGTTTTTTTTGTTCTAATATTCATTTGTCTATTATGGACACTAATTTTTGTATCTACATGTTGTAAAGTAATCCCAGTGAATCGTCAAACTATCGGTATCCGACATATTTGTTATAACCACATAATAATGGACCCGTTTTCCTCGTTAGCTAACTTTTAAGGTCGAAAAATAAAATATACGGTGTACCTATATAGTCTATTTTAAAATAATGAAATCACTCTGTGACATGATATGCTGTAAATACCCTGTTTATAGGGATGCATTAAATTATCATATAATATATTGAGACTATTTTCCCATATAAATAGCTTGGCCTATGTGAGACAATAATATATCATGATTACTGAGAGCGTTTTTATCAATATCAATACATTTATATCAATAAATATGTAATAATATTGGAATCTGTTGATTGATTTGAAAATTGCATGTAATAAAATTCCATATTAATAACTGTGTTTTCAATTTTTTTATCACCGATAAAGAGGCAGGACATTATTATAAAATATTAATTTATTTTATTATTATAACTTGAATAAAAAGATAATAATTAAAATCGTTAACAATAACAACGATTTTACATGACTTTGTAAATAAGCTGAATACAATTATAATATTGAAGAATGTTATGTTATCGTTATGAAGCGTTTGATGTTTTAGGAACTTGTACGTCTTTCATCAAGCCACTAATAATATTATAAGAAAAATGGTCTTAATTTAAAATGTCGGGTTCGGGTAATGGTAAGAAAATAAGGATCCCGAACGGGACAATAAGCCAAGGGCAATAAGTTGTCTGGAGGCGCAGTCCCATCTCGGCGGATATTTTTTAACAAAAGGCCCCGGAAGTAATGGAATAGTCTTTCCTGGCCGGCTTACTTCGTTAGGCGCGGTGTTTACGTTTTAATTGTTTGTCAGACAAATTGGATTTACCGCGTTACGCCCCTGCATTACTGGGGCGTCCCGTGGAATTATTTATGGAATAAGAAATTCGATAACTTTTTTACCAAAAAAGAGCAATGCTGCTTTAAAGAGTTTTTATTAAAATATACTCAGATATTGCGTAAAAAACCGTATTTAAAAAAAATAAGCGTTTACATAATTAACAACCCATTTGAACATAACTATGTATAGATTATAGAAAGTACCAAGAGTAAAAAAATTGTAGGATATAAAACAATAGGATCCTGAGATCGAAATATATTAAAAGTGATATGTTGGTATATAACTTGGAAATGAGTTTTTGAAAATGGAAAAAAATAATTAATTTACGTATAGATATTTAGAAGATTGATTCTAATGTAAGAATTTATTGTTAACAAATTATGTTTCAGAATTAAAATTAATGTTTTTGTACCATATTAGTGCAAGGCAATATTTTAAATTGTTTTGTCCAGATTTTTGTACTCAAGTTTAATTGTTTCTCTGATTTTTTCATGTTCTTTTCTCGTACTAGTATTTTTGTAGAAATACTACATGACATTACATGTCCCATTATACATATTATGTGTCTGTCCCCATGAAAAAAATTAAAGTAAGGACAGAAAAGCATATATCAACTGAAAAATTGCATTGCTGCATTGAATTTTTTTTAATATTGGTAAAATACCATGACACGCGAACGTAAATTTTGTACGTAAAAACAATTCATATTTAATATGGCAATTGTCATATTTGTTATATCTCGTTCCCGCGAATTTCAAGCAGATTAAAATTTAATTTACACCACATTCTCCGAATTTCAAGCACAAGCAAATTATCACAAGTACTGCATAACAAATTAATTAATAATACATATTTTATTCCATTCTAACAAACTGAAAAATATGACTTTAAAAATGAAGAATAAAAGTTCACATTTAAAATAAAGACTTCATTTTGTTATTCAGATCTCTAGCATGAATTTGCGGCCTTGTGCTCGCGAATGAAACATAATCACGAAGCTTAAAGAGTCAATGGTATTTTAGGGCCCTTCCTAAAAATGAAGCGATTTAAATTAACTTTGAAATGTGCAAGGCTGTGCCCGCCTCGTCCCGGGGGTGAGGGAGGGGCGTGGGGAGCACGGGGGGATGGAAGCGAAGGAAAAAGAAAGAATAATGTTTTCAGAGAAAAGTTTTATCCTGTTTGGGTGTAATTCTGTGGAAATTTCAGCTGTAAGGTCCATAATGTCCCAATTTACTACCGAATGAAACGATTTGAATAAAAGATTTTCGTAGAAAATTTTCATTTTTAATAATACGAATATGCAAAAGATATTACGTGGTATTTTCTCAGAAATCGGTTTACATACCTTTTAGCCAGTTTATCTTGCAAAGGTTCTTTAAGTACTTTTCAAGATAAACGGGAATCTAAGAATGTGAAAAACATTGGAGTCGATATACAGCGTGTTCCTACACGTTCGTTCGTGGATCATATTTATGGGCATGTTTTGAACATTAAAAAATTCAAATAGAATATTTTGATGGTAAAAATTGAGATGAAGATAATTTGGATGATTCAAATATCCACGTGCGTACCAACTGTAGTCAAAGAGCAGTATTCTGTGATATTTAATGTCACCTTGATATTTTTATATCGAATTTGAAAAAAAATCTTATTGTTCTCAAAAAAATAATTTCTTTCTTTAGAGAATCTAGAGACTAGAGAATAGAGATTTTTTTTGAATGTTGGAAAATATTTTTTTTCAAAAAAAGACGAAGTAATATTTTTCCCTGAAAATAAGTATTCACAGGATTGGTAATATTACACGGACACGAACATTCTTTTTGAAAATGTGATTAAAAGGAAAACCTCTACACACGTAAATGGCAACATTGATGTGTTTGTCCATTTGTCTGCCCTTAAAATTGTTACAGGATCGTGGCTGTGAGAGACAAATGAAACAACAAAAACTTTTATTTGTAACTCAAAGTCACTGCACACGAATTTAATCGGGGCATCGTTCTTCAATCACACTAATTGTCAGTAGAATATTCCACACAGGTAAGCACCAAATCACGCCAATTTGCACGTAAGTATCCACTGCATTGTTTAACTTTTATCTGATACTTTTATGTGATATTATATTCGCTCGTTTCTTTGTCACTTATCAGACAACTCTGGTCGCCCGCGCTTGCCACTGTTTTTATATGTAATTGTTGGTTCGCGAATGTCCAATCGACTTCTCCATATTTCTTGTGATTATGGTTTCTTCAATAATAGTCCACTTGATTCCAAATTCATGTGAATTATTTAAGAGACTTCGATAATGCATAATTTCCATTGTTTTACTTCCACTTGTCACTTGTCCCACTTGCCACAAAGTCCACTTGATTCAAATTCATGTGTACTGTTTAAGAAACTTCGATAATGCATAATTTCTATTGTTTTTGGATTCTCGTAACAATATATTAAAATGATAATTATTTGAGAGCTTTTGATTTGATTGACTAATCGACATTATATAAGTGTTCTAATTATATAAATAATCTATATTATTTTAGTATTATATAAGTGTTCGAATCTATATATCATTGTGGTTGAACATCGGGAAGATATAAAATTTGATGTATTAAAGTCTTGTAATCATATTCAATGATTGAAAAAGTTTGTATACACCTAGGTCAGATTTTTTACTGACAAAATAATAACGTAGATTTTAAGTAATTTATTGTAAAAAATAAGTCTCCCTTAAAATATGTTACAAATAGGAAAACGCTATATCACAGTATTCTATGTCGCTTAAAATAAATGGACTACCGAAGATCATATCTATTTTATTTAATTTATTATTTCGATACTTATTTTCATCGTTATTCCTTGTATTCTAGAAAAATTAGATATAGTTCATCACTTATTTCCTTTAACGTATTTATGAAAATAAATCAGAATCTATTCATTTTTATATTACTAAATAACTTATATTTGTTTTACTCGTATGCATCAATGGGCAGCGATATGTACCTAATTCAATATTGCACACCTAAGCGCACCTCAAAACCTGTGTTGTATACCGAAAGCATAAAACGTTACTTAGTAACTTGATAGACGAGCACGAAATTTAAAAAATATGTATACCGCATTTATTTTGCAAAATGATTGAATTTATTTTCCAGGAGAATTAATTCGAAGGACGAAAATATTTGAAAAATGATTGCATTTAATTTTTCGTAGAAAAATTCAAAGAATGCACAAGTTTATACGTTTAATCATCTAATAAATAACCCTTGAAGTATAGGTATAAATTATGAACATATTTGTTTTCTATCTTTTATATTATTGTCGCGAGAGTCTATAGCCTTAGCTAGAACGCATTTTCAAAGTCCCTAGAATAGTCCAAATAAATCAAACATCAACTGGGTTATTTTAATAATCACTAAAAATATGGAGAAATTAGAAGAAATATGGAGAAAATAGTAAAATCGAAATCGCGAAATCAAAGTTTCGCATAAAAGCCGAGTGGGCGATCGCGGATCGTTATTGTTGTTTGACAGCGCGATAAAGAAGTCCACCACGTGACTGTGTATCATTGTGCCTAGCGAGCCTAATACCAGCGACAATAATTGAGAGGAGTACTTAACAGATAATTGAAAATCAATCCGGCCATTTACGTGCGAATAACGAAATCGGCGTGAATTAGTGCAAACATGTGAGAAATATTTTAGTGAAAATCAGTGTGAAATAAAGAACGGTGTTCCGACAAAATTCTTGTTATGTGACTTTGTGTGATAAATAAAACTTATATTATTTATTACTTTTAGCGTTTTTGTCATTTACCTCACACTGCCGTTTTTACTCAATAATGAGTGAGATTTGAATATATTTTCCCCCTCGTAGATAGAAATGGACTATCATTGAAGACAATAAATTAAAAAATAGAACAACCAGTAAGTAGTGGAATTGGTAAAAATCTAGATCTGGTGGCTGGTTACTTAACATCAGGTTCCACATCAGCAACATCAACCCTAATGACAAGATGTGTTATATATTATATATATATATAGATATATATATAATATTAAATAATATATATATATATATATATATATATATATATATATATATTTATATAAAGGCATGTATTCTTTATCGTCACATTGTAATGATATTGACTAAAGTGAAGCTAATAAAGAGAAGCTTCACAACCCGTTAAATATTCTGTAATTATATGTTTGCCGGGTAAGTAGGTGCAGACGAGCCTTTATTGTTTCTGAAATGTAGAGGTATGCCGCGCGTGTGACGTATGCGTTACCTTTATTTTGACTAAATTGGACCAATCGCAGACGCTGCCCAGCAGCGGATTCGGCCAATGAAAGGCGTCCTGAGATGGTAGACTTTACACGCAGGTTGGAATAAAAGATGACGAGGATTTGAGACGATATTAAGCGACACAAATTGGAGGAGAGGCCCTTGTTTTTGCAGCCTTGAAATCGGCCGGAGACCTTGTCGAAGGAAGTCCGAAATAAGGAAGATAATTTAATAGGACCGAGGAAAAAATTCAAAGGAGATTTGGAACAGTGAACATTTGTGAAAACAGATAAGCATTTCCAATATTATTTATTTCTATAGCCTTTTATGTGTATTCAATTTAGAACTTTCTGAATCGTAACAAATTTTGATACACGCTGTGATTTGTTTCGTTATGTATTTGGACCTAGGGATAATTATTACACTTGTAGAAAGCAGATAAGCATTTCCAATATTATTTATTTCTATTGCCTTTTACGTGTATTCAATTTAGAACTTTCTGAATCGTAACACATTTTGATACATGCTGTGATTTGTTTCGTTATGTATTTTGGACCTAGGGATAATTATTACTATACGCGCATCAGATTTAATATATATTAAATAGTAATTTTGCGGCTGTGATAATCCAGCCGGTGATCTATTTCATAATACTTATGTAATTTTCAAATACGTCGCGGCCCAAACGGACAGTCATTTAAATTGATATTCATATATTACCAAAGATTTAAACGCTTAAAAATGGATTATTTTTACTATCGAAGTGTGTTTATTTTGTGGGACTTGAGTTCGGAGTAGTTGTGGTATTTAATATCGCGATTGCTTGTCTGATTTTTATTCAATTTGTACGAGAGTTTCTTCCAAACGGATGTATCTTTATGCAAAGGAATTTTATGTTATCTTTACTGGCGATTGAATACACGGATTTCTGTATGATTTGCCTAGTAGCAATATGATAATTATTGTATTGCATAAGTAGTATGCAATCCGGTCTCCAGCTAAGGATCACATTTATATTATCTATTACGGTTAATTATTTTTACTATCTAAATGTATTATTTTGGGAATATTTGAGATCGGGGTAATTATGTGTAATTAAATATCACGATTGTTTGTGTGATATTGGTTCAAATCGTACGAGAATTTCTTCCAAACGAATGTATCTTTATGCAAAGGGATTTTTATGCTATCTATACTAACAATTGAATACACGGATTTCTAAATGAAGTGCCTAGTAGAATTATGATAATTGTTGTATTGCGTAGGTATTGCGCAATCATTACACCCGGTCTACAACTAACTCTTTATGATTTGAGTACCTCGGTACATCTGGCTTAACAAGTAGCTTCAGAACTACCAGTAAAGGACAGAATGGGGAGATCTAACTAAAGATTGGGGATACGCGAAACGTCGCGGCCCAAACGGACAGTCATTTAAATTGATATTCATATATTACCAAAGATTTAAACGCTTTAAAATGGATTATTTTTACTATCGAAGTGTGTTTATTTTGTGGGACTTGAGTTCGGAGTAGTTGTGGTATTTAATATCGCGATTGCTTGTCTGATTTTTATTCAATTTGTACGAGAGTTTCTTCCAAACGGATGTATCTTTATGCAAAGGAATTTTATGTTATCTTTACTGGCAATTGAATACGCGGATTTCTGTATGATTTGCCTAGTAGCAATATGATAATTATTGTATTGCATAAGTAGTATGCAATCCGGTCTCCAGCTAAGGATCACATTTATATTATCTATTACGGTTAATTATTTTTACTATCTAAATGTATTATTTTGGGAATATTTGAGATCGGGGTAATTATGTGTAATTGATATCACGATTGTCAGTGTAATATAAATTCAAATCGTTCGAGAAATTTCCTCCAAATAATATATTTTAAAATGCACCTGGATTTTATACTTATTTTATTGTAACATAAATATATATTTTATTAGACTCGTTAGATATTTATATTACGTATCATTAGGCAATCGTTTTAAACACTGCTCCTATAAAGATGTATTTCGAATAGTGTGTATTGTATCTATTTAGATTTGGTCGCATTTATTATTTCCAGGTCAGCATGGCAAATGAATAAAAATTGTCATACTACCGCCATCTAGCGAACTCAAATATAACTGTAATTATAATTACCTTTCGATATATTGCTACGCCTTTTTAATAATACATGGTTGCATTTTATAGTGATTGTCAGACGTACGTATTTAGGGGGAAGGGTTTTTTTAGGGGTAGTTAACCTTCGGTCTAGAGTAATCGCGATAGTTATTCATATGACATTGTTTTATTTATTCATTCAATATTAGATAGTTGAAATGTTTTCTTTAACATTTTCCATTATTGTGGGTCGTTTGCGGTTTATTCAGGGGTAGTTAACCTTCGGTCTTCCGTAATCGCGATAGTTGTTTATATGACATTGTTTTAGTTTATTCATTCAATATAAATAATATCATATTTTTACGGGTCACCATTTACTTATATGACAGATTGTTTTGTTTTATTCATTTAATATAAATAATATCATATTTTTACGGGTCACCATAGTTAGTTACTTATATGACAGATTGTTATGTTTTATTCATTTAATATAAGTAATATCATATTTTTACGAGTTACCGTAGTTATTTACCTATATGATTTTGTTATTGTGAGTGATGCAACGAATACTATTTTCACGAATACGAATGTCAAGCCTACTATTCGGTGAATACGAATGCGAATATTTCCACCAGTCGGCGGGATGCAAACATACTTGTAATTATATTATTTATGTCTGCATGACTGATATCACTATACGGCGTAGATGAACTAGTTTTAGGGGTTATGTCCTGCATGTGCTCAGCGTAGAGGGAATATTCTTCTTGTTCCTAGGTTTTATTGCAGGCGTCGAGAACTCACTCGCAACACACTGGTGGGAAGAATCTCGATGCTTTGCCGTCCTCAGTGTCATCGAATCCAGATCTCCATGATTGAATCTTGAATAGAAGCTGATTTATTTGAACGAGTTACCTGATCGGGAATGCCAGTTGACACCTCACCCTGACACATCATTCATCATCTTTACTATACTGCTGTATACCAGGAGCCTTTCGGAGCCCTTCTCCTCTGGCACAGGACATACATGTCAGGAACCACACAATTAACCGTAACATTCACTCTGGAATACTATCTCTTTAATATCTCTAGTCAATTAGACTACACCGTGGGATCAATCACATCAATTATAATTGGCGATGCTAACATGGCTCTGTCTGACGCACTCAGGGATGAGTCTTTTCCAGTCACCCAGTTAGTTCATTCAGCCCTTTTATCAGCAGTAAACATCATAATAATCCGGCCCATGTAGCCGCAACGTGGGACCCTCATCACTATACACCAGTCAATTTGACTGCCCCGCGGGTTAATATACAAATCTTAATATCAGACGCGGGATTTCTTCCTGATATGTTTGTCGCCATGAGGACAAGGACGCTGAATCGATCCCAACAGAGGCAACAGAGTCTCGGGTTGGTTTTGGTCTGCAGCTTAGTGTGGGAGGTTATGTTTAAACAGGGGTTAACCACCGGATGCGGCGATGCTCTGGGGCCGTATTCCCCTCCCTCCCACAAGGGGGGGAGGCATCTAGAATCCACGCTTGAACAGAAGTGGTTAGACACTTCTTAAATTTTACTTACAAAACTATATCTTCCATTCCCTTAGAATCTCGGGTTGTGATAATGTCAGACAAAGCTTACCCCGAGCCTCTAGATGCGCCTGGGTTGTTGTAAATATGTTTGTCTTCATCCACTATGTACTGTAAACAGATTGAGCAGATCGGACAACGTGGGACGCGCTATCGGTAAGTTTCTTACTTGTGTCTTTGAATATAACTTAAGCTATTATATCTGGTAAATCTGTCATAAATGGGTACCGCGTGTGGTTGTGCTAACACTGTTCTAAGCTGCTATTATGAGGTGTTAATAATCTTAAGCGCATGCCGTTAACTTGACAACGATTGTATTGTTTTATATTTCAGTATTTTAACCCCGGGGGTATTATAGTTATGACGGAACAATGTAAGGAAGTTTTGCTACTAGCGTTTATTCCCCGGCGACGTCACATATACTTGGTTCATGGGCTGACTCAGGATGTGGGTGATATCGTTTATCTCTCGTATAGGCGAAACTGTAGAATTCTAGGACGGTTTCAGTGGAGTCCGAAGTAATTAAGGAAATACGTTTTATGTCTCTGGCATTTCGTCTTTAAGTGTTTGAAGATGATACGTGGATTTCGTGTCGATAGGCGGTTAGGCGTTCTATCATCTTTAGTAAATAAATCCGTTATGTTAATTAAGAGTACGGATTAGCCAAGTGCGTTTGTTATTTCCATAGTAAGGTAAGAATCAGATCTATATTAGTCTAGTCGCGTTAATAAGAATACGAATCTCACTACATATCAAAAGAATTTTGGATAGCTACGGACACAACGGAGGGGGAATTTTCCTAACCACTAGATAGATCACGACTGGCCAATTTTGAAAATATAAATCTTAACAAAAAAAATAAATATTAGCTTTCATGTAAATATACTTCCAAAGTTCCAAGTTCGACTAAAAGTTTTCATCTAGTAGCTTAAAGCATAAAGCGTGTGCTTAAAAGTCACAAAAGTAGTAATAAAGTTCAATTCGGTAGCTTAAAGCCTCAAGCTTTGGGCTTTCGTAAAACTTATATATTATTAAACTTTATTGTTAGGTATTTAGCTTAGGTAGCCAGACAGGTTACGTCACAACATGAAGTAATGTATAAAATTTTGTTGTTTGGCTTGTGGATTATGTAATATTCAAAATTACAAAAACAATTTTATTCATTACCAAGTCAGGTGTTGATTTCTCCCAAAGAGTTTTTAATTGTATAATTGTATAGTACAAGTTTCAAGTAGTAACAATGATTATTCCCTGGTCCCAGGCGCTCGGCGGGACTACTTCATAAAGTGATTATGTTCTTAGTATCGCAGTGTGACAATACCAATCTAGGGTGTGTCATAATCTTTACAGTAAGCTCAGAGGGTTATTAAACTTAACTAACTGGCTATTAAATAGCCCACAATTCTCCAGAATAAAGCAAAATTATAATTTATTTTATATTTCAAGACTTTTCTCTGTTATTGTGTTCCTGTTCTTTGAGAATTTTTAATGAAAAACAGAAATTTCCAAAATTTTGTATTACGGAGGTTTTAAGAAAAACTTTTTTTTAAAGTGTTTTAATATTAAAAAGTGTTCCAGGAAAAATGAGAGTGAAATTAGACTTAATGAAAAATGTACCTGGAAATTAATCGTATCTGCATAATATTGAGCTTCGTCCACTTTCAGTGAATTTAATATTATATTATTAATAAATACAAGTGTATGAAGGAAGAATGTTGGAAGTTGTTAATATCAACTAAAAAAAGGAAATATGCGTTTTAATTTTCTAAAATATGTTTCGTACAAGGGCGTCTCTCTATTAAATCAGAAAATTTATGAAGTACTATAATTACAGCGAAAAAAAACTAATGTGAAAATAATTCTTGGTTCGGGTATTACAACGTATTAAATAGAACCAACTAATGGAGAATTTTGAAATAACAAAAATAAAGCAGTATACTAGAATTTATAATAGCACACGATTTTTTGCAAAATCGATTCTATATGTTTACGAAATATGAAGAAGCACTTTTGATTTGTAACACATGAAGTAAATTGTTATAAACTACGCACAGATAATCTCTAATAGATTTCACATACATAAATGCATTGGTTTTGATCAAAAATGTAGCATTTATTATTTCTTTACACTCCAAAAAAGGAAAATATTCCAGGCGTTTTTTACGGGTTCGTATGGGAGTGTTCTGTAGTGGCAAAACAGCTCATCGGACTTCTAAAACATCATTATCAGAAGCACCATTGAAGTCCGTACCAAGTACATGCCACCGGTAAAACAAAAAATGTGAATTATTAGATATTCTTCTTAATCAATTTGAAAAGACACTGAGAAAAATCAAATTAACGAAAAAATATTTTAACTGCTAATTTTGCCACGGCAGTATAGTAAGTTAAAGGAAAATTTTCGACCTTATATGTAGTCTCTTTTTAATTGATGAACATTTTTATTCCATTTTTTAAGCAATCTGCTTTTTAAATGTAATAATCACGAATACCTTTGTGCATTTGCTGCTAGAGGACGCTATAAATTAATATCTTAACGTTAAATAAGAAATTAATTTCTTAAAGTAAAATGTTAACCATTATACAAAAACAGGCCATAAATCTTTAATAAAATAAATAAAGAATTCAAAATTCCATTAGCCTCCAAAAAATCCAAATCGAAGGATACCATAATACGTAATTATTTACACATATTATGTAATATTCATAAAAAAAATCGTAAACTGTGTACTCTGTACTATTCATAATTTTTTTTTAATAATAATAACATGTTAAAATATATAAAGGGAAATCATGCCGAAAAATTGCTGTGCAGTTAGGAATATAAATGTATGTATTTATGTAACAAACAATTTTTTTTATTTATTTTTATTTATTAATTTATTTTTTTTACATCTCAGACCCACAAAATATCACATTGATATTTGTCTGTAGGTGCATCAATACATATATATAAATAAATTGTATTTACCAGAAATACATTCATATTAATTAATTACAATAGATCTTATAAACTCAAATAGAAATCAACAATACAATACAACATTACAAGAAAAAATACAAATATTACCAAAATCAAAATAAGTCTCATTTATTTAGTAACATATTCATAAATTCTGTATTTTGCCCTTTTGAATATCCATTTTGACACGACATTGGATTTTATTTAATATTTTTGGTATGACATATTTTAATGTTCTTTGTCCATATTTATTTATGACCTTCGGTATTCGTAGTCCTTCTTTAACCGTAAATCTGGTACTATGTTTATGAATCAATATGTACATGTTTATATGTCCCATCTTCATGATATCGTGTAAGTAGTTTGTACCACAAGATAGCATTAATTGGCATAGAGCCTTGTTTCTTGAAGAGATCCTGTATATCTTTAGTAGCACTTTCTTTATTTATTAATTTTATTGCCGAATTTTGAATATTTTGGATTTTTCTAATATTAGTTTTGCAAGTTAGACCACAGCTAGTTATTCCATACCATATTACCGATTCCGCTAAAGATTGATATATAGTTTTCATAGTCTGTATCGGAACATAGTATGAACGGAACATGAAATAAGTATTGAAAAAAAAACAAGGTAATGTAATAATTATGTAATCCTCGACAACTGCATTCAAAACATCTGTTTATTCATTTTTTTGATATTTTCTGCCTTTGCTTTTATACCTATGATATATAATATTATAAATTAACCATCATTTTTATAATTATTGGAAAAGTTTGAAGTTTATAATAAAGTTTCGGAGAGGGCTTCGTGATCATAATAATATGATCATGTAGACTGAACTTGTCGCTAGATCGTCCTGGTAGTTGGAGGGGAAGTTTGCTGTGTTTGTTGTATAATTAGTTGTGTTAATTTAGAGAGTACCGGAGGCTCAGCCCATACATAATGAATGGCTGGCAAGACGCTCAGCCAGCCGGCAGCCCCGTCTCAACTAATTGTGAGGAGAAAACTCTACTCTTATACTTCCTTCACGCGATGATGCTACGCTACAAAAGAGCCTTGATGGTACTTTAATTAAATTAGAGTGATTTAAGGTACTCGCCTATGAAGTGATGTTGACATAACTAAGTAACTACCACCAAGTGAATAGAACCTTTTCGCTATCCATTTTAACAACTCAATTAATGTACTATATAACACAACTACCGGTTCATTTATTTAGATAATCAAATTTGCGTTAAAAATTCTAATACAAATAATGTACTGTGTTTAATAAAAAATTAAAGAAATCCATAAAAATTAACAAACAGCAATATCGTTTAATATATAACGAAACCACAGTGTTATACTTAAATATATCTGTAGGTACAGTAAGTATATATGTATATGCGTGTAATCACGTGCAATCATACTGATGTGTTTTTTTTATGAAATGCTGTGGAATGTAACGAAATTTGTTCTCGATACATAATATTTAAAAAAAATAATATTAGTTATATTAAACGGGTGGTCTACACTCGGCATTGCGTGAGATACAAATTGAGTTATAATTTTGAATAAAGTGTGGGAGAAAGTGCCATTGTTTTATGAAAAAATCTAATGATGTGTGCAAAATTTAATCCCACAAAGAAAAAGTGAGGTGCATGAGTAGGATGGTTTTTTTTAGACGTAGGTTACAGCTTAATAAAGTTTGAATGGCAATACATTCAGTTTATACACATTTATATCGGAGGAAGTCGGTGTAACAATCGGTCCAAACAGAGGCGTGGTGGACGTAGTAGAAGGAAATATGGGAGGGAAGGGAGGCTGTAAGATCCTAGAGGAAAACTGATGAAAATTTAAAACCGACAATATTTTATAAAATGTACATTAATATTAAAATATGGAACGTATTGTGCCTTTGTTTTATGTAAGATTCTAAAGATATAATATTAAATAAAATCAAATAAGTTTATAATAATACATCTACTAAATACCAGGGGTGTGCAGTGGAAACATCAAAGCATGACTTTTATGTAACCATACATTTTGAAAAAAAAAACGAAACAAAACATCAATCTCATAGTATTCCTATCACAATTATTATCATATTTTAATATATTCTAATATTTTTTCTATCCTATATATAAATATATCCTAATATATCAGATAATTTTTTATTTGAATAATTTCTGCGTAAAAGTCATACTTTAATGCATTCACTGTATGCGCCTGCTAAATTCATTCATTCAAGTTCAGAAAACACAAGTAAAAATAGAAGATTGTTCATTTTCATATAATACCTATTTATTTGTGACTTTATACTGTATTTATTATGGTATTTAAAAAACCTTCTCCAATCATTTTATTTAAATATACATAAATAAAATAAAATATTGTTCACGATTACTGATTTGTCCAGATTACAACGGCAATAATAAAATCCAAATCAAATTTAACATTTGTTTCTAGACTTTTGTGATTAAATTTTGCGATTAGAATGATCGGATATAATATGATTAAGCGGACGCATCCCTCATTCCGGGAGAATTAATTGGCGGATCCACTCAATTAGGAGGAATAATGAGTTCGTTAAAGAAACATTCGAGATATTGCCGTCTTGGAGGCAATCTTTCTTAACATCAAAAGGAGAAGAAGCCGAGGAGTCTGGCGGTGAGTCAGAAATCAAACAGATGGGATATTTGTCAGATCCATACTCAATTGAGGAAACATCACATGTGCCAAAATTGTATGCTAAACATTCTGTCATAATGATTGGACGATCATGTGTAACAGGGATGAATATTAACGGAAAATCTGGAACGCACCATTTCTTTCTTATGAGCACAATTTAAGGCTTTTAAAAAAATTAAGGCAAGATAAAACATGTCAAGCTTTTACAAAGTATAATATATAGTAAATAATAAGTAAGAATATGGCAAATTTATAGAAGTACATTGCATTTCCAAAAATATAGCAAGTAGCGAGAACAAAGCAAGTAGATAAGATATAAATATTCATAAAGTTATGCTACAGTAGATTATTGTAGTATAATGAGTATAGACATACAAACACTTCATATTCCACACCAAACCCTTGCACAGAAAGCTGGCACGTAAGAAAAGGCGAGATATTAGAACACATATAGACATAAAATCGTTCGATTTTTATTACTAAATTTTAATTTTAATGAGACGCGTTTCGTCTTATGTGGGCATTATCAACCACAAATCATCTTACAAAAATTAAAATGTAAAATAAAATACATGCATTTTTATTTCCATTTGTGTGATTGTGGAGTTTTATAAACTTACCTCCAAAAAAATTAATAGAAATGTTAATAGGTAGCGAAAACATAACAGGTAGACATTCCAATAAATGACTCCAGCTTGATATCACACACAATTTCTATAAATCCTAACGGACGAAGTTTAATGATCATTAAATATATATTGTTTTAATTATTTTATAATTTAATTAAATTAGTGGAAAAAACGTCCAAGTGCTTAAGTATAAGTGCTAGTCTTAGAAGCCTTTGCAGTCTAGAATTGAAAAAGTAGTTAGGGGCTGCAATTTCCATGGCGAAACCTGCATAACTTCTAGATTCATGGGACGGATCGCGCAAGCTATAGGAGGTCTGCATTTGATAAAATAAGTAAGAATTTAAGTTCGCAGTTTCATTTAATTTAAAAATTATTTAAGATTTTATATATAACATCACTTTTTGAATGCATTAAAAAAGAAATGTAATTTTTTTCACGTAAGTTAGTTGCTGCCTAAAATGGCCAAAAATACAAATTATTATGTAATAATACATTAACATCAAAACAGTCCTGGATAGGTCTCCTGTATCTTTAAATTGGTTTTAAAGTGTCCGATATTCTATATAATGGATAACAAGTACGTTACAATTGTCATTTGTCCCTGCCCTTTGGAGGCAGAGAAGAGGTTTTGTGTGGAAGCCTCCCCGTCCCACTAGCATTACCATGAGTGTCAGCGGGCGGTGAGTACGGCCACTTAAGCATTAAAAAAATGCCAATAATGGGTGGTGAAAGTGTAGGGCCGATATGGGAGCTATTACTCATAGAACGGCCCTGAGCGTGTGGTTGATCACTCTTCTTCGTCCGTCTTATATCAATAAAAATACATTTAAAGTCATCATTAATTTTTTTCCAGTTATGTATAACAACAGTCAAAGTATATTATGATTTAATTTTAAAAGTTTTATACAACCGAGTTATTATATAATTAAAAATTAAATTTGTATTCAAATATAAATTTAAATACAAAATGACCCGTAGAATAGAACCTAATAGTGCAAAAATGTATATAAATAAAGTTTATTTATATAATTTAACTGTGTGCTTTGCTACTAAAAATATCTAACAGAACAATCACATATTCAAATAAAAAATTCGATCGAAAGTAGACTATTCAGGTAGCTATTCTTAGAAAACTATTTAAAAGCAGATTTAAAAACTAATTTATCTAAATAATAAACAGAATAAACCATTTTGACAGTATTTAAATTAGGTACATGCAATTATACGGCAAAATAATGCATATTCCTACACCAGTTATATAAAGTTGTTTCAGTAATAGTCTTTTGTATGTCCTAATTAGTTATAAAATAAGATAGAAGGATAATTTATATTAGAAATCATCATTTTACGAAAGAATAAATTAAGGAGGCTAATATCAAGTTAATAATTTCAATATATATCCATTCACACTTTTGAAATGATGCATAATACCCGAAAAAACTACAACGTTCGCTAAAAAGCTGGTCAAAGTGGCAAAACTGATATGAAGATGTTCCCTGAGGTGATACAGCAAATTTATCACAGAAACATCGGCGTCAAACCCCTCGTTACCTGCACCTGGAGGCGTGACAGAGGGGGCGAAGCTCTCCAGAGAAAAGTCGCGATAAGCGAGTGAAAAGGGTATCGAATAGGTTACATTGGAATTTACTCATCTTAATCTCAAAATTCTAGAAACGGAACTTGTTTACGGAGAGGTGACAAAGAAAGGTTGATTGAGCTTCTTAAATGAGTTGCCTAATATCAATATTGGAAGATTTTTTTCTCAAATCTGTATTTAATAGAATAATACATAATTAAAACAAAAAAGAGTTAGAATTTAATAAATAACTGTACTGTATTTGACTCACTAATATTTATTTTATGATGTTTATATTTCTCTATACTGTTCCATTTATTGACTTATTCTAACTTATCATTCAGGCTCAAACATTATGCAACATGTACTCCTGTCCCCACACACAAGTTTTAAATTTTATAGGGACAGTTAAACATGTATAAAAAAGTATATATAAATACTCCTACCATTATCGGCGTTGTCACCCCGGGTTGGTCTTTAATTCATGCATTAGCCTCCATTGAACGCCATTTCTATCCACTGCTGGATTTGTGACATTATCTTCTCATTTAAGCTTTGGCCTTCCAAGCTCCTGCACCTGACTACAGTGGTTGCTGTTTAGTTATCCTTTCTACGTTACCTTTCTAACGAGTTAAACATTTTAATTAAACTGAGAGACGCTTATTTTTTCAATTAAAAATTATATATAATTCATTAACATATAGAATCCATTCACTCTCATTTAAAAAAAATATATAGTTTCTGCCGTTCGATAAAAGTTGGCGCCACCAGTAAATTTTGGTTGAAATTGTCTCATGCAAAACGTCATTTTCGTAAGGTTGAACGTCTGTCAACAACATAACCATAATATATAAGTGATTTTTTATCAGTATGATTTGCAAAAATGTCGAGTTTTGAGCCGAATAAGTGTCATTTGCGGTAATCTTTGATCTCATATATATGATATATTTTCTATTATGTTACTTTAATCACTTTATTATGTTACGTTAATATACAATACTTATCAAATACAAATAATTATTCTACTATATATCTATATACTATGTTTTGTACCTACACACTATTGTAAACTATGCCTGTCTCAACACAGATATTTCTAGTGAGACAGGCTCAGTCCAACCGAAATTTTATATTTTAATTAAATAGAAATAAACAAATAAATAAATAAAAATAAAATATTGGAACCATTGGAATAATTATATGTATATAGTGTTAATTATACGACCAACCCGTCAATCGAGCATGGTGTTTTAACGCCAAACCCCTTCCAAATTAAATGAGCCTGAATTCCAAAACTGGAAGGGGATAGAAAAAATATCTAGCAGTAGAGAGTGAAGGCTGAATAAGAAGAAGAATATATTTGGAAAATTTAGAGAAGTTGTTATTTTCTCCATCGCGCGTGACGATTTGTGATAATCGAAAGAATTATTAGTGTTTAGTATATGATTGTAAAATTCAGAGAATTTTTTATACCCTATTATATTGATACATTTTTTATTTAAGTTAGTTATTATCTATACCTGATGACGAGAGAGACTGTTCCTCTCAAAACTATAGTCGTAATTAATTTTGTGTGGGTATTACAAAGTTAAAATAAAACATATTTAAAATTATAATATTGCACCACAAAGTATCGATTAAATCGTTCGATCATATTTAAGTATACTTATTCAGATTTATTTGCGGCCTACTGGAGAATTTTAACTTCTATTTATATTGAATATTTTATAAAGTCTTCAAAAAGAGGAAAACGATTTCGTGGTGAAATTATTAATAAAAATATACTTTGTTTTCACCACTTATCAATTGAAAATATCAACATGTTTCAGGACCTATCAATCTGGATACAATGCATACCTACTAATAAATTAAATATAAAAAATTGAAATACAGACAATAAAAAATAAAAATAATATATGAAAAATGAATTAATATTTAAGAATCAAAATGAAAAAAATTTAAAATTTGTAAAAAGGACCTGGTTATTTATAATATATTTAAATACATATTAATGCATTCAATATCAAAATTTATTTGGTTTTCCAAACATACTATTATTTTAGTAAATGCTTTAAATAATATGTATATAGTATTCGAAGTCACATTTATGTGACTTCGAATTTGAGTATAAACGTAAATATGAGCCATAGATGGACAAAACACGAATTACTTAGTTATAAAATATTGGTATTATGGCTTCTAAAACAAGAATGATTTTATTACATTTTTAACAATTTTTTAAATAACATACAGAATGTATATTTTTTGTAAGATGGAAATTACAAGAAGCTCAAGCTAAGTTAATTTCTTTTCTTTTTAAAAATATAATTAATTTCTGTACGAAAGAAAGTGCTTTTGATTCAAATGTATGAATAATTAGTCCAGGCCGTTTCCGTACATAGTACAGCCGGCACTGTAGGTAGGTACTTAAGGAAGATATTAATTATTCGAAAAGGAAATAAAAATTCTCTTAATATATTTAACGTTAAATCTATATACTAGGTACTTAAGAAGGATGCTTTTAATGTTTTAGACATAATTTATGAAACTGGAAAATTATACAGAATGGAGAAGTTTTATAGTACTGATAATATAATATTTTGTAACATTTAACCAAAATATAGAATAAAATTAATTAACTGGTAATTTTTTTTTTAATCTGTCAATAAAGAATAGAGAAAAATAATATCAAATCGGAATGATTGACCTCCAACTCGCCTGTGACGTCACGCGTCCATATAGTCGGATACCAGAGCAGGAGCTGCTGTGTACAGGTCTGAGAGATGACGTCACGTGACTCCACCGGACGGAACAAATTATTCATGCAAAACTTAAATTTAAAAATCTATAACTTTGTAAGTCTTTGAGATATAACTAAAATTATCATTTCCATTCATAAAATAAAAATAAACTTCTCTTTTAATGCTTGCATCTATATATTTAACACTACAGTACACGCACCTCTAAAACGTTCATGAGTGCTCGCGTGGGCTTCACTTGTAGCCCTTTTTAAATTGAAATATACCGAATGATAATCGTTTAATTTTTAGTAAAACACATTTATTATTATAAATGACATTTATTAAGTAAACCGAAATAAAAAAATATATCTTCTCTTTTTTAAACTTAAAATTTAACAAAACTTCAGACTTCTCAAAAAATCACATAATTTTTACATATTTGAGATCAATCAACTTTTGGTTTAATTCTTACATTTTTTTAAAAACTTTTTTTTAATTTTCATTACACGAAGGACAAATTAAAATTTGGTGATCATAACATATATACGCCTGTAGCATTTCGAGAAAGTTTTCCTTGTACTGCGATCGCGCATTCTGTCACAAAACGCACAGCGTGCAACCCCCCCACGAATTGGTATATTTCCTATTGAGGAGCTTCTGACACATTCCACAATAATTTTGCTTTTGATTCTATGCTTCTTGGAATATTATCCTGATGAATACGTTCTAAAATTAAGGGTTTCACAAGCTCAAAACCCAAAGACTGAAGAAAAATGCGTCTGATAATTTTTTCATTTGGATTATTCAACTGGTGAATAACTAGATCGTTAATACCGGCAATATTCAAAAAATAAAAAAATAATGTGAGTGGCCAACGCCTACTATTTCCAGACACGTCATATTGACGACACATCCTGTTCACAATATCCACCCCACACTGTGTTTGATTATAAAACGTTATAATTTGGCATTTTGGCGAGTGGCATACTGTCGTCCGAATCACTGTTGTTTTATTCAGCATTTTCACCATTTTTATCAGTCTGATCTTCTTGCTCGGTATCAGTGTCGTGCGGAGAATGAACTATATTTTCTTCTTCTTTAAAATCCTCTTCCTGTTCGCTTTCAATCAAATCATCCTGATCTAACTTCTCTTCTAGCCATCTCAACACGTTTTCTTCCATTCTGCAATCTATATTTAGCAATCTGTTAATAAAATATCAACAAACAGTAAGTTTGCAGTACATAAATATAATATATAATACAAAAATTAATAAGAAAAGATAAATACTTCCATCAATTTTAAAAAAAATCCCGCTCCTAAGAAGTTCCGCCAGTGCACGCATGGGCTACATATGTAGCCCGACAATTTTAAATCGTTATTTTTCGCACGTGTGCCAGCGCCGATCGCTCACGTCACACTAAATGCGTTGAGCAACAACCAATCGAAGCTCAGCTAGAGACTCGAAGTTAAATCAAGCGATTTCACGAAGTTATGAACAAAAACAATACCCTGGGCTACATATGTAGCCCACGCGTGTACTCTAGTGTTAATAAACCATTATTCCTATACCAGCTTATTTTTGAAGCAAATCTAACACCATTAAGTTTTGAAATAGAAAATAATGACAAGGTAATATTCACGAGTTGTCGGTTGACGTTTGACAGCCGAATACAAGCAAAGGCGCATGCGCGTAGAATACGCAGAACATGCGCAGAACGGCGGGCCGGTGTGCTCAGTCGTTGAAATAACGAACTAGATAATTCGAAAGCGAAGATTTTATAAAAGTTCTTACCGCAGTAGCAAAACAAAAGCGAAGCGGTTCTTTGAGTTTAAAAAAAAGTATAACGTTTCGAGTGAATGTAAAATGAGATAAAATGTTGAAGAGATAATATAGGTTTATTAAGTAATCAATTAGGTTTAAAAGTGATCAATTACGAAATAAGTTTTTCATTTCATTTCGACCGGGCTACGACACATATACACATTACATGAAGGCATGTAATACAATCGAATGATACGAGTATCTATAAAATAGAAAATCATAGACCTATAAAACAGAAAATGATTAAATATGAAGATGATATAGTTTTTATAAATTTTCAAAGATGAAGAACGAGAGATCAGTCCCCAGTTAGATGACTGTTCTGTCATTGATCTCATTAATAAGTGACTCAGAAATAACCGAAGTTCGCTACTCAAGCAAATAATACTGTAGAAGCTGACTAAAGGACTACGTAAAGTCAAGAATCTTTTCCATATTTGTTTTCGCTTTAACTAGAGCTGTAATAAGCATTATTTTGAGAAATTTATTAGTTTGTATTATAAATTATTTTTTTTATTAAATTTGTTTTTTTTGTCATGTAATTCATGAAACCTGTCAAAGCGAATGAATGATTAATATTCGACAAAAATTACGTGAGTTTTAAATTTAACAAAAGATAAGATAGAAATATTTGAAAAGAATGCAAACTTTGAAGTCGCTTATCGCTGTAAACGTCGACCTTTCACCCAAAGTGTAAATAATATTTTCTATTCAAAATTGAATGGAAAAGACTATCTTTCAGGTTTTTAGGAGGCACACCTGTATTTCAACATATTGATTATAAATTCATTAAATATTGGTTAGATTATTGTTTTTAATATTTTTAACTTAAAAATGTTTGCACTATAAAATGGTAATTTCAAGTCGACAAATTAATTAATTATTATTGGATCGAGTAAGAAGTACCGAATTAAGGGAGATCCTCAGAGCCGCAACTGTTAGCGACAAATAAAGGTCTGAATTAAGGTGTACACGTCTTCCAAACGCCAGAAAACTACCAAGATCTTCGTGACAGCTTTGGAAAAAGAGCAAAAAAATATGGTCATGATTGGACAACTGTTTCAAAGCAGCGCAAAACAGATTTTTTATTTAAATTTATATTTAAGGCAACACAAGTAGAAAAATTAAAACATTTTTAACTCTTTAAAATGCTCATTTAACCATCTTCACCAACTATCCACCGCAGATTACACACATAACAGTTGTTAAAAATTATGTATGAGAAATGAAGTGTTTGAGTATATATTGGCTGTTTAATCTATTAATGATACCTAAAACAGTTAGAATATTAAGAAAAGGCGCTGTCGGTAAATACTGCATAAATAACAAAGCATGAAAACAAAGTACATGCGTGTATCCAAAATCTCGAAAATAAAGTACAAAATAAAAATCTTGTCGAGTCTTTGCATCCTCAACTCTCCTCGGATATGGGGATACAGATTATGATGATTGCATTGTCCTGCGATGAATCTAGCACAGGAATACTAAGGATCTAGCTTCTCGTAATAAAATAAATTGTATCAATCAATGCACTGCTCGGTTTTGTTTCATTCCAGTTAATAGCAATATTGAGTAGAATATCGAATAAGAATTTGTTTTTATACAACTCCTTTCAATTTTGAATTTACAAAAGTGAGATATCTTTCTGCGTATCAGAATAACATTTCTAAAGAACGTTACAAAACACTTCGGTGAGACTTAAACGCCTACCTGAAGTTTTCTTGTTGACTTAATATCTTAAGTAGAACAACACGAAGACGTAGGAAATTAATAATGCACGAGGTCGTACGGAGGAGGATGTTTAAAGTAATCATGAAGGAACATAATACAAGTCCTTAGCAAACTATGCCTGTTATTAAGATGAGATTTCTGAATTGTTAAAATAAATTACCGGGAATCTGGAATAGATTCTTGTCCTGAAAACTAGAAATAAAAGAGTCTGAATGTGCAGAAGAAAATAAATTGTTAAATATATATTTTATTGCTATTAAAATACAATTGAATCAATGATTATTAAAAGACGCGACAAATTTTATCGTTTCGTTTTTATGACTGCATCGAAGAAATAAATCCAAAACCTATGATAAATTTTATAATCAACCTTCTACATGCATCTGTTTCACTTGGATATTAGGTGGCTAAAATGTAATGATTTTTAAAACAACTTTTGTCCCAGACGTAAGTTGTTATAAACATACATTTAATTCTTTGACTTTGTCTTTACTTCTGATCTGAAATTTAAAATTAATCTCTTCTCTAAAAATAGTCCCAAAGAAAATGCCATTAAAAAGTTAAAACTTAGAGGCACCGAATACATTGTTCATCACGGTAATTATATCTGAGACTGTAGAGGAAATACATTTGCAAATGGATGGATGTCTACGTCAAAATAAAAATCATGCGATTTTTAGAACATATTTGGCTTTGGAAAAAGCTGAAAGATTAAGGAAAATTTTTCAGAAACAAAACATAATTTGTTACCAAAAATATCAAATTTATATCATGTTGGTAATCTATCATCATCTTTATATGTATTAATTGTCATTAGTATTTAAACAGAATTGTTAATGAGAAACCTTAATTAACTCTTAAAATTATAAAGCATATCTTCTCATACTTTAATATAAATACATGTTGTTGAATATTAAAATATATATAGATTAATAATGCCCGCATAAGGCAAAACGCGCCTCAGAAAAGGAAAAAGGTACAACTTAAAATAATTGTTTTTATTTCCATATGTGTGATAGAGTTTACCACCCAAAATAATATTTTAAGAATCTAGAGACAATCGAGAAATATGATATCAAAAGAAATTTTACAGGTAAGATAGTCTTTTTAGAATATATAATTCACGGTGGCCTGATTTTTGTAAAAAAATGTTAACTCTGTTGATACAGTGAGCAGAACCACTCCGCAAGAACAGAAAATATATTTTTTTATGAATTCATATATTCAGTTTGAGTATTACCAACTTTCTCCTGGAGCAGTGGTCACTCGCCACTTTCGAAGGACTACCCTTTTATTTAAGAACTGAAAATTGCACTCGCAATACTTACCACCAAAGCATATCTAATGGGACTAATTTTGATAAGCATAAATAAAATAAAGGATGTAAAAAATTTAATAACATTGCGCCTTTCTTACTATATTTTGTAACCAACTAATAAGTTGGGTTTCTATAAAATAAAATTACTTATGATCCCATTTCAATGAATAAACACACCATAACGCGTAGTATGCAAATCTTAAATGAACTGAGCCATCGTGTCGATGTATTTAATGATAGAATTGAAAGCATCAAGCAGATGATCGCCTCCATATAGGTACTCACTCTAAGTTATAACTTGCATAGTAAATGGAGCAACCTGGTATGCAATAAAAAAAAAAAATATTATTTATTTTTGGTCCAATCTTGTGATTATTTCAAAAAAAAAAACTAAGTTCACTACAGTTTTTTTACAAAAAAAATGAAATAATAAATATATGTAAGTCTTTCAAAGACCACCACCCGTGTTTCATCATAGTTAACAGTTTCAATGAAAACAAAAATAATCAATATTATCAGCAATTTTTACCGAAATCATTTTATCAAAGGATGACACATATTATCAAATAACTCGATAGCGGGAAATTACACATAAAATATAACAATTTATAGTGAAAGTATACTATATTATTAAATTAAACTGTAAGTGTTGTGGTTAAGAAATTATTTTTACTGTCTGTAATATGATAATCAAAAAGGGTCCACATTATAGAATTTGTGGTTAGATTCTAGACAGCACACTCGAAAATTTAATGTTATTTCACTATTACATTTATAGTTTAATGCAAAAATAAATAAAAATGTGCATTATTATGTATTGTATAAATGTACTTACTTTGTTTTCAGTAGAAACTCACAATTTTTGAAAAAAAAGAACTCAAAAACAACTGTTCTTGAAAAATTGATAGCCATCGTGTCGCTAAACGGACGCTGGTCAGATAACTGACCGCGGGCATTTTTCGTAAAATATTAAATAATTGAGAACTTCATAGCGGTTGGTTAGATTTAAAATCTCGGTGTTATTTGAGAATGATTAGAACCCATAAGGGTGTTTATAACTAGTAAAATTAAAGAAATTTAGACCTAAATGTTGCCGGTCTCAAAACTATCCGTTTTGGCTTATGACCTATAAAGGGTTAAAGTCTGATCAAAAAATCTTGCTATAGAGTTAATATCAGGTGGGACTCGCTTTTTTCTAATATCCCTGAACTAAATTTTATGGATGAAAGTGTCTTTTAATAATTATCGATTAAATTGCACAATATTTTTACCTTTGTCATATATGTATTTAATTTTATAGTATATTAAATTTTCATTTTAAAATAAGAGATGAGAATACGGAATACGTACTACATAAATTTTCTTATAATTATGAAACTTAGCTAAACGCTTATTCTGTGAAAATATGACTAATTTGCTAGTCTCCTAGAATGGGCTCCTAGCTCAGGATCACAATGCGTCTTAACCACTAGGTATACTAACAATTTACTCTACATTCCTTTTTGAACAATTAATTAAAATGTTGAAAAACTCATCGGAATGATTCTCTTATGTAATATAAAGACTTTATAGAATCTTTTGATAAATAGTATGACAGGGGACTCGAAATTTTACAGTTCCTTAAATTAGTTTTCAAAACATAAAAGTTTACATGCTTAGTGACATGTAATTAGTTTAAGTCCAGCTGAATATCTCCTCAAAAATAAGTAAATCACATGACGTAGTTACAAAAAATGTATTATTAATTCTATACAATCAAATGGTCTCACGGAGATCTTATAAAGTTCTGGATCCTTAATCAAAGACTGACTACTACAATGTTGTTGTAGATACATATGATAATAGCCTTATTCCTAATAATAAGTGTAACTCATCGCTAAGCTGTGGCCGGGTCGGGTTTGCTGGCCCGGGGTTCGTTTTTTAGCCGTGAATTTGAATGAAATTACGGACGTTACATGAAATTACGAACGGACACATAGATAGACGGGTGGACAGACAACGAATCATACGTTCACTTCGTATTTTATATTGTTCAATTTGTTTGTACTACTCTGTTTTAACAGCAATGCATGTCGTAATTTGTATATTCGTTCGGTGGATAGTTAATGTTCTCACACACAGACAACGCTTAAACAAACTGGTTATAGTTATTATTAGTAGGTATATGACAATTAAAATAAATTTCATTACATTTAATTTTAACGGCATAATAACAATAAACACGAAACTTGAGCACAACAATAATAAAACTGAGAATTAACTGAATACTTAATAAAAAAAATAATTACAATAATGTCAACACGCGCAGTAAATCCGATGGAAGTCTACCAAGCTTTGAAAATATGCCAACACATTACTCACGAAAAACTTACAAAATTTGCTTTTCATATAAGTTTTCAATGCCACCTTTCAGAAAAACTGAAAAGGAGGCTGCTTTTGTCAACTACTATGCTCATAAAACGAATATGTAAGCTGAGAAAATTCTCGAGATAAATAAAAATCGTTTTTTCCTTATAAACTACAACCAAACATTTCTAAAACGAAATTATGGGCTTATAAATATATTTTCAACTTTTGCTTGAAATTCTCTGCAAGAAATTTATTTTCTTTCTATCTTTTTTAGGTATGCTTATTTAATCAAATGGAGATGACGGAAATAAAAATATTAATTTTGTTAAAAAGGAGAAGCAAATGAAAATGAAAAAAAAACAACGGTATTTTTTTTTCTACCGTAATAAATTTCATCTTGGGTAATCTTCCTGCGTTAGATTTAGTATGGAGTTTGATGATATGGTAAAAATATTAAAGATATAAAAGTAATTCCAGGTCGTGGTTTACCATTTAATATATATTTTTTTCATAATTTCCGATGATGATAAAAAAGGAGCTTGAAACGTCAGCTACAATAAAACCAACCAACGCCGAAAGAAAAAAAGGAACAAATTCTTTTATCAAATTTAAATCAATGGAGAGATTTTCAATCTATATTTAAATCCTGGTAAAAGACGTTAAAAGACCTAGCAAAATAATTTGTGGACTCGGAATGTGGATACGTATGCTAAAACACATAAATCTTCTTATAGGGGTAACGGGCATATAAAAGAATGAGAGTTATCGAAACCTTAAACCCGAGGGTTGAAAAAACACCGAGTCGGCAGAAAGGTGGCAAACACAATGTAAGCAAAAAGGTGCCAAAGGGTCATGAGCGAGAACCTATCGGGGAGCTAGGTGGAATTCCAGATTTCCTAGAAAAACTTCGACATTAAACTTGCATATGTTTTGCATTCAAATCACGTGACAGAGAGACGAATCTGACATTTAAAGACGAGATCGGTTTTGGATTACTGAATTTAGTGGAAATAGATAATAGTTTTTTTTATAAACTTTTACAAAGAAACTTATATATGTATTTCGTTACGCTAAAAAAAACAAAAAAATATATAGGTATTAAATTTGTAAAAAAAATATTCTTTAAAATTCATATGGAGACGGATAAATTTATTCATTAAAAATCAAATAGAATATAAAATTGCATGCAAAATAAATATGTTATATGTAAAATTTACTGTATAACCATAAACGCACATTGTATAATTTAAAATACCAAGATCGTTAAAAAAAACACCTGTCTCCTCGTGATAAGTCTTTAAAATAAATTGTCCCTATAAAAGGAAATAAGTTATTTTCCTCGTACAGCTTTTATAACTGCTTATATAATATTGACGCTGTTCAAGAATCCTGATTGACATCAAATCCTTTTTGATGGAAACTTGAGCGTCGCTGGAACATTTATACGCAGTAAGTGAAATTTCCAGAAATTTTCTGAAATGAAACCTTCTCAGATGTTTTCGATTGATACTTGATATTATTTAAGGAAAATGTTTTAAAATCCCAATGAAAAATATTACGTAGACATTTCATTTTAGCTGTTTCGAGTCCGCGACAATTTATTAATCAAACAATCTAGACCGATCTAAATTTTCCACAGTTATATTTTGTATGTGTACAGTTATTATTTTTACATTTTCTTTATATATTATTTAAAGATGATATCGATTGAAGACTTATCTGGAATTCTTTGAAGTGTGAAGAAGACATTAGACAAATATATATCGATATTACCTCGGGTATAGTACGACCATGAAAAGGGTATCTGATCGGAGATAATTGGGTTGCCTCAAGTTAAGGAAAAGGTCCTTTACCTGGAATATTCCAAGGGAATTGAGGTAATAGCCCACAGATATTGGTCCCTTACAAAGAATTTGGGCTTTCAAGGCTTATTATAATATCCATAAAAATGGAAAGCTTATTTAGATATTTCCTTTTCCAATAAAAATAAAATATGCTTTACGAAGACGACCTAAATGCTATTGAATATAACATTAAAAAATCATGCACACTACTTTCCTTCGGTTTCTTCCTTTGGTCAATTTATTTCTCATAATGAATATTTTGAGATACATTAAGATCAATTAATACATTGAGAGTAATAAATTATAAAATTACTAAGCGAGGAATTCGTATAATGAATTGTTTGGTTAACGTAGCCTGAAAATTTGTATATTAATTAATTTTTTTAATAAGTGAAATCTGTATATGATAATGAATACAGAACTCAAATATAACTTTAAGTAAATAGTAAAGTAGTACATTCAATATATACGCCTTTGTTTAATTACCTTATAAGTAAAATACTGCGTAAAGTTTTCAGCATTTTATGAATACAAAATTGTGCAATTTTTTATTCTAATGTGTAAAAATATCTTTAAATTGACATTCAGTAACTATGTTGAATAATAGGATTACAAAAAAATAAAAATAGTTATATTATAAATAGTTTAAATAAAATTTTATAATGAATTAAGATAACAAACAATTATTCTGCAAAAGAAAAATTGTTGTTTAAAAATTATCCATTCGTTTGAAAGTTTTGAACATTTACATTTATGCGTGTATTGTCTTTCTTTTATCATCCCGTTTCGGGAGGCTTTTTTTGCTGAAAAAAGGCTTTTATGCATATTCTCTGACCTTTCAGAAACGGAATGAATGTGACGTCGGAGCAGGCGTAATAAATCTTCACAAGTTTCCCGTGAAACGTACTTCTACATATTTCAGAAGAGATTTTTCTTCGCATTTTAAAATTCAAGGCAAATTTCTGGGCATTAGAAAGGAACTCATTTAAATCTCCCTCAGGCAGCGTTGGGAGGCAGTGAAAGTTTTAATGACATTACGTTTTTTCAGCATGTTTTCCGAATATACATGTATTATCTCATGCTCGTAAACAAACCAAATCTACAAGCAAATTAGTTATTACCATAAGCAGTGTCTCTTTCCTTTATAAATCATTGATACTTCGAGATATTTTAGTATTTTTAATAGAAATCTCATCAGAAATCTTTATATTTGGGAAACGTGAATGAAAATCTGTAGTTTAAAATGTAGGGTGGCCCAGGGCTAATGACCTGTATGGACTGGTTTAAAAGATCACTTTACACGATGCAACATTCACTATTTCCATCGTAAGAACATCCATATATTATCAATTTTTTGAAATACTACATATTCGAAATCTGTATTCTTTCAAATATTTGAAAAGTCTATGAAAGAGACATCTATGGTACTACCGTATCTGGTAATGATATCTCTATATTTTTAAAAAGTAAAATTAAGCTATATTCTTTTTGATGACATACTTTCAAATTATTTAACATATGCACAAGAATACGTCTGAGAATAATTAGATATTTTAAATTTTTTAACTCGTGTTATAGTAAGTATAATAGTAAGTACAATAAGTGGTTGTTGTTTGTGTTCGTGTTCTTCGTCCTCTTCACAATTGCTTCTTGTGCTGATGTCGATAATATAAATTCATAAATGATATCGAGTACTCTTCTTTTTTCGACTATCCACACTCTTACTGTCTCTGCGCGTGATGAGCAACTTCATTCTTTCCAAAGTCGACGGTACTTAAATGAAAATTTGAATAAAAAATATTACTTATCTACCTAGAATCTACACAAGCATAATACAACCGCAGCCGTTTTTTAACTAATTAATTGATTAAACGTCAAAAATTAATGTTGTCTATTACACTCCTTCGTAACTTGCGGTTAACATGCACTCATACCATACATTTTTTTCCATTGTTTATTAATCGATCGTTTGGTTATATTATTTTGTTATTTTTCTATATTATAATATTATTTTGCTCGCTACTCATGGATTTATTTACTTCTATTTTATACTGAAAATTTGCCACTTTAATTTAAAAAGCTCATAAAATCAAGTTAACATTTAGATCTTTGACATAAATGCTACGATAAGAATTCGAAAATTTAACAACAACCCTTCTCCGAATATACTTTTTAGCCTGCAGATATTTCCTGTTTGGTATCCGTTGTACGTTTAAGGGTAATGATGGACTTGTTCTGAAATTGGGCACAAAATATTCAAATCGCCTAATAATTTAATTTTACACGAATCGATCGAATATTTTCAGAATACAAAACATTTTGAGAAAACAAAGATAAATTTTAAGATTTTTAGGTTTCCCTATAATTATGGTTATCATCCTGCATTGTAATATAAAGAAAGATAAGCAGATCATTATACAAGATAATCTCAATGTTGACTCGCGTTCACAGAATGATATATGATGAGATAGATCTCAGTACCGTGTGCACGTGATTTCGATTTGGAGATACGCCCAGCAATCACCTTGAAAAAGACAAAAATGTAAACACACTTGCGCACAAATTCCACCTAGAATTGGAGATACCACGTAATAATATCATTAAAAATACCATTAGTTATTCTAAAAAGTTAGATAAACAAAATTTATTATTACAAACCTTCATTCCAATCCGGAATTGTTCAAATTCACCCAACTGATGAAAAAACTTCAATGGTCAATTGAAAAGTTTGACGTACAATATGATCATTCTGATTCAACTTATTGTACGATTGTGATTTTACCGCCATCCTGGCGGGAAAATAAAGTGCTGCTTATAGAGTTAATACGAAGTTTGTAGAGTTTGTAAGCTTATAGAAGTAATAATAAGTAAGTAACATATTATATTGTACGTAACATAACATATTATAACATAACATACTATATGGAAGCGTGGCTGTGGGAGTTAATAGTCCTCCTTAAGAATTTAATAAACTACACAAAAATGTAAAAACCATACAAAAGCATTGTAATTTATTTTGAAAAAAAATTTTTTTTCAATTGATTGAACAACATTGTTGATTGAAATTTAAAAAAAATATTGGTTGTATTATTTGCGTAAATCTTCTTATATTATTTGATTAATTATGTGTTAACTACATGTTTCAGAAATACCTTTCCATCGCCATAAAATAAATTTTCAAATAATTTAGAAAAACAAAAAAACAAAAGACATTATTCATTTCGATATTTTGACATATACGAGTATATAACACCCTGACGATGGAAAGGTATTTTCAAAACATGTAGGTGTAATTAATGAAAAAATATAAGTAGATTTACACAAATAATACAAGCAATATATTTTTTTAAATTAACGTCATAAATGACAGTCTATTTAAAAAAATGATAAAAAATCTTTAATTGTCTTCCACGTATGAATAATATGAATTGTATAAAATGAAACTCATCAATATAAGATGTGTCACCTTTACAATATCTAAGCTTTTATTTTAAGATGGACTGTTTATTTTCAAGAATACCATGTGTAAAGTGAATTACCTATCATTCACTCACATATTGTATTTATTTTATTTGAATCGAAATTTGAATTGAATCGAAAGTTTTTTAACTTATAATATTTGTATAATTATAATATAATTAAGGATTGTAAAAATTACAAAGCGTAACCTAGCAGAGTTTTCAAAGTGTTAAATATCATTATGTTAACTTTTTATAAAACGTTCTAAACTGAACGAATGTTGCTTTAGCAAATAAATTAATTTTAATACAATTCTGTCTGTAAGTCCTCAAAGCAATTTCATATGAGTTTAGAATTTAAATGAGTGTTTACTTAGCACTTAACTCGCTTGACATCAATGTTTTGGAGAAGTAGCATCACTGAAATACGCTTATTGTGTTTTTTGTAAATCATCGATAGTTTTACCAAATCCTGTCCGACTGAAGCGGTCCATTCAGAACTCAAAACCAACTAGAATTCCATTCAGTTCATACAAGGTCGAATACTTTAAAAGGATCTTTTAAATTGGGATGAGTTGCTTGCCTACTGTTGGACATGGTCGGAATCAAGAAAAAAATTAAGATTGTACCTGCATGCAATTTTTGAAACATGATCATATTAGAAACGTGATAAATGTATGAAGGGGAATTTCGAAAACGTTACGAGTCACACTTTTGTAATTGTTCAGGAGAGTGAAAAATATATCGCCCGTAAAATTTATAAAGAAAAATTTTCTTGTTATATATATATATATATTATATGGTAGGTATTAAATTTAAAAGGCCTGTAAAATTTATAAAGAAAAATTTTCATGTTATATATATATATATATATATTATATGGTAGGTATTAAATTCACTTTTTATTATGTGGACTTGTAATGTTTTCGAAATACATGAAGTGGGGACAATTTTATATTACTTGCTTTTGATATAATATACATCATTAGGTTAAAAAATATATATTTATAAAATGCAAGTGATAATGAAAATCGTGTAGATCTTAGATTTACATATAAAACTTAATAATAATCTTTTTCTACATCTTCAACAACATTTGTTGGCCATTTTAATATTTCATGGTAAAGAATGAAATGTTCTGATGGTATGTATTGGATGACTTTTCGAATATCGTATATTTTCTTCTTATTTATTCTGCGGGTAATACTGAAGGTAGGTATGCTTTTTCTTAAATAATATGTGTGGTTGACAAATCCTCCTATAAATATTGAATATTGCACATATCCCGACTTGGAAGATCGTATATAAACTCTGAAAAAAGCGATAAATAGAAGCAGATTTTGCGTCCTCGAAGAACGTTTTTTCTAAAGATTCTACAGAAAGGGAAGTTTTTAAAAAAAAATGAGGCCAAGAGTTCTTGAAGTCTAATAAATAATCTCTTCATTTTTTACTCGTTGCACAATAAAATTTCAAGATTGCATTGCCATCTCTATTAAATATTCGTATTATTCTGGAGTATATACTCAATCTTCACGTTATATAATCTCTCATTTAATATTATAAAGCAAAATACATGTGTCAAATACGTTCCTTTTACAATCTTCGCCCACGGATTTGGGTGGAATTTCCTTATTTACATGGTGTCTATGCTGTAAGCCTCTTAACATCGATTTATTTTATTGGTTAAGATTTATAATTTTCAAAATTTAATATTCCTTTCTTTCTTCTTTTTGGGCGTAAATTAATATTTTAGTCACATTTACACTGTCAACTGTCACTGTCGCTGTTTAGAATCTGCTGTCATACGCGGCGTGCAGTTCGAAAACGTAGCGAGTCCAGGACTCGTAACGGTTTCGAAATACATTCATTTTCGCAATGCTCTAAAATGCTTTAAAAACATACAAACATAAAACTTTTTCGTATCATATTTGTGTATTATGGTATTCTGAAGATATTTGCATACTTAACTCATTTTTGAAAAAAAATGTGACTCGCTTTAATACATAGAAAGCACATACGAATGTTGTATTTCGTAACGTTTTCGAATTACAACATTCGTATGTGCTTTGATTAAAGAGACAAAGAATTCAAACGAGATTGTATCTGTTTGATTTAATTATTATTAACTTTAATTTTTTTATAACTTTAATTTTTCAATTATTATTTGATGTTATCAAAATAACATATATATAATTATTTGATGTTATCAAAATAAGATATATATCATCAACAACACAGTACTACTTGGCAACTCGAACTGATGTTATATGACAAATCATATTACCGTTACTTGGGAACTCAATTGGCGTTAGCCTCTAAGATTTGCCACTACTTTCACAGCAAAATAAGTTGTCAGACAATTTCAGAAGATCATGTTTAGTGAACGGTTGATCAAGGATCATGTGGCCTTAAAGAGAAGAATACTTTGTCGTTATTAAAAGTAGTCAACAAAATACGTTATTTAAAATAATACTGAAAACACACCTTTCACTTGACTTACGAATAATTTAATTGGTCGATTTAAATTAGGGATGCATCGATAGGCACTATTGCCGATACGATACCGATACCGATATTTATAAAAAAGTGTTGACTATACCGATACCGACGCGGACAGTGAAGATTTCAAAAGGTTGTGGGTTTAGATTAGAAACAGACAAAATTACTTGTATCATATTAATTTAAAATGTATACTTTATAATTAAATTTTGAAAATTGTAATTTATATTTAAATTTTTAAAATTGTATGTAATGTTCTGTTATCAGAATTATCAGATTATTATATGAGTAGCTTGTTGGTGTAGTGGTAATAACACTCGCCAAGTGATCTGGTGGTCGGTGGTTCGAGCCCCACTCCATGACACAAGCAAGTGAGTCCTATTTTCATAACACAGGCTTTTGGCTTTGTTTTAGAATGGTAAGAATATTGAGGCGACATGTATTCCGTGATCAGAATAAAATTATGAAAGGCGGGGATTCCCCGAGCGTAGATAAATTGTGCCGCGTTAAAACATGAACGAATTAAGTGCAAAGATGACGCGTTTATACACGGATTATTTGTAATGCGAAAATCAAAATGTATAGATGTATCGGCAAATTAAAATCGCCAATTCCGATACATCGGAAAACCCACGATATCGCCGATATATCGGTATCGATATAGGATGCGTCCCTCATTTACATGCTAGTAGAACTAATGGCTTTCTATTAAATTATATCATCTGGTGGATGAAATGGTTTTAAAATATGAAAAAGAAAATTTTTACAATAAACGTTTTATAAATTTATAAACCTAAAATAAAATTGTAATTATTAGATGACAGACAATATCTACGATATTTTTTTTTTAACAAAGCATTTTAAATTGCCAAATTGCCAATGTATAAAACTAATCTTAAAAGAATATCAGCATCCTACAGCTCCTATTTCTGAATTTTAAGAATGTTCTCTCGAGTAAAATTAATGAAAAAATACCCCATTTACTCCGTTTCATAAAATCGAAAACGTAATAAAATATTTAGCCGAATATTGTACTGAATGGAAAGCTTAAAACACGTAGCTAATAAATCAAATAAGTGAAAGACATCTCATTAGATTCGAAATCGTCTTTTTTGAGATAGTCAATTCATTGGATGATGGGAGGCTCCAGAGAATATTTAACTATATTTTAAATATGATAGGGTCTCCGAGAACCAATTCGGATACAAAATGTTTTAAAAATGTATTGATTTGTTTTTTTTTTAAACAAAAACATGATAGGTACTGTGATAAAATATTTTTTAAACCAAGAACATTTATATGGTTTATCTATCGATATCAGTATTGAAATAAATCAATATATTAGGTCCTTACATATGAAATTGGCGTTTAGTATGGGAGGAACATAAAGCCGATTTTTTTATTATAATATATTTATTTAATCAAAGTATGTACCATTGCTATCTATGCACTTTTGCCATCTCATAGGTAGTTCATCGATCCCTTTACTAAAAAAACCATTCGGACGGGAATCAATAAAATCTTTGAAGGCGGTTTGGACTGCCCCATCGGAGTTGAATTTTTTCCTTTGCAAGAAGTTATCCAAATTTCGAAAAAAATGGTAATCTGTTGGGGCAAGGTCCGGAGAGTACGGTGGATGTCTTAGACATTCCAATTGAAGCTCCTCTAATTTGGTAGCCGTCTGTTGTGCAGTGTGTGGTCTAGCGTTATCATGAAGCAGCAGTGGCCTAGAGCGATTAACCAGCCTCGGTTGTTTAGCAGCTAGCTTTTCCATCATGGTTTGCAGTTGCTGACAATAGACATCTGCCGTAATCGTCTGGCCAGATTTAAGAAAGCTGTAGTGAACGACACCAGCACTAGTCCACCAAACGCTCACAAGTAACTTTTTTGGAGTCAATTTTCGCTTGGGGCATGGTTTGGCTGGTTCGGCAGGGTTCAGCCATTGCGATGAGCGCTTCCGATTATTGTACAGGATCCACTTTTCATTACAGGTAATGATTCGATTTAAAATCCCTTCATTATTGTGCCGGTTGAGTAATGCAACGCAGCAGTCAACGCGCGTTTGTTGATTTGCTTCACTCAATTCGTGAGGTACCCACCTTTCAAGCTTTTTCACCTTACCAATTTGCTTCAAGTGGATTAAAACAGTTTTATCACTAACACCGCAGCCTGCAGCTAACTCGGAAGTGGTTTGCAATGGATCCGCTTCCACAATAGCCTTCAATTCTTCATTATCAACTTTGGTCTCCGGCCGTCCACGGGGCTTGTTCTGCAGGTCGAAATTTCCAGAACGAAAACGTAGGAACCAAAAACGCACTTTGTTTTCTTTTGCGGCACCGTCGTCATACACATCATTAATCCTTCGAGCCGTTTCTGCAGCACTGGTGCCACGGTGGAACTCGTACTCGTATATATCGTGATATTTCAAGTTTTTCATTTTGTAAACTGAGTTACGCAAAGAAAAAAACAAATGAATTATAATTTCAAAACACAAATACATGAGTAAATAGCTGTATAAATTTGGATTTGGAATTCCTAACCAAAGAGAAGATATTTGAAATCAAATTTGCCAGTACGGCAAAACGCCAATTTCATATGTAAGGACCTAATAAATGGAATACAAATCATATTCACGTGATGAGGTCTGAGACCACTTCAAGGAATCAAGTGTAGAAGCTTCAAATAATCTAGACTGAAACAGTAATAACACCGTTCTAATGAGAATGGAGATGACAAAACCAGGCTTATTCTTCGCAAAGGTAAACAAACGTCACAATCTTCTATTCTAAAAAAACATTTTTGGAACGTTTGATACGTTACCACAATGGTACATAGAGGATCACCATTTAGTAGTGTAACCAAGTATTCCTACACTACCTATATTTCAAGCGTCATTTTTTGTATGGCAAAGCATGTAACAAGGTACAAGTAAATAAGGGAAATAGACTATTTACACTGAAGTTTATTTTATCTTAGCTTACAAGATTAAATGCTTCTATTGGGTGGAAGGATCATAGACGGAATAAATAAGAGAGCGTAAGCAGCGTGCTACGCCTGCATGCTTGAGGCAGCGTTTCTTTCTCTGATTGATTTTTAAAGTTAGGGTCGATTATACCCTGTTCAAGGATCAACACATTTAACTTGTTCACATTTTGTGTATTATTTAAGCTTTAATTTCCAATCTTCCAGTATCGTGCAAAGTCTTAAACTTATTTTTTTACTCATATAATCTACATGCCCAAACTATCATAATATAATTTATATAAATATAATTTATAATTGAATAACTGAAATTTCTAAAAATATTGATATCAGTGGAAACTCAGTTACGATAAACCCTAACAGAACGGTTACATTCAAGTTTAATAAATTTCGCAGAATAGTTAACTGTTGACTTTTATTTCTCTCTCACCTTCCATAAAGCGGTATATAAATCTTATCCTCTTAAGTCCCCCAATCGCATTGAAACTCTAAATATCTTCTCACATAGGTTTATATTGGTTGATAGAAAGCCCTTGCTCAGGTTTTTGGAAGTAACTCAGAATAAAGAAATTTAGAAAATTAAGGCTTTTTCTCGTTCGCATTAAATGCGCTTGAAGCATCTCGAATTATTTTGAAAAACATGATACATATTTAAATGTATCGATATGATATCTAATTGCACCGATATTCAATTTTTTTCAGATTTTGAATTTAATAAAGATCGAAGAATGAGTAAGATTATTTATGTAAATATCCCTCTCCAACTTATGAAAATATCTCCTGATAGTTCCTCTTTACGCACAAGAGTTTGTCTCCTTTTGGAGGGGTACGGCGAGAAAAATAGTGCATTGTTTATAGTTTTAATAGACTTGAAAATATGTGAAAACTATTTGTGATATTAAATAAATAAAAAAAAAATAAAAAATAATAATAATTAATAGTCAACTAATAAGTTCTCAAACTGCAAAAAGCGCACCAAACACAAATTTGATTTATATTTAATGTTTCAGAAGCTAATTTTTTGTTTTGAATAACCTATATAACTTCAATATTCTCAAAAGTTATGATTTATGTTACTCAGCTCAGATACTTATAAGTTCGCATTCCGTTTAAGTAGGGGTCTCCTAATGTATATTGTGGGCAGCTTCAAGCTTGAACATAATGTGACCAGACAAAAATATAAATTATTAGGAGAGATTGTATACATATTTATAATAATTTCTACATGGTTTATTATAAACTTTGACAATCATGATAATGTTACACAGGCCAATTTATAATACAAAGGGTTAAATATTAATTTCTGTACTGATAATTGATTTGAAATCAAGTATTTTTAAAAGTCACGCACAACCCTTCATAATATATCGCTGAATGGAGATGATACGTAGGTACGCAAAAAGATGCATGAATGTATCAATTAACAATCGAAGGCGACCCAGGGCTGGAACTTGCTGAGATGCATTACGAATCGTGTTTTTGATTAAGGCCACTAAATGTCAAGGATGGAATAAAAATTGACTGTTTCACTGATGACTGCTATAACATAATTTGACTAGTTTTCAACTGCGATATTAATGAAAACAAAAGGAAATGCTTAATGATTTTATAATATTTTTCGTTATATGAAGTCTCATCTCAGCACTCAGTGACTTTCGCTAATGCCTCAAAATTAGACTTCAGAAATAAACTATTTATGTTCCTTGAAATGCCATTAAACAATAGCTTTTGTCTGAAATTTGAAAGAAGTAAATTTGTTTAAGGAAATTTTAGAGCACTCCTAATGATAGAAAACTTCATGTTTCAAGATTGAAAAATATAAAATCCTTTTCGAAGTGTAGTATAATATTTTTATTAGCATATCGTTAATATGTTATACTTTTTTCATTTGAATTCCACCCTCTCTAAGCTTCTAAGCAACTGTTAGAAAAAAATGATGAAATATTATACGATCAATTGCCACCAAAGATAAATTATAAAGTTTCGTAAATAATAACTCGACATGGATATGTTTATTGCTGCTAATTAAGATTAATTGACTTCAAAGGCAATAAATATGATATAATTACTAGATAATATTTTCTGTTTCTGGATTAATTATTCGAAATTCACCAGAAATATTCAACTTCGAGATTAGAAATATTATTGCAAAATTTTTCATGTTTGGGTTCTTTTTTATTTATTTGATTTTCATATGGAAAAAATGTGATATAGATCATTAGGTTTCTGTTTAGAAAATGAGAACAAGGCCAAATAATTCATTAATATCACGCATAGCTATTTAGTCTTCTATGCAATATATTAATGGCATTACAATAAAGCAGTCATCCGTATCACTATGGGCCAGTGGCATCAACTTGGTTTATAAAAAACTTTTGTTTAAACCATCAATTTTTTCGTATTCCATCAATTAAAAACTCGTCTTCTTAAAAAATATGGTTTTTACGAAAGATAACTACAAACCAAGTTGATTAAACCGGCCCTAAATCAACAAAATGATATAAACGTATTATTTTGTTGTCGATATTAAAATAATAATTTAAATAGATTATCTTATTGCAAAAATATTCGTCACAAATGTTACCAGGATGCAACGCCAGATGGCGCTGTTTTCACAGACATAACTCACCGCCGAAATTTATTGAAGACTATAAATACTTTGTACAGTAGCCGGCAAACATCTTCAACATCGGCTTCAGCTGCGCAGAAGACAGAATTTTTGGTCTCAGGGGTGAAGTAGTACGGAATGTACATGCGCAAACTTTCCCCTACTATGCCGAAAATTGTTCACTATTTTTGCCGGCTACTAAATCAAGGTGAATTTTCTGAGAATACTTGCATGCCAACCAGAAATACCATCACTAAAAAAATATTAAAAATAAAAAATATTCTTTAAAAAAATTACATGCATAAAACAATTGTTTTGATTTATATACAGCTAGATTTACATGCAAATTATTATTACCCCCAATAAAAATTATTTAGAATGTCCGCCTGTAATTTCGTGTACCGAAGATTGTCATGAAGGTAATTTATATTGAATATTAAAAATTCATTTCTTTTAATACCTAATACTAGTTAAATTAAATTAAATAAGTATTACAAAAATATATTTTGCATTTCTTTATGGTTTTATTTAGTTTTTATCGAAGCGAATGAATTTTCAATATTCAAAATAAATTACCTCCATGATATTGTAATGTTTCATAGAAATATTGAGAAAAAAAAGCAATCTTGGATGTAACTTCTCTCCATAACTATTGATTGTGTGTTTTAACAAAATAATTGACATTGTTTCTTAAATATTTTTAACTCAGGTAGACATGTACCTGCAGAGTATTGTAGATTAGTTCTTTTACATCCTGTTTATTACCTCTTTTATATGCACCATACAATTAATTCATTGGTAACGTAATGTTTTGTTTTAATTCCTCGAATGGCTGGAAGCGGGTTGTCGAACAAAAAACAATTTTAGCAAAGTCAGTTTACATGCATCACACTTGCTGAGAACAGCAGAATCATGCCAACGAGGCGGGAGCGAATTGGTTTCCAGAAAAAACGGTAAAAAACATGTAAGCCCGCCTCTATCGGATCGTGTCGGTTCGATAAGAGCACATTTGAATACGGGCGCCCGGTTGGCGAACGCTGGACAGGTATTGAACGCTGCGTTCGATTTGCAATGGTGCAGAGATGGTGTGTCGGAATGGTGATAAGAAAAAAAACTGTTTTGCTATTTTAAAATCGACTGAATCCATTTGTTTATTTCATATCTGTGTTCGCGATAATTCAGTTTTCTAGACCATTCCAGGGCATTTTTTGAAATAGATTTTTTGTGTTATTTCGTTTTTGCCAAAAAGCCACATTGTGTCCCATATAATTATAGCTGTACCAGTGGCGTGCAGCGCATATAAGCAAAAAATCTGTGCATTAGTAAAGATTCTGGGAAACAAATATTAATTAAATAATCCTTATTTTGAGAAAAGGTTGATTTAAAATTCTAGCCGTAATTCGTCCTACGCCTAGAAGTTTTATTTCTGACGTTTCTGTTTAACGTGACACGTCTTTTTTTTCCCAATTTAAAATTCTAGCCGCAAATCGTCCTACGGCTAGACATTTTTTTTTCGACTTTTCTGTACATAACTTCATGTCAATTCTTCATTTATCTCACTTGTTTGCGCCCAACATATTTGTTCCATAGATCTAGTCAAGTCGAAAAAACTCGTCCCGAACCGTGTATTTTTACTTAGCTCTATATCTGCGAGTTTTGTGTAATAGACAAGTAAATTTTTCATGGAATAGCGTGTTTCTTCGAAAGGTCCTATGCCAAGTGAGAACAACGCTCACGTCATTGCGTAAATGATATTTTTTACAAATTCCACCCAAAACTTTTTGTGTGAATTCTATTTGTCATTTCTATGGTGAATTTAAATACTAAATACCATCTGTCATATCCAATGGTCACAGGTAACTACCATAATGATTATTTACGACAAAATTGACATCGATGATATCATAAAATGTTTGATTTATTTTTGTGAAAAGAAACGTTTATCTGAAATAAGTATTATCCCGGATTTAGTTATGTCTAAATCATCTTCGAAATTTATTGAAAATTTTTGCCGTATTACCGATATATAAAATATTTATTTATTTAGAAAATCTTGTTTAAAATACTTATTTATAGTGAAGTTATATTTGTGGATTGAAGCTACTCAAAATAGTTCATTATATACAGTTAAAAAAACTCAAATAAATGTATATACCCTTATAGGTATATATATATAGATATATATATATATATATATATATATATATATATTCTATATTAATATAGGTATACAGTCGATCACAGCAGAACCTAAGTTTATACCCACTGCACGCCACCGAGCGGTACCTACCCGGGTCGATTTAACTATGCCACACGCGCTCGCCTTTGTCTATGGGAAGCCGTCATAGTTTCTCTGTGCATTGGCAGACCTTACTTTTTTACACGGAGTGTCCATCCAAGATGGTCGAGTGAGTGATCCGATATCGTTCTTAGTACAATTATTTTATTTTTTTGAGATAGGAAAATAACAAAGTAAATTTACCGCACGTATTTGCTTATAATTTACACGTTGAAGAATACTTTCTTACCATATTTTCTCTTTATACATTTGTCCACAAATTGTTATTACTATTGCGCAATATTGAAGAAAAAAAAATCATACAAACACAAATCATTATAATAATCTTTAGACATATTTGACACCTACAACAATATCCTAACCACATCACGAGAAAAGCGTAAAGCAGAATTACTAGCTTAGAAGACAAAATAATATCATCTATGAAGCACTGTGCCATTTGCTAGTCAGAGTGCGTATTTTAAAAATTAATATATTATATTTAATAAAATACAGGGCTAAATTCAGGAGTAGTTATTCTTCAAAGCACTAAAATACGCGCATGTTCCTGCCTGAACGTCGCATAATGTGTTGCAGGCAATGTGTGTAAAGATGATATTTTATATAATTTCTAGGAATTGAATATAATATCTACAACAATTGGGTAAAAATACGGAAAAAATACTTATCTGACGTATTCTATACAATGCTTACTAAATAAATAAAGTGTTTTTAATAAGGCTACTGAATATATTATTATCTTAAATTAAAGATCTGTAATATTATTGTAATAATATAAAACAGTAATGAATTTATAATGGCAAAGCATTAATAAAAACTCTTTTATGAAACATAAATATCTTCAAGGTGTCTCATAGAGATGAATTTATTTATTAAATAAAAAAATAAGAAAAATATTTTCGTCTCTGTAAGACATTAATAATAATTTTTGATTAATAATGTCCCTCTAGGGATATCCAGTAATCCAGTATCGTGTTCTTGAAAATTTTGAACATACTCAAAATATTTTGAAAACATAAATATTTCTTCATACCGTATTTGATTTTGTTGCATAAAGCGTAGAAGAAACGAAGAAGTGAGAAGATGTATGTGGGCTGTCTTGCCTAGAAATTTTGTTCGACTGCAAGGTAATATGCTAATATTTTAATGTACGTAACGTTCTCTCTTTCACACTTTTACACATTATATAGAATTACTGGAAATCGTGCATAATACAATTTTGCATAATTCCGCATTTTGCCTGTAACACGCGAGCGAAATTGATATTACGCTGCCATGATGTGATATTTGGTTTCTCCTGAACTAATCTAACAAGGAGCAGATGGGAGGAATGCGAAGCAGACGAGAGAAGATGAAGTGTAATTAAAACAGAAGACAAGGATATTTCTTGTTGTTCTGATTCGCTCTATGTAGTAAGTAGGCATACCTTCTTTAGAGCCCGGATTGTTTTTCAATCCTGAATTACGTTTATTTGTGGTATGTATTAACATTATTTTGACTTTTTAATTTAGTTTTGCTTCGATGGAATTATGAAAATATTAATTATTTATGTAAAATAATTATAATATTGTTCAAGAATATAACTTATCAAAGCTAAATAAATGAAGTTCAATTTTAAACTATTTAGGATTTTCAGCACATTTTTTTATAAACATTATCATGTAAATTTTAATGATTTCTAAAGCCTTTTAGATTAGCCGAGATATACAATATAATGTTTATGAAAATGTTTTTTTGCGATAGATTCAATATTCAATTATATCGACGGTTCCTACGTAAACTGTCGAATCTGCAAAAAATCCCCATCTTTTTTTCAAAAAAATTAACTTAAATCTTCCAAATAATTCTGTATTTTGGGCAGAATTAAAAAAAAATCTTTATAAAAAAGCGTATATTAAAGAAAAATTAAACTTTTTGTAACATTATCCGAAAATATACAGTTCATTGGATAATTTGAGATGGTAAAACGAAAACTGAATTTTTTCAGATTCGACAGTATACGTGGGACCGTCTGTGTTATCTTCGTTTTGTTACATCTTTTACGAATTTCGATATTTTATAGGCTTACTTACTTACTGATGTATTTGATTTCTACGTATTTTTAATCATTTTGAGTAAACTCTAATCATTATAGTATAATACAAATTATCTTTATTTTAATTTAAACTAAATTGAACTTTTAATGCACACACGTTGGTTAATTTAACACGACTATAATTTGGAAAGGAGGAGTCCCTCACATCATCAGGTGTAATTTATAACTAACGTAAATACAGAAATTATGAAAATTTTTGAGTAGAGTAACGGGTCGCGGAGCAGTGGGGTAATTTTTTTTATGTGGTCTTTCAGGGGAAGGTACGTTTGTAAGAATGTGATGTTGTTTATGAGTTTTTTCTCAGAATTCAAATTCATTTGAATTTCAACTGTTTCCAAATTGTTTATCGTCAAACCTTTATGAGGAACCGAGTGTAGTAGTTTTAGTCTGCGATTATCAAACGAATGGTTGGTATTAATTATTGGTTGGCGAATTCTGCTGCTCCGCGACCCGTTACACTACTCAAATATTTTCATAATTTCTGTATTTAGGTTAGTTGCAAATAACACCTGATGATGAGAGGGACTGCGCCTCTCGAAACAATAGTCGTGTTAAAATAACTCAACGTGTTTGCATTACAAAGTTCAATTTAGTTTATAATTATGTCGCACTACAAAGTAACTGCCATATCAATGAATAATATTAAATTATCTTTTTTCACCGAAAATAATTAAAACCTCCACAGTATTGAAATAAGGCTAATTTTTATTACCGTTATTTCTGCAATCATTGATGTATCTTGGCCTCATTAAAAATACTTATTAGGTACGAGCCATTCCTTTACAGTCCGATATTACTTAGATATATATTTCATTGAAGACATGGCGAAGACAGTTAGTCTTGTGTCAGTAATGACTTCGGTGATTGCTTTTGGTCCTCATCTCCATACGACCCAGCATCCGAAGTCTTTATATTTAATCTCTATTTCATGACATAGTATAAAGCCCATTATTGTTGTGTCCAAGTAAAAATTTATTTTATATTTTATTTTTTAGCAGTATTCGTGTTTTCGATGTATATGTAAGCGCTGGTCTGATACACCGAAACTACGAAAGTTCTGGACAATAATCCAGAAACTATTCACTGCTTACAGAATAATAAAATATTTATATACACACAGATAACCAAAACATGAAATAACGTAAATTTCTTGGTATATAACCTAGTTCCGTGGCTGGTTCCAAAAGTTTTGACTTTTTTACAAAAATTACTATGAGCATGTTAATTTTCAAATAATTTTGAAAAGATTCAACTATATTCTCTATGTATAATAAATATAATGTCTTATTAAGTAAGTCGCAGTTTATTACAAGAACATGTTTTTACTCAAAAGACTGGGTTTAAAACAACTTTCTTTAAAAAAATAAAACAACATGTGGTAGTGTACATTGAAATCTTTAGAAGTTGCCCAGAAATTGATTATTATAATCATTCTTAGAAAACCTAATGATTATCCGACTATGGACCTTTTTATTAAATTTCAAGTCCCCACATTACAAAATATTTACAGACAAAATTTTATTCATCAACTTTATAAAAAAAATTACAATAATAATGAACTGACCCAAATAGTATCAAGTAGCAGAAATATAACATTTGGTAAACTGCATATCCCTGTACTACATACCACAACTGCTCAGCATTATTATACGTTTAGAGGTGTGAAATGGTTTAATGAATTACTTGTTAAAATAAGGATTGAAACAAATTATGAATCAATTAAGAAAATATTAAAAAAACCTCAGAGTTAATTAAATCATTATTTAATTATATATGTAATCTAATTACTTATTACTTAATGGTGTATACATTTTATTATATAATTCTTTAGAATATGTCTTTAATTACATCCTTTTATATTCTTCTTTTCTAATTCTTTAGATTCTTATATATATCCCTGTATAATTCTTTAGAATATGTCTTTAATTACATCCTTTCCTACTCACGAGTTATATTACCCATGTGGAAGAGAAATACCATTATAAAAACTATCACTATCTTCATTGTAATTATCAATTCAATAAAAAAAAACATCTATTGTAATATGTAAATACGTTTTGTTTACTGAGGGATTTGATAATAACTTTGGCTACAGCATTATTCTTTCTTAAACACACTAACTATGAGCCAACCCCCTTTCCTATAGAATTTGTTAAGTTCATCTCTGTAAATTATTATACTCTGATAATCTTTTTAAAGGATAATTTAGAAAAAAAAATATTTTCCGAAATCAGAAGTGAAAACTTTTGCGGCCGAGTCAAGCGTTCAAGTATTTTGTGGACAGCCCTCGAATATTCTAATTACGCATTTTCGGCGTGCATTCTGAACGCAGTCATTATGACGGGCCGCGTTCGGTCAATCAGCACGGGCGTGAGTTAATTACAAAGTTCATTATAAATACTACCCCGTCTTTCCGAAGGGGTTGAATTTGGACTGTGATTCTGGTGAAGTATTTAGGTGACGCGCTGTCCGCGGGGAGGGGAGGGGGCGCGCTGACTCCCCTAAATCGATTAACAGTATGCAGTTCAGGGTTGAAGCGTCTGCATTTAAGGGACGAATTATTGAAAAAAGTAATAAAGAAAATAAATTATTCTCATGAAAAACTTTACATAGATGTCGCCTCTGATAATGATACCTCTGTTTTTTTTTCTAAATTATGGGAATTACAGTTTTTTGATCATACGTGGCTGTAGAATAGTTCCTTCAAAGATTTGAAAGAAGACAGCTAATCAAAAAATATACAACATTCAAAAATTTGATGTGTGAATGTTCTTACGTGGAATCGGTGAAACTATTGTGTAAAGTGATCATTTAAGCCAGCGAATACAAACTATAATATATTTTTAGAAAATCATGGTTGTTTTTAAACACTCGCGGCATAAAATTATTGTGGGTGGGGGGAAGAGTATATTGTTTATTTTTTATTTTTTGTTTTTTATGGGCTTTATTTTATTTAAGGGGTCACCACCAATATTTAAATACTGGGGTATCTAAATATTGGAATATATATATAATTCGGGAAGCAGAGAATAAAAAGAAGAATTTGGAATATACTTACAAGATTTATTTAATTTTGAATACACAGATTTTTAACAATACTTTTTAATAAAAACTTAAGACTAGTTATAAAACACTGGATGAACGAGGTCTACGAGGAGAGTGTTAAAAATCGCGTCTCTCCCTCTATTTATAGATATTTGCGAATGCTTCCAGAATATTCTCCCAAAAAAGGTATAGGGCTGTGCTGTCTGCGGCTTCCGACATGATCGATATCTTTCGATGAGAATATCGAAAAATATCGATCCAAGCCTCAGACTACATTATCTTTGCAATGAAGCGAACACTAAAGTTTTATTTTATATATAATTAAGAAATGTTAGAAATAAAAAACTCCCTCCGTACCTACTTAATTTAATATAATTAATAACGAAATGAACCAAATGCATAATCCAATATATAATATAATCTCAATTTGAATGCCTCTGTCGATCTCCACAATTTCCATCCTGCCACCATAAATAAGGCCACGCCCCTGTTGATTCCTTTACAAGTATAGCTTATCAAATAGTTTTTTATACAGTGTCCGTCTTGACAAAGATACAGCGGTATCGAAACTGGTACGTTACAATAATCAGTAGGAATTATACAATGTTTAGTAGTTTTTTGAAATAAAAATACACTAAAATCATTTTTATGGTTTCAAATCATTTCATTCTAGAAATATTTCCATATGTATAAATTTAAAGATATTTTTTGTGTATGTTTATTTAGTTATTATAATAAAAATACTCGATTTGATTATGAAAATGTATTTTTTTTTAAATCAAAAATATATGTTTCGAGTGAATTGACACTAAGCAGTAAATATTGTGAGGAGATTATGGATGTTACAGGAAGGTTACGTGGAGCTAAGAAGATGAATTGGATTAAATTCCATAGAACTATATTAACAGAAGCATAAAGGTGTGCGGAAGAGGGTTTAGCTGATGTGTATTGGTAAAAATTCGTATTCCCTTAGCTTAAGTTTATGATATTAACCCGGCTTGGTGTGACGATAAGTTTCGTCACAGGAAAAATATTAAAAAATTAAAACAAATAACAGATACCTTCCAAGTAAAAGAACTACAATGGACATAATTTACACTGGGTTTAACATCCAACAAATTCCGTTGAAAAAAAGAACACCTGCAGGAAAACGACATCCGGCCGCAAAATAACATTCGCCAAATTATATCAAGAAGTCTAGGCACTCCACCATGCAAATTACGTCCTTAACGCATACACTATCAAAATCACAAACTGCTTGAATAAACGGCGCGTCCTAATTCGTTATCTCCAAAGAAATAGCAAACCATTGATTCTACGTGAGATTTCAATACGACATATGACACGCGCGAGCGAGCTTCAGCTAACTACTTGTAACTAATGTAGTTCTATTTAATGACAGTCAAAATCGACACACTTGCAATCGAGCAACTTCCGCTAAAGCCCTTATGTAGCACACGTGTCACACCCTTTTTACCATAATCCTAGTAACCCCCGACGCAACAAATATAACAAGTAAATTTTATTTTTAGATTTCATATCCCCAACGGCCGATATATTTCATCATTCTTTTCGGTCAAACGACACCCTTTTAAAATCTGTGAACCATTCTTCGCCCGGCTCCGGTAGACACTACAAATTTTGGTTGTCAACCCGTCGGCTGGCCCTCGGGCTCGCCGCACGTACAGTAATTTCACGGTATAAAGTATAAAAAATATCTCCTGCAAAAGTGTTTATCAGTTACTTCATCCTGTCGAACTGTGATAATAATAACAAAATATCCACAGTTTTCCCAAATTAATTAAAAGTGAAAAGTGCTGTACGAACTCGAAACATTTATAAACTATGATCTATCGGACCGACTTCCATTATAATAATTATAGCAGTTATTCCATACAAGCAGACCATCTTGGTAAGTGTTTAACGAACATAAAACATTTATAAACTCTAGTGTATCGAATCGACTTTCATTATAATGGTTATAACAGTGGTTTCATACAAGCTAAATCATCTTCGGAAAGAGCTTAACAAATGTAAAACATTTATAAATTCTAAGGTATCAAGCGAACTCCCATCATAGTAATAATAAATTGTTTCATACAAACTAGAGCATCGTTAATTTTTATCTCCGCTCTCCAGTTATCGCAAGCTCCGATCAACATCAATTCCATTATCTCCGCTCTCCAGTTACCGCGAGCTCCGTTTCACGTCATTGGGCATACCATCCTCCACTTCTCTATCTTCAAGGAATCACCGCGACTTCTCCGGGGCCTTCTTCTCGTCTAGGGAACATCTTCCCGCACTTCGCTCCGACAGGAATAACGTACTCGCCCGTCGGTCCTCGCTACTAAGAATGCTGTATCCTTTTTCTCCACTGTCCGATCTCCTTTTTATGATCTTCTCTATGTATGTATATTAATTACTGTAAATTTCTCTACAGCAAGATTTCTGCTGATATATTATACTTCTTAAACTTTGAGACAATCAGCTGTTTTATTTCAGTGTAAAGATATTACAAACCTATATTTACAATTAAATCACATAATTTCCTTTCATCATTTTATAGCTAGAAATAAAATATCTATCTTCTCTGTTCATTTCGATAACCTTATTTCTGGATTCTTACTATCGTCACATTTTTATATTTTGCATCAAACTAAAAACCTACTTATTTGAAAATTAATCTTTTTAACTTTTTTTTGCAATTTATTTTTAATTTTTTAAATGAATGTATAACATCGCAAGAATATTGTGTCAAAATTTCACGCCAATCCGAGCAAAATTGACGAAATTATGAACATTTGAGCGATACTCAGACTGATTTTCTATACCTGCTCGGGCAGCTAAGAGACGCGCTCACCTGAGGACTACCGGACGTGCTATTGTATTGGAAGAGTTTTGCGTAGGCAAGGACAAAAAGATGCTGATGATGGAAGCTCTTTGCTGTGTGAACATGGGCATCGACGATTATGTGTAAGTATAAAATAAGTGTTGAGTTTTATTTTGAATTTTACAGTGTGCAAAAGTTTAAAGCGTTTTCCCCACATCTCACGTTTTCAAAGTCGGTGTCCATCATAACTTCAAAACTACTGCACCGATCTTTTTGAAATTTTGAACACTATTTCTGTACATAATTTACAAGGTAACCCTGGAGACTTTTTTTCAAATATGTTATTAATTTTTATTTTTTAATAACAAATTAGTCGATAATTTCGCAAAAAATCGCGTTTTACCCTTCAAAGTGTTCCAAAAAATTGAAAAATTGAAGTTTCAAAGAACCCTCCCAGCGTTACCTGGGAAAACTTATTATCTAACGAATGAACTTTGATTTTTTGATTTCAGATGATCTAGCACCAAGTTATGATGGACACCGCATTTTACTTTTTTCCGAGACACGTCCGAACAATTGCTGCCATTACCGTATTTTTTAATATTTCTTCTTGAAAATTTTACACAATATTCTTCAAATGTCATATTTTAATGTACCATTGGTTTTAATAAAAAGATTTTAACTGCATCGTCACAAAAAATTCACAAAAACATGCCTTTTTTGTACGAATTAACCTTACCCCCCCTTAAAACATTTAAGAATAAATTAAATACTATGTTTTAAATCACTTTATCGCTATATATTTGTCAACTAGTTTCGGTTGGACTCAACCTTCTTCAGGACAATCATAATATTGACTAATCTGGGTACAGAAATTTATAAAGGAGAAAAGAAAAAGAAAGAGGGACAGACTGTTAACTAGGTGGGGGGGGATAGAAGGGGAGGAGTTAACTGAAGATAGAGGGAACAGCTTTAAAATCGGACTCTTAGATACATTTATTTGTTTATTTATTATTTGACTATTATTATTGAATGCTTCTAGATTGTTAAGTCGCAAACCTATTCCGTTTTTGTGTAAAATTTTTGGCCCTGTATTATTATCAAATGTGTGATCAAAATTAATTAGATGTTCGGCAAATTCAGAAAAACCTACATTTGTTAAGCATTTAGGGGGGTATATGCAGTTAGAATAAAAAAAAATCGTTTCTTTTTTATTTAAATTTCGTAATGTACACATATTTAAGTAAAGACACAGAAAATTTCAAGTGAATTCTGCCATTATTTTCAAAGTTATGCGCATATTTGTAATCACGTGGCGAGGCAGGAGCGCCAGCGCTCACCTAGAAAGCAGTCCCTTTTATTTTTACCTACTATTGTAAACGCTGTATCTTTTGTTTACCTGTTCATTGTAAATGTTCCCTTCTAATCTATTCAGATAAATAAAGTGAAAGTATGGCCCTGGAATAGACGACTCGATGTAAGTTGAAAAAATTGTTTTTTACTCTATGTAAAGCGCTTTTGACACTTTATAGCCGTTTTTCTCAAAACCGTCTCCTTAACATCGGTGACAAAGATTTCTCGGAAACGGCTGAACCGATCAGTCTCAAATGTTAACACAAGCTTTTTAAGTATATTTTTTAGTCATTAATCAAAGGTTTTTTCTCACCGATAAATATTTTTTTTTTATAAACAATTTAAGGCCAATATTTTGGTCAAAAATCGTTTTGTTTTTGAGAAGTAGCCATTTTGTCAAAATAATATTTTGCTTATTCCTTCGAATAATTACTAGATAATACATTACTTTGACGAAATCCATTAGGTTTTTTCATTTTAGATGATCCAGTTAAGAGATATCGTTGTCACCGCAAGATGCCTTTTTTGAGAGGAGCTCCTGGAGATCAGCTGTAGCAGCTTTCAAAATTATTATTTTACAAATACAAAAATGTTAAAATACAGTGAAAAAGTACTAACCATAATATGTGTACATTTTTTAATTTAAAAGTCTTCTCAGAAAAAATTCTTTAAAAATCGCTCTTTTTGGGTCTCCTGACTGTATATAACCCATTAATGTGTTCTTTTATTCTTATATTTACGTTTTTCGATGTTTTACCAATATGGAAAGCTGGGCAATCATTGCAGCTAAGTTTATAAATACCAGAATGGTTTAATATATTTTCTTTGTCTTTACACTTACTTAATAATTTGCCTAAATTGTTATTGGTTTAGAATGCTGGCTTTATCTCTTTAGGGAGTTTAGTCGTGCTTAATATTGAAAAATTATTTATAAAACTATATAAAACGAAACTAGTTGACAAATATATAGCGATAAAGTGGTTTAAAACATAGTATTTAATTTATTCTTAAATGCCTTATAATGTCAAGCCACAAAGAGTTTTCTCGCTTTGAAAAGTTAATTAATCTTTAATTATTGCCTTCTTACATCTGGTGTATTTTAATAATTATCATTTCTATTGTGTGGATATTCCAAATTATTATTTATCTAATCTTGCTTGTCATTGAAAAAATATCTATTTCCTCTGTTTATTTCAATATTAAAAAATTAGGATAATTACCTACCAGCTTTCTTAGTCTCGTCACTTTTGTGTAATTTTTATATTAATTAAATACCTACGTGTATTTTTCTTACTGATTTAATTGATAATAACAATAACCCCTTTTACGACCAGAGGATATTTTATTGCCTACTGCATATCTGGTTAATCTATTAATTATAGTTCATACAAACAATCTACCCATCTTTCTTCTACATGATGTAATTCCTGATAAATGCCATTGTTTTCTCAGTGTACTCACATTTTTGTAATCTGTCCAATTTCTAACCAAATTTTAAATCTTAACCTTTGACTTTGAATTTTTCTCGAATAAAATAACTTTAATTACAGCGTAACATATATCTTGTTTCCTTTTTCCCCGACAGCAGTACCACGACCTATAGTAGAGAAAGTCTAGAGAACCCGACAGCAATCTGAGATCTAATAGAGTAATACTCCCGAACTGAGCTGAGGGGGAGGAAATATTCGCTATACTACTTCCTTTCTTCCAAATTCTTGCCCGGAGACTGCCGGAGCGTGTTAGCAGGTCCGAAGCTGTCATTCAGCTTCGGGGAGTTTCTTTGAAACGGGCGTATCCGTGCACGCGGTCTCCACGGCACAGAAAGAACGGAGGTGGGAGAGCAAAGAGTGAAAGGCGGTGATCTTACCGGCCCGCACTAAACCATTCAAACGTCTTTTCGTCACTTCAATTATATTACCCTTACATTGGGTGAGGTCGGGTACGTCATACCCGAAAAGTTTTTAAACGAAAATTTTTAATGTTTTTTTGCCATGCAAATTCCGTCGTCGCAGTAGCTGCAGGCAAGGAAATGGAGGGCGAGATGTAACGTTGAGCTCAGTGTTAGCGTCAGCGGGAGGCACACATGCGCAAATGTGGCTCGGTTAGTCACACTCGTAGTCGGTGTTTCCTTTTTGAGTTGACAATAAGCTTACGAGTTATAGTTGTTTATAATTTTCTTTAACTTTTATCATAATTAGATACTATAGTTATTTTGATAAACCAATTTTGTTAGAATTTTATACGAAAACATGTTAAACTACCAAAACTTGAACTATTTCAAAGAAAATATGAACACTTCGCTATTTCAATAATAATAAACTCTGCTTGTTGAATAGATACCAACTAGTATTAATATCCCAAGTAAAAAATACTCGATACACAATTATAGTATCAAAAATTCAGCAGCAATGTTTCGGGTATCTTATACCCACCTCATAGCTGGTGTGACGATTTCTGACCTCACTACACCAGGTTAAGCATTTCATATTAACGTAATTTCAGAAAAATAATGTAACACTGTCACGGGTCGTGGCTTAAGGAGACATAGAAAACATCGGAAATGAATGAGCTATTAATTAATTAATGAATAATTATTTATCAAGAAGACAAAGTCACTTATTAAACTTAATACGAATTAAACTAGTCACGAATTAAACTGATACACTCTTCCTTAAATCACTATATCTGTCGCTCTGAAATTTTACGTCTGGGCATACTGCCGTCGTCTCACTTCGCACCGGGCGAAATGTCAAAATATACTTCGTTGCCCGGTTGTTCATCCCGCTTTGAATAAGCGATACGCTGTTTCTCGAATCTCCTAGATTATTGTATTCCTTTTAAGAGTTTAGGAGAATGTTGCAGTTGCTTTTAAGTTGTTCCAGGCGTCCTGAAGGTTGTAGGTAATACAAGAGTGTGGTGAAAAGTGCTAGAGGCTTCCATGTTATCGTATTACGTATTATACTATCGTATTAAATTGTCATTAACATATTACGAGGGATTTTGTACGTAATTTGTTTTACCGTTTCATTACAATATATATTTAGTTTGTACCTTTAATTAAATGTAGCTATGCAGAAAGTGCCTAATCCATAAAATGTGTTATATACAGATTTGAACAGCACAATACGATATTATCTGAAAACGTCGAAGCTCTTATAGCTTATTATAAATTTAATATTTTTCTTATTGACATCACAGTTTAATTAATTCGTTAACTGAAAAAAATGGTTTGAATATTTTCTGCATCTCCAAATTTATAAGTCTTCGGAAAAAATTAGGTTAAAATCGTCCATGTGGTATGGACGCATTATGCAAATTTTTACTGTTACTACACGATAATATTTTGTAAAAAACATCTAAGGGAGTTGAAAATTTCTACGCCTCATAAATACTTTTAACTTAACGGTTTATCAAACTCAAATAAAATAGAACTCATATAGAAAAAAATAAGGAACGTTTTTTGTACATTTAGATATTTTGTAGAAAGAAGTCAGTCTGTGAAACGTGTCATATCTTCGTTAATGAAATTTTTATTTTTTCATTAAATTAATGTTGTGTATTTGTCATGTTACCGTGGATGGTTTCTAATAATACTTGGTGTGGAGTTTACAGCTTTTATTCTTTTACAGCTTTACCTTATTCAATATATGATGGATACGACGCGCGACCCGTACAAAGGTATGGCTCTAATCAATCTCCTTTCACGCCGACCGAGCCGGCCTTGCATGCTCTTTCTCCTTCTAAAGTTCGCTCTCTTTCGTGCATTCCACAGACACTACAATTAAATAGTTAAAAAATACCTCTACAATGAGCGTTTTGCAAAAAAAAATGCAATAATGAATAGCGTATTTGGTTTTTGTAGGTTCAAATTTTTAGAACCCATTTTCTCAGTTTCACGTTTTTTGTGTTGGACGCTTTCCGCAGAACTACTTGCAATTTTCAATTGTTTACCGACTTATGCAACAGTTTTCTTAGAAATCAATTTTTCAAATTTTTTTATTTACTTCTTTCCCTTCCATATTCTTGCATGACATATCTAGGGTATAAATATGTCTTCGTTCTGTCTTCTTAATATTATTTTTTTTTACGGAAAAACTTACTTCTTCTCAATACCGATTTATAAATTTCGGGAAAATATTTTGTAAAAGTTTTGTTTTTCCATTATTTTAAGCAAAAACAGTATTTTCATTAAAAATATAATATAAAAGAGGATGCCGTATTTTCGCCGTAAATCTGCTAAAATTATAACTTGCGGATATTTATGTTAGCAGCGATCTAGAAAATTGAATGGATTCTGTAATTCCCGGTGACATGGCCACATAATTTTACCATCTGTCTTGTGTTTTGGTCCTGACGATAAAATATATTGTATTTCAAAAAAAAATTATAAAGGGAGAATGCGTATTTTCATGAGAATATCATCTATTTTGTGATAAGAACAAATGTTGAGCATATTTATTATATATTATTGAGATTTCATATCAAATGAAACTCAAATAATAGTACTTATAATGGTTCATAATAATAATTTGTATCTGTATGTTTTATGGATAAAATTACTAGACTTTTACGAAGTTTTATTAATTTTATTTATTTATTTATACATAGTGATGTTTTTTGTAATAAATTTAATCAAGGTTATAACATTTTAATGACATTATATTCTCCATAATATGAGCCAATAGCTCGATCTTATGAAAGAAGTATTTACAAGCCTAATTAAAGTAAGAAAGCAGAAACCATTTGGAAGTAGTAATTTTAAATAAAAAAACCATTTGAGACATATGGGCAATATTACAATACATCGTTATCCAAAATTAAGGATTTGACTTCTTTCTTACACTGTTCGTATTTTGGAATGTTCATTTCTTGAAATTTGTTTTGCGACAACAATATATTGTACCATTTAACTCCCAAGTATGTATAATAATGTTGTGCCACGGTGGTTCTTAAAGTTGGTATCTTTTCTTACCCCTTTGTTCTATGTCTATTACTTAAACAGTCTAATTTTTTTATAAATTAGTCTTTATAAATTAGACATATACTGTTAGTTTTGTATATTTTTATGAGTGATGGTACATTAAATTCTTAAAATATATTTTACATTGGATAGTCATAAGGTTTTTTGAGAATCGTTTGAATAATTATTTTGATTGATACGGTGGACTTATAAGCCCCTCCCCACCCAATAATACTATACTGTAAGAGAAACTGCACCAACGTGTAATAAACTTTTTAATAGTATTTTTGTTTAATATGTTGCGTAGGTTATAAAAAAAATCAGTTTTCTCACCACGGTAAGATTGACATTTTATTATATAGGAAAAAAAACAAATTTATTTATATAGGAAACATGAAACATAGATATTGAATAAAGTGTTCAAGCGAAAATAAAGTGTCTATTTACGAGTGATACATTACGAAACAGTTTAATTTAAAAAAAGCGTTAAATATAATATTTTTAAGTAACTTTGAACATCAAATAATTAGTTTTCAGTATTCAATAAATCCGTTATTAAATTCCAGCGTTTTTATTAATTCCTCGTAATTCCTCACGCAGCCACGACACGTGACAACACTATAGCTATAGTAGCCGGCAAACATCTTGAAATTCTACGGCGTAGTGGGGGGAAGTTTGCGCATCTACCTTTCCACCAACGAGACCCAAATTTCGTCTTCTGCGCATTCCCCCACTTTGCCAAAGAATTTCAAGAAGTTTGCCGGCAACTGTACCTATGATCGAAAATTTGTAATTCCCATAACATAACATACACTGAAAATGCTGTGCGCTGGCAATGACAACTTTCTATTTATTAAGTTTAAAAAGCTTTGTCTTTGGGAGACATTTATTTAAACAATCAACGTATGACAGATTAACAATCGTAATTCTCAATTTTTTCACAAATTTTATAAGCCCTTGAATTTGGTGAGATACAATTTTTTGATTTTGATTTAACTGAAAAAAAATTAAAAAAAGTAAAAAAAAACATAAAAATTATTGTAAAATAATAAAAAATATTTTTTTTATTCAGAACTGCTATTTTGCAATTTCCATTCCTTGGTGGCATATCATAATCATGTATTTATATCGAAAATATTATAACGCCCTAATACGTTGGTACACTAAACAGCAGTAAATCACACATTTATTTTCAATGTGCTTAATATTAGGTTCGAATAAAATGAAAGAAAATATTGGAATGGCTTGCTCAAATAGTTGGCTTCATTAAAAATGTTGTACTCCTAAACAGTGTTTCCTAAAATATTAAGAGACTTGTTTATTCATTTCCATATTTTGTATTACATGATTTTATATTAAAACATATTGTAATATACAAACATTAGCCACATAAAATTTTCATAATAAAATTTTTATACCCTTGTTTAAATTCTTTAACGTTCAATTTATTTTTAATTATCTTTGGAAGGCTGTCGAAGATTTTGAGTCCTTTATACATTTAACAATTTTGTGAAATATTTTTGTTTTTCTTTTGTAGTCTTTTATTGTCGCCACTTCTTGTATTATGTGAATAAAATACTTATTTAGTTATTGCAGTTTGTTATTTAAGTATCTGTAAAATAATCCATATAGAATTTAAAATATTTATACCAAAATATTATATTTTATTCTCTGATCCTAATATTAGTTTATTCAACATTTTTGATATTTTTATTCTTCTATTAATTTTAATATTTCAATATTACAAACATTGCTTTGTTAATTTTGATTTACACTATGTGGAAATTTGTAATATATACAAGTTGAGTTAAATTTATCACAACTTTAGATTTGAGAGGAGCAGTCCCTCTCATCATCAGGTGTAATCTATAATTAACCTAAATATAGACATTTTTTCATCTTATTGTCATCTTATTTCAAATCGATCAACAATATTGATTTATTTTTTACTATTTGCAGTTTCTTTAGCAATCAATCGTTCGTTGTTTATTAATAATATGCTGGAACAGTAATCAATATGCGAGAGAATCATACTATTATAATATATTAATGTTATTGTATTTTTTATGTAGTTTCTAATCACATCACAACTTTAGATTTGAGAGGAGCAGTCCCTCTCATCATCAGGTGTAATCTATAATTAACCTAAATATAGACATTTTTTCATCTTATTGTCTTCTTATTTCAAATCGATCAATAATATTGATTTATTTTTTTACTATTTGCAGTTTCTTTAGCAATCGTTCGTTGTTTATTAATAATATGCTGGAACAGTAATCAATATGCGAGAGAATCATACTATTATAATATATTAATATTATTATATTTTTTATGTAGTTTCTAATTCATATCAATATTTCTTATAAATGTTAGTTTTGAATCCATGATTATACCTAGGTATTTTATATTGTTGCTTACAAATCCTTGAAGTGTATCCTGATCTTAGAAGTGTATGTTTAATATTTTAATTTCAATTAATTAAAAATATTTACATTTTTTTGTATGCTATAATTTGGAATACCAAAAGCTTCGACACTTAGATGCTACCCTGCAGCGTATGGGGGCCGGATTTTATTCGATCAGGCTTACATAGATGCACCAGCGAAATTTCCACCTCACCGCGGGCATTGAAATATGATGTCCATAAATTAAGTTATCATCCCTTACGTGGGAACATATTTTTGGGTTCGATAAAAAGTAAATTCTATCAAAATCGTGTCAGGGTTTCATAAGAAAAATTCTTTTGTAGATTTTGATGATACGGTTACTCGATATGGAAAATTATTTTAAATACGCAAAGTCAATTATAAATTATTTAAGTAATAATCAATTATTTTAAGAAAAAGTAATAAGTATTGTCACGTGTCGTAGCTGCGGGAGGAACAAATGAAACGCTAGAATTTAATAATTTTTTTTAATTTTTTTTTTTTTAATTTTTTTTTTTTTTTAATATTGATTAATTAATTAAACAATCTTACAAAGTCGCTTAAGATTATTAAATATCACTCTGTTCTTTAAGTTAACTATTTCGTTAATTTTTTACTCATAAATAGACACTTCTTAATATCTTTAACACTTAATTCACTATTCACAAGAACAATCCATCCAATTTCAGCACGTATTATTATTCGCTAAGTAAGAACTTTTCCAGAATATTCGCCCCAATATCGCACAAGGGTAAGTACTTCACTTAATTATCTGTCGCTTAGTTCGCACGCCTGATGGTAAATGTGTTTTCGCTTCGTGATTCGCTGCTAGAGCCGCGTAGTAGGAAACGTCAAAATAACAATAACCCTCCGCGGCCTGGTTACGTTTATTTATAACCGATAACATATCATACACAGAATTTTCGAAACTTCGAGAATTCTCTAGTATTATCTAGAGTTTTATAGTGTTTTCTAGGAAGTTCTCGTAACTTCCAGAACTCGTATTACTGTTAAATACTGTGTTAACTAGGAAGTTCTCGTAACTGGAACTTTGGATACATCTCTCGAAAGCTGTAGATTACGCCAGGCTGTTCTGGAATCTTTGTTAGTATTGTGAACATTTCAAACAGTCACTTGACATGAGTGCGTATTCTTTTTAGCCTCGTTATAGCATTTTAAGATAAAGTTATTAATCAGAGAAGTCCCACGGAGATTAAGCTATTTGTATGGGAAACGTGTATGGAAGTTTTTATAGGGTGGCTCAGGGCTTATGAACTGTAAGGGTTGGCTTAAGTCGCTTTACATTACGCATATTTCACCGTTAGAAGATCCACAATTATCACATTTTGGAAATTTTTATTTATGTTCTAAGGTCATAAGCCCTAGGCCAACCTGAAGAATTCCATACACGTTTCCCAAATAAAAAACTCCATCTCTGTGAAACTTTTATAATTTATTTTAATTAATAATTAGCCTTCTGTGAACAAAATTCAGCAACAGCGTTATCAGAACATACATATAAAAATATTATTACTAATGTTAAGTTGGTATTTTACACATATTTTGCATAGTAAATAATGTAAATATATTTTGTTAGATTATTGCCTACATGTGTGATAGTTTACTGGATAAATTAAGTCAATCAGTGTCATTTAAGATGTATATTTAAAATATACTGATGGCAAATGTACTACTTTTTGGGATAAGTGTGCTGGGGATACATTTAAAATGACATATTATGATCTTTTTATTATAAAATAAATTAAACACAAATTAAATTGGCTTAAACCACTATATTTTTGGTAACACCAATGGTTTTTGTTTCCACCGTGCCTTTTTCAGGGTGAACCAGAAATTAAATACAAAACAATCAATATGTTAAAAATAAAGTCTTTCGACAGGTATATACAAAAACAAGTTGCTTAAATATATATATTTTTTCATGTTTACTTCCTTTATATTAACTCGTGGCGTCTGCTTGCTTGACGAAAATTTTTTGGATCGGATTTTTAACCCTTTTAACTCGTGGCGTCTGCTTGCTTGACGAAAATTTTTTGGATCGGATTTTTAACCCTTTTCCCGTGATCCAATCGAGCTGAAACTTTGCAAGCAGACTCGTGGCGACTATCAAGAAGATCTATCAAATTTTAGTTAAAAAAATCAATACATTTTTGGATTTTTCAAATTTTTAATGGTTTTTTTATACAACTTACTAAGTTGTATGAAAATATTTCAACGCGTCTGGTAGACACGGAACCTGATTAAAGTATAATTTTGGATTTTTGGATTTTTTTTATTACTCCCTTTCGTAGTGTCGCTCGACCAAGGCCTAAGGCGTAGGATAAGCGTCAAACCAGTTTCCACTAGTAAATGAGAAACTGAGTATAATAAAAACTTGGTTTTTATGGGTTACTTTTTTTGTAATTTTTTTTACCCTGATGAAAAAACGGTGGTTCCGAAACCGTTTGGTGATAACAAAATTATAGTGCTTTAAGCAAGGTAAATTTTTGTTTAAATTATTTATGTGTCGGTACTTATGGAGTCTATCTTAAAGTCATAAGTATACAAAACAAATTAACTAGTACTTTATTTCCAGTTTAAGTTAATTTTGGGATTCTTTGAAATTTTATTTAATTTAAAAATTTGAAATTATTTTTGATCTGGCTTTTTGATATAATCTTGCTGATTAATCGTATTAATAACTGAGACTATGCGAGAATGCGAAATATGCAAGAGAATATTTCGTATGTTTAAAACTATCAAATGCCACATCATTGAAAATGCTGAGAATTCAAGGATATAAGAAATTTTGCAGGAAAATGTAAAGAATTCAGAAATCTCAAATGGCAGAGACAGAATACAAAATGCATACCTATAGCGAGTGCTGGAGATAATAGGAACATAATGTATAGTCTGCTAGGGACGTGACATGATCAGGTAAACCATTTTCAGGAAGATGACCTTTTTAGTTGACGTCGACGTCGTAAAAGTCGACGAGCTTGCATGAAAAGGTATCTAAAAGTTAACAAGTTAACAAGAGTGACATGCTAGGATTCAAAAGTGTGGCTTTTTATCCTCCCTGCATACGGTGTAAAGACAAGTTGATAAGAATCCCAATTGTAATAATTTGGTTGTCTGTCTGTCCGTCCGTCTGTCTGTCTGTCTGTCTGTCCCAGTCACGTCGTGTAACGTCCGTTAACCTCTTTACACTAATTTTTTTTCTTCTTTTTTAGTTTTTTTTTTTCTTCTGTATAGTAATTTTTTTTCTTCTTTATAGTGATTTTTTTTCTTAAATATTTATGAAATAAAAAATATGATTCACATATTTAGGTATATCTATAAAATTTATTTGACAAGTGTGTATGGCATGAGTTAGAAGTCAAAAAAATAATAATATATAAAAACTATTTAATTTGGAGAAAAAAAAATTCAGTTTGGCTATCTACAGACTTTTATTTTCTGTGTTTTTACAGATATAATCAATTCTCTTTTCAATTTATATTGTTACAAACATATTTTGAAATAGGTTAGTATTTATAAATTCAAGAAAGGTCATGGCGATCTTTTATGTAATAAATTTTTTATTGATATTGATCAAACATTCTAAAAAATTGTATGAATATCTTCTAAGAACAACATGATTATTAATTTGTATGCAAATTTTTTTTTATTTTTATTAAGCGTGCGAATAATACACGAACTTATGTGTACTAATATTAAAAAGGATAAATATTTGACTCTAGTGTTCTATATTTGAAGATACAATGTGGCCTCTGCCAACACGAACTGACAGCAAGTGACATCTACCTATTAACGACAACAATTTCCACTTTGGTCAACAGGGATCAATTTCCCACAGTCTCGTCGCTGTCACTTATCAGTGTGTGTAACAACAAGTGAGGAAAGAGTGACGAAATTTAAATAAAAAAAATAAAACACGCGGTAAAGTGCAAAAGCAAAATGATCGTGATAATCGAATAACACAAAAAAAATGTGTCGCTGCGCAATATTAAATGGACATAACTCAGCAATGGCTGTTTTGGGATAACCAACAGAACAATTTTTGAATTGATCTAAAGTAAGATTTTTTTTGACAAATTGTGTTTTTTGCAAATGTTTTTAAATGTACAATTTGTGTCAAAGCATGAAAAAAACATACAATTCGTTGAGGTTAAAGGTTGAAGGCACCTCAAAATATTCACGCAAGTAAAAACGCATCGCATATCACTTACAAGACAAGATATTAAACTAAACCCCTAACAACGTTCTTATGCGAGTACATGTAGATTACAAATATTACAGTCTGTAAACGAAACTTTCATAAGAAGCTACGAAACTCGTTTTTAAATGCGCCTTTTGTATCGATCTATTTTAACGATAATATAATAAAGTTTTAAGATTATGTTGTTGTTTTTTATTCATGCTTATATATTTAGATTGAAGGTCATCAAATTAAAATTAGAGTCCTGATAAAAATTCATTCATTTTATAAATTTCTTGTGCCCCCATCAGAATTATATTATTATACAATAATTCAGCAGAACAGACAACTGTGGGAGTGCAAAATCTCTCGCTAAGCATGAGAGAGGTACTAGGAACGATACGCATTAAAATATTTTTGAAATGAATACGAGTGTTTTTTTGGTTTGTTTGCGAGTAAAAACAAGCATGAAATTTAAACTACTAAATTTTACTAAGAATCCTCTGAAAACATGTATTTGTAATAAAATATTTAAATTAAAAGCACTCGAGTAATGAAAATTACAATAACTTTATTTGATGAGGGTGAGCGGGGTTTAGCTGATTGCTTCTGATTTAAGATTGCATTTCAAAATAGTGGGTTACTTTCAAAACATAAATATAAATTGTTGCTCATATATAAAATAAATACAGTTTTTCTATAAAGAAAACAGATTGATCATCTATTTTTGGAATTTTTTAATTAATTAAAAAATTTATAGCATTCAGAAAAAATGTATCTACTATCATCATTGAAAATTGTTCTCATCATATAATTTGTTACAACGTCTACGTACGCCTTAAGGAAAATTAGTATAGATAAATTCCAACTAAAAAACAATCATGAGTAATATTGAACACGATGTCCTAAATATTTTAATACAAAAAAATATATAAAATATATTTTTTTCTGTATATTATCGGATGGATAAAAACAAACATTTTAAAAATATGTATTAACTAAACAAGTTTAAATAAGTTCTCATTCATTTAAATTTCATAATAAATAAAATATCATTTGATAATTTATCGTATATTGTAGCTTGTTAGTGTAATAATGATGATTCTCGCCTTGTGATTGGTGGTCGGTGGTTTGAGTTTCATTCCAGGATACCAGCAAGGATATTGATGTAAAAATATTGATTTTAAAAAATTTTGAGAAATTATAGAATTAATAGTAATTACGTGGGTTACAAATCATCATCATCACTCTTGGCTCTACAACCCTTGGTGGGTCTTGGGCTCCTCAATAATTTTCCTCCACTGATCTCGGTCTAGTGCTAGCTCTCTCCAGTTCCGAAGCTCTAAGGCAGAGATGTCTTTGAGGGCGTTGTCACTCCATCTTGATTTTGGCCTTCCTAAGCTCTTTCGCCCTATTGGCCTTGAGTTCAGCGAGGACTTTGGTGCTTGATGCTCGGACATTCTCTCCACATGACCCAGCTACCGAAGTCTTCCCAGTTATATAAATTTTGTGACGTTTGGCTCCTTAAATAGAATACATTGTTGTAACGTGGGTTACAAATATTGTGAGAAATTACTAATTCACTATTCTAGTTCCTTAAAGATATTCAGAATAGTTCTTGCCATAAGTACCCACCTACTTATTCAGTAACTAACCAACAAGCAAGTTATTTTAGGGAACATTTAAGTGGATAGTACGTGATTTATAACTATTGCCTCGAGATATCAGGAACAAAATAAAGTATAATCAAGGATAATCATAATAATAATCAGCGTAATCAAGCACAATCAAAGATTTCTCAACACTTAAATGCTTGTAAAAAATAAAAAACCACTGGAGGAAGCTTGGGTACATGGAAATATAGCACAACGTTCGAGAGAGGACATTTTCTACATGAGAAGTTTTTTCTGAAGTGAGGCCATAAATAATCGAGCGAAAAAGCGAGTGGTTGACTCTGTGTGGATATTGATTAAATTACCAAAGTACTTACCTGCGTGCAAGAAGTGTTCTAGTAGGAGATCAGGGACACGACACTTATCAGGGCTACAAGGGTCAAGCGCCGCACTATTCTTTAATGTTGTCATGCATCTTCTAACGTATGCTAGTTTATTGTCAAAGCTTCTCAAATGTCTGTAATAACGTTTTGTGACATTAGTTAATATTATTTTCTTCTTATTCACACGCCCAAGACATTTCAGTGATCCTTTCTTTCTTTCTATCGACTTGGTTACAAGAAAAAAACACATTTTATGCTTATTATTTCATTCTTCACTCTGTCGCATATATATAAATCGAACATGCGCCTTAGAATTTCCACAGCATTCAATCTATTTTCGTTCCTCTTTTACTACTTCCAGGCTGTACATGTATATAATAGCGTAAGTATCAGAACTAAAAAAAACATAAACATGGTAGAATTCACATTATTTCTGTTAAGCATATTATTTTATTTAAACCTCTGAAAAGTTTAATGGGATGGACTTGTTTGTGTTGTTGACAAAAGCGCTCCGTAAGAAAGTTATTAAAGAAAAAAGTTTAACTTGTTATAACTTTAAAGAAAAGTTGTGTTTTCGGGTGTAAGCTCATTTTAAAATAATCAAAAATTATTTTGTGAAAATTATCACTGAATTTTCAAACTTACAACATATCTGGCGTTAATTTTTATAAGTTATCCCACTAAGAAGTCGTAAAATATTTATTAGTATAGAATATAAAAGTAAGCATAAACTAACTTTTTAGCATCGTGGTTTTTTCAATGTTATATGGTGGGTGTATTTTCAGTAGTGTTTCTTCTGTTTCTTTACATCACTTTTACTCCAGTCACTTTCAGACACCGACTCATGCAAACTCTTCAGTTAAATGATAAGGTACTGACAAAATGAGGCGAAGCATCCTGTCTAAGAAAAATGATGTAACGGAAATATTGAGAAGAGAGGACATGAGTAAGTGAAGGTTATATTGTTAAGCGACTACTTTGGTTATTAATTTGCTTAGTTCTGAAACTTTTGATAGACATTCAAATAGATATATTTTTTTATTAATTATTGATTAAGTACCGACAAAGTGAGCCGAGGTTATTGGTATAAAAGTAACTAACGGTAATATTGAGAGAAGAGTTTGAGTTTCATTTATAATCAGACCCACGTAGAGGCAAAATAGTAAATGTTTTTTATCCAATTTTATGAAAATCAATATTGTTATGAAAACTATGAATGCAAATTAAAAATATTTTGATATATGTATTGAGATGTGCCATCTCTTATTGAAAGAAAAATCTCGTACTTATAGAAATAAATAATTTACATTTATAACATAATTTTAAAGTATAACTTAAATAAAATCGTATATGGATTACGTTTGTAATATTTTTCAATTATTTTAAAGATAGAGTTACAAAAAACAGACCAAATTAGTAAACCCAGAAGATAAATAATAACGTAGTAAAAAGTAAAACAGTAGTAATTAAAAATTAAGAATAAATCTACGTAAATAATTCACGTCAAAAGTAAATTATTTACACTTAAGTACATTTTTTAAAGCTATAAATAATTCAATTTAATTTGCATGAAAAAACCTAAAATAATATAGGTAGTATAAGAAAAATAGTAATTTATTTGGTACAGTATTTTATCTGTATGAAGTTTTTCAGGACTAAACATATGATTTTCAATCAACGCTGCCACAGAAATACTAAAACAGCAACTTTATACACAACTATATACAAGTTTGGCGGGATGTCATTTTCCACGTCCACTTTCTTGTGAAAGGCGGCAAAACTATTTACCTCACAGGAAATTATTTTCTCATCGGAATGAACACGAATCTTTAGCGGAGAAAATACTCATTTAAAAATTGTGAACAGAATTCTTTTCGACTTTCAAGAACATGTGTTGACGAATTAGTTCGAAGATTAATGACGTTAAAATGTAAAAAAAAAAATCAATTGACTAAGACATGTATTCACCTTAGAGGTAAAAGTTTGTTTTAGTTGAAAGTTGGGAATCTGATAACTTTTTTACTGGGCCTGGAAATTAAGATTGAATAAATAAGAATAACGCATATTTTTGCGAGAATTTATATGAGCATTATGTTATTCAAACACAATATATTAACTGAAGATGAAGGAACTACTTCTGAATAGAAAATAGTACATTTATAAAAAAAAATTAGTAACGAGACGAAGACGATCTAGAGTTGAGTGAAGTTTAACGTTGAGTAAACACAAACAGACAGTTACTCAACACAGTAAAGCTCCGTAAAATTTCATATTTTGATCATATAATAAGAGGCGAAAAGAACCCCATTCTTTGGCTCGTCATGAAGGGGAAGATTGAAGATCGGAGAGGAGTTGGAAGCATGCGGCATTCCTGGTTTCGAAACATCCGAGAGAGGACCAGGATTAGAAGCGTGGAAGAGCTGTTCCGCACTGCCCTGGGCAGGAAAACTTTCTCTCAGGTGATCTGGGTGAAGAGAATATTGTAGAAAATACGTGAGAAATGATCGGCGTAATAGAAGAGAAACCACATTTTACTCCCTTTCTTTTAACTCGTAGCGTCTGCTCGCTTGTCTGTCGAAAAAACTTTTGATCGATTTTTAACCCTTTTCCCGTGATCCAATCGATCTGAAACTTTGCAGGCAGACTTGTAGCGACGATGAAAATGATTTAAAAAATTGTCGTTTAAAAAAATTAATAATTATAGTATAATTTTGGATATTTCGAAATTTTTTATTACCCCCTTTCGTAGGGTCGTCCGACTCAAGCCCAACGCGTGGGGTAAGCTCGAAACCTGTTTCAATTAGTAAATGAGAAAATGATTATAATGAAAACTTGGTTTTTATGGGTTAGTTTTTTACAACTTTTCCAGCACCTTGATAACCATTAAAGGAATTAAAAATAAAAAAGAGAGTTACTAAAAAATGTTTTTAAATTGTTCTTGAATTCTCATTCAAACAAACAAAAAAAATCAGCAGGTATGAAGAAGCTTGTTATTCGCTGGCGAAAATACGTAGAATTATAATGTTTATTTCATAGAATATCACATTGAAATTGAAGAATAAAAATCGACATTTATTGTCGAAACCTAATTACGTTGTTTGGTATTTTTTTAGTTAGTAATATAATGTTTAATATTGATTCATTCAGTTAGGGTTTTAGAAGACAGGTTATTCAGTTAAGGCTTATAGCGACATTAGGTCAATAAGCTGAAATCGATTTTTCTAATAAAAAAGACAGATCGCAGTACTTTGTATGAAATTATAAAATATAAGTTGCGCCCATTATGTGAGTCAAGTTCAAAAATTCATACGAGGGTAAATTAAGAGAGAATTTTATATGAGGTGAAAATTGTGTGGCTCCTCCGTGTGGACGAAGCTTTTGGGGAGGCATTAATGAAACGTGAAAAATGGGCCTACTTACTCTGAATGTTAGCTGCCACACCTTTTGGTATTTTTTTTATGTTTAAGTTTCAAATTTATTCATTATTGCGGTTTTTTTATTTTTCTGAAATATATTATATACCTGAGTATTTTTTTATTTTAATTCTAAATGAACTCAAACAATTTTTTAATTTTAACTTTTTCTTGAAACAGGAGATGGTACTATGATTGGACTATTTTTGTTCTTGAAACAAGAAGTGCTACTATGAACATTTATCTGACGAAACAAATATATGTTTCTATTTGATTCGTCTTATTTGTCATCTATTTATTTTTCAATCCTCAAAACTATTCGTTTAGTGAAAAAATTATTTAATTTTTAAAAATAAATTACTAAATTACAATATTATGTAAATGATTTATTAAAAAAATACAGAATACTTAAAAGACAGATGTTCACGTACAACCATTTACCAAAGTATTTTTAAAAAATCATTAAAAAATGTATTCCAAAATGTTTAGAACCTTAATAATAAAATACTAGAGAATACGTTTAATTTAGTTTTCATACTAAAGATTGTTGTTGAAGATACGTTGTTGAAATTTGATTATAGTATGTTAGACATGATATAGTTTTTAAGTTTTTATAAATCTATCACTTCAAATATTAAACTTTATAAGAAACCTCACGTGAGATATCAGAGATCTGTGAAATAGATTATGTACAGCCTTATTTATACAAACAAGATAAGCAGCATTGCGTCTTGTACTTTCAGACTTTCAAACTATTAAACTTTCAAACTTTCAAACTTTAAAAGATTCATTGTGCCTTTTTAGAAATCTTTAACCTGCTGTTAATCATAAGATTTGTATTTAACCTCTCTAAATGATTTTTTTAAAAAGGTTTTAATATACTGCCCCTGAACAATATGGGCACCAGATTTGAGTACCGTACTCTAGTAGCGAATACACACAATAATCTAGTAATATATAAATTGTATAATCACTGTCAGTTGTGGAAATTAATAATATTTTGGATTTGTAGACGATAAATTTAATATTTTGAGATAATGTCAGTTGACAATATAGGGTTTTTCCTATGGCTCTAACTTACGATGAATCGGAATAAAATAACCACTCATACATAATATTCAATGTGAAGTTGCAATTTAGATATTGTATATAAATTGCAACTTCACTTCAATAATATTGCGAAGTTGCAATTTTTCAGAATAAAGTTCTGTGAAATTTAATTAAAACCAAATTAATGAATCCATTAGAAAGACACGCAGAAAAAACAAATAAAGGAAAAAATATCCCGGTAGCAACCACAATATTTTTTCGTTGATTTGATTTTTCTGTATGTCTTTCTAATTGATTAATAAATTTGGTTTTACAGTAATCTTTCGCTTGCCCCGCATTTGAAAAAACGTAATCACAGTTGCCCCGGAACAAAAGGCCGGCCACGCGACGCATAGCCAAGAATTTACCGTAATTACATTATTTTCTATTAACAGAAAACATGAAAAACTTTGATTTATTTCTAGAAATAGCGCTAGCTTATCAATTTTTTTATCTTTTAAACACACAATAGACTTTTTACGAGCCATCGCAAGTCCATATATTTTTGGATGTGACTGATTAAGGGATCTCCGTGGAATGCCAGTATTTTGGATCGGAGCAAGCGAGTGGATAATAAGATAATAGTGTACTTTTATTGTTATAGAAATCGAAGAAAACACCTGATTTATTGAAAAAAAGCGACTACTGTATTGTGATATTGGATAATCTAGAAATGTTGTGATATTCGGTAATGTGAAGAAAAATTAAAAAATAATATTTTTTCCGAGGTATCTAAAATAGTCAAACGTTTTTTTTTTTTATTCCTTATAAGGGTATTATAAATCCTTCAATACATACTTGAAATAATAAATAAGTTATGTCTATTTGTCAAATTTTTGCTATGCAGGATTAAATATCCATTTAATAATCATTCAAATTGGTAAATTAGTGTGAAACTGACAGCTGGGTATAAAACATATTTTAAATAATTTAAGACTGTTTAAAATTACTATTCAAACTACAAATTTCCGTCAGATATTCAAAGGTCTAAAATAATCTGTAATTTTTTACTTGGGACGTAAAAAATCATTACGTTAAGAGTAATGAAGCTTAACGATTCATTTACTACTGAAGACTTCCTCCGTTGAACACCGGACCATCCCTCACCTTAATATCCCAGAGATGAAAGGGAAATGGCAATTGATAATAATATTAAACACTGAAATATGAAAAGGAATTTCATTTATTTTGAAATAATTTCAATTTCAGTTCCAAATTATTTCGCGTATTTCAACTTATTTTGACAAAATTATCAAGTGGGGTAAGGATAGTGATTAGGAAAGAAATACAATTTTTTAACCCATACACCACCATCGCAATTTTAATGTTTTATCACAGGCTACTTTGCTTTCCTCATATTTTTAAGCTTCGAATAAATTATTATTTCCTGAAAAAATGTAAGAATACCAGATTACTTTATTTATCACCAAGAAGATTAAAGTATAGGATTTATCGAAAAATTAAAAATAGAAGGTAGTGTTATTTTTTTTAAATGTGTGATTTGTAGCCTACTTTCATTACATATATTTCGGCCGCCAGTTAAGGCAGTAAGAAGAACATTACTACATTCGACAAATCCAAATCAGCTGCAGACGGATACAAACGGAACAGCTGAGAGTATCACATTCCAGAGAGAGGCAGCGACCTGATCCAAGAGAACCATAACATCAGCGATAAGAACGGGCACCGCGCCCGGCGAAATGCAACGTAAACAAATAACACAGTGAAGACACGACACCGCGCGCCGAGAATAATAGGCTACTCATTCATGTACAGGCGACTCAGCGATAACGGGCGAACAACGAAAATAATAATAAACACTTTCATTCAAGCGAAGCAGTTGTAATAAATACCGAGCGTGCGTAAAACTCCGTAGTAAATAAATACGACTTGCAGCTACGCACACAAGGAAAGAATGAATCGACAACTGGAGCACCATCAACATCATCATCATCAAAGTAAATATCATCGTGACCACCGCTACAGTTACGTATGGCACCACACATATACTACATGGATTTTCGTGGACCACCTGCCTGCGGCAGGTACCCCACTAAGAGGGGAGTGATGTGGTGACGTGATACGCTCACGCACACAAAAGGAACGGCAACATCATACGTGCTGACGCCGAGTATCGTGGGTCATTACTCCCCGCGAACAGCGGTCACGAAGGAAGCCGAATTGTGGAGCTGGCAGAAGAGGAACGAAAGAAGTTGAATGCAGTAGAGATGAGATCCTTCAGACGTATTTGTGGAAAATCAATTTATGATAGAGTAAAGAATGCAGATATTAGGAATGAATGCAAAGCCGATCTTAGCATAATTAATAGAATTAAAAAAGGGTCGCTTAGATGGTTTGGGTATGTTGAGCGAATGAATGAGGAAAGAATGATAAGAAAAATATATAATGCAAGTGTTGATGGCGCCAGAAAGAGAGGGCGACCGCGGAAGACGTGGCATGACCAGATCAACCAGATACTGGAAGATGGTCCCGTTTCAACAACCGGCGAGCTTGCATGCGAAGATGTATGAATGTGGATGAGGCGAGAGTTGTATGTCAGGACAGAAGAGTGTGGCGCTCTATCCTCTCTGCTTACCCCCACGGAGAAAGGCGTGATGGTAAGTAAGTAAGCAACTTTGTAAACGAGGGCGACGAAAGCAAACAAAGAGAAATCTAAAGGGGACGGAGTCATAACCCTGAAATGCAGAGGCAGAAAAATGGAGACAAAACATCGGCGCACGGGCTGCGGCCGCACGCCAGACAAAAACACCAGGAGCTCGTTGTTTTGGATCACTATATAAGCCGGCGCCTGCAGACCCGATTATCTCACTTTGACGTGAACCGCTTATACTGCGGAAGCTCTCGCCATTCATCAACTCATTATTGTGTAACTGTAATTACTATACTTGTAACTTTGTCATTATTAAATCTCAATAAATACTATTCAAACACCGCGGCTTCATCCTCCTCAGCCTTCCCACATATGTTTATTTTTCATAGCATTATTGTGATTGATTTTTCAATTAAAATTTTCAATTAAGTTACAAAATTTCTACACTTTTCTTCATTTTATCGAGAAAAGCCAAATGTTTTTCAATGTTTCATTTCACCTGGGGTATAAATTTAACTATTATTTAATTTCCATATTAGAATCCATAAACTTTCATGCACTGTACCAATAAAAGGTTTTGTAATAAAGTTGTAACCACTCCCAAGAACTTAACTTCGTTTTCTATTTAAAATGATTGCTATTAGCAAAGGGTGCGAATAGAGGGGGTGCGAAATAATTAAGAAGTTTATCAAATAACTCGTGTGTTTGGAGGAACTTGTTTATTATTGCTCAAATAAATTCGAATAATTTCGCCGCACAAAAAGCGTCACAAAATTTGTTCGAAATTTTGTGATGAGTGGTGCAGACTGACCATCAATATTACATCACCGCAATACTTGAACGCAGCCAGAATAATGTGCCAGATGCATCAGGTAGCCTGCGTGAACACATCCAGCAGATAAGCGCAGCACACACGCAGGCGAGTTTTTTGCGCCGTGCTTTATCATTCTTCTCACCGAAGACAGCCCACTGGCAGCTTTATTGCACCACCATAAATCTTTATATCTCGAATTAAAACTGAATATATAATTTTAAGGAAAAACCTTAATTAATTCATAAAATTATATATCTCTTTCTAATACTTTTCATGTCAATATAAGTTGCTGAATGTAAAATATTTCGATTGATAATGCCTTCATAAGGCGAAACGCATCACAGAAAATTAAAAAGCTTAAAAAACTTTTTTTGTAATAATCTAATATCTAACGCAATTTCAAAAACATACCTAATACTTTTCTACCCGCTTTCTATATAATAATAAATTTAAAAAATATATTTTAAACAATAAAGATAAGGATAGCTCTATTAAAAAATCAGGAATTTATTAATTACAATGTAAAGATTGTATTGCCTCTTAAATTGACAAAACAAAGAGAACTATATAAAAAATAAATAAGGAACATTTAAGATGTTTAAATAGCAATACTCGGAATCTGCAAACCATTTGCTGGAATACGACCATACTTTCGACAACAATTTAGGTCTTAAAATTTTACAAAGTAAAAAAAAACAAAAGCAATTAGATAGATTCGAAATTTTAGAATTAAGAAAAAATATTGACTTAATAAAAATATAATGAACAGTCAAATTCAATCCCGCACAAACCCATTCTTTACATTTTTCCCATAAATAAATAAAAAAAACCAACATCAACAATCCCTCAATTATTCTCCAACAACCCCCCCCCCCCACCTTATATTTACCGCGCCTACTCTCCACCCCCTTGATAATTATATAATGATCATTTAATTTAGTGTACGTTGTATCCTCCTGAGGAAGGGAACGTCGTTCCCGAAACTTGTAGAGGTGTTTATTCATATTGAATAAAGAAAATAAATATTTAGTGGTGTACACCAAGTCATGTTTTATTTAATTATTAAAAAAAACTATTGTTTATATTTCCATATGTCAATTTTTTGAGTTTGAAAAAAAACGAATACTTATAACAGTTATTCTTTTGATACTTATCCACTACACTTACCGCAATCAGCTAGTCAAATAGCGAAAACACCAAAATCTTTTCTAAAACAAAAATATACGCTAATAAACATTAGAATTTATTAACACGGAGATAATAATATTAATGGAAAGATATTGTTTCTAAAGAAAGAAAATGTTAATCAGTGATTGATTACAAAGTCAAGCCCCGTTGTATTGGATATCAAGTGCTGTGAAAAATAAATTCATCCCCCAAGTCAGCTAATGTTGTAGAAGTAATGTAACTTTAAAATAAACCATTTGCAATACAATAGGATCACAGCGCTACAGCCTGAATACTAAATGGGTATCTTGAATACCCACCCTCGAAGAAATTTATAGAATTGTATAAACTAATTAAAATATTCACGATTTATTTTATTCAGTTATTTTAATACCTCCCACGTTGCCATTTTCAGTTTAAACACAACTATTGTTGTATCGTGGGGGGGAAATATTGATATAAACTGTTTATTTATTTATCTGCCGTTGGTCTGATGTATTTATCCATACCCTCCAGCACCAATAAATTTTCAGCTGCAAAACACCACTCATCATAGTTTTCCCTGCCTTTTAGCTTTGGCACACTTGCAATGTAATTTGTCATCATGTTTCCGCGAAACCACGCACACAATTTATCTTTTTTACACTAAAAAAAACTGATAAATCGAACGAAAGGCCCATAACCTGTTGAAACACGTGGGTAGTTCGCAACAGACTAACTTTTATTTCATTTAAAGGTGTTACACGTACATTCACTAGTAGGTAGTTATAACAAATTAAATAATTTTGATATTAACATCTTGACAGAAAATAAAATGGTATTTAAGTAGACCTTTGTTTTAAAAAATAATAAAGTGGAACGATTCATGGGACCTCTTGTTGTCATCCCGCTGGAAGGCAACACACATGCAAAGCGCTTCATTTTTAGCAATTCTTACTTACAAACATCGAAGGGGCCCCTAATGTTAGAGGTGAATCCTCTTTACACGCTTCGCATATACACTAATATATATATACAGATACAATCTCTTCCACCAATGGGCCATTATTTCTATCTTTTAGAGTTGTAAAACTTCATGAAAAACCTTTAAAGTGTAAATAATTAAATTATTGGATGAAATGAATAACGAAGTTGTTGCTGTAGTGGTCATTACGCTCACCTAATGATCTTGTGATCGGTGGTTCGGGCCTCATTCCAGAACACCAGCAAGTTAGTTCTATTTTCATATCACAAGCGTTAAGCTTAGTTTTAAAATAGTAAAAATATTGATGTGACATATTTGCCGTGTTTGCATCTTTGTTTAAAAAAAAATGCATTGGAGGCATATTGATTATAATATTTTTTGAATGCATGATTTATGTTTTACCTAAATTTTATATTTTATTTTAACGCCTTCCTGCACTTGGCTATAATATAACGCATTTATACAAAATAAGTAAATTTCACTCTACGTATATTATAATACTAAAAAAGAAGACACAGAATATTTGTATTTATTATGCCTATTTTTTTCAATAATGAATTCCAGATAAACAATATTTTTACACAATACGTAATACACTTTTTATGATAAATTAATAATAAATAATAAAATTCCTTTATGATTAAATGAATTGTAAATAATATTTAGAAAAAATAAAGACTGAAAAAAACTAAATAAATATAATAATTATCCCTCTGTGGACAAAATCCGGTAATTCTGTTCTCAGAACATACTTATAAAAATACTGTTCGATAAAAGGAGATAAAAAGTTGAAAATAATAATTTTCAGGCGTATTCTTGTGTATGTGTTAAATAATTCGAAAAAATATAACATAGGTATACCTACATTAAAAAGAACATTGCTTAATATTGAGTAGTAATAAGTAATAATGAGTAGATTGTTGGTCTTGTGGTTAGGACACTCGTCTCGTGATACAAAAGTCGCGGGTTCGAATCTCACTCCAGACCAGCAAGTTAGTCCTATTTTCATAGTACAAGTGCTTAGCTTAGTTTGATAATAGTAATAATATTGATGTGATACATATTCCGTGTTCTATTTCTCTCTATCTCTATTTAAAAAAAAATCACTTTAAAAATATAGACCTGCGAAATATATGTATACCTACTATATAATGGAAATGACCATAGATATATCTAGCATAGTCTATTCGAAGACATGAAAGAAATTGATTTTGAAATATATAGGTACATATGTACAACATTAAATTTTTTTATAATATGTGGATGTTCTTACGTTGGAATTGGTAAACGTTACTTTTTTTTTTTGTAATAAAAATAGAGATGCGAACACGGAATACATGTCACATCAATATTCTTACTATTTTCAAACTAAGCTAAACGCTTGTGCTATGAAAATAGGACTAACTTGCTAGTCTGGGCTGAGATTCGAACCTGCGACCTTTGGATCACGAGGCGAGTGTCCTAACCACAAGACCAACAAGCTACTCAAAAACTTTGTGTAAAGCGATAACTTAAGCCAGCTCATAGAGATCATAAGCCCTGGACCACCTTATAAAGACTTCATACACATAAAAAGCTTTGTTCCTTTGAGACATCTGTAATTTATTATAATTAATATTAATTAATCTCCCACATATATGTTTAGTGCCCAGATATTGAAAAATCATTTATGAGTTTTCAAACTATTCACAGGCTATTCAGGGATATTCAGAGATTAATTCAATTCATTTATCATCATCATTATCATAATCAAAGATAACAAAGATTAAAAAACTCTAATCAAAAATTAAAAGGAAAAAAAAGACAAAGAAGTTAATAAGGCACCATATTAAGGCATCATAACTAAGTGCATGTAGGCCTTTAGTTATAGTAACACGCATGTGAAGAGTATTTTGTGATAGTGTTGGTGTGTAAATAATACTATCGTTGTGGTGTGTAACGACACTTACATACTAGTGTACTGTTTGTCCCGATGTAGAGGTTACGTCTCGAAACCGATAGAGAAAAAAGTAATTTTAAGTGGTTATATACTATCATTTTGTCCAACAAAGTCAAATATTAATTAGTATTTTTTAGTATGTAGTGTTTTTTTTCCTCATCATTACAGATTCGCAAAATTATTGAATTTCGCTTGATAATTCTTTACTTAAAACTGTTAACGGATTAGTAGGCTTCAGGGGTGATGCGCGAAGGGTGAAAACTTTGAGCGTTATCCAATAACACAGACGCGAGGTGACGATGTCAAGGTTCCACCAACACCATTGTTCAGACATCCCATATGCTAAAATTGAAAAAGTTCACAACTCATTGACATTCATATGGCGCGGCCCCATTCCAGAACGTTTCTGAAGCGACATTCGGAATATTTTAGGGCTTTCCATTATGTAAACGGCCATTAGTACAGTTTTTGTTGGCATATTAAAATATGAAAACGCCTGTCTCCCTGTTTCCATGTTTGGCAATGCGAAACGCTTTAATGGATATCCGGTGAAGTCTTATTATCCCGCTTTGATGTACAACCTCAGATATAATGCGGGTAATTCTTATTGCCTTTATTGGAATGCTCCTAGAATAAGTATTAGATATAAATATTTACCCTGGCTGTGCTTTTGTCGTTTCTTCTGATAAACGTCAATGTTGAGTGACTTGAGACGGTCTCAAGATGATGAGTCTGGAAAAAAATGTTGGTATTGAGTATATTTTATGTAATGTAGTTACTAAAATATAAATAAATAAGCATTGTACATACAATCATATAAGAATGGTAAATTTCTTTACTGTTAACAATTAAGTGCACCATTAACACCTCAATCAGGAAAATATTTTAAATATAATTAGAAAAAATATTTATTATATTTTAATTCTCCTTCCCCACTGATAAATATTATTTAATTAAACATATTTTTCTTCTTAAATATCCTTTTGAATGTAGGTACCACTGTTTTTGAAGTGTTTTGATTTATCAATTCAATAGTGGTATAAATAAAGTGTTTTCTTTGTGTTGTTAATATCCTATATTGTTTATATTGCGATCAATTCTATATTTGTTCTGTAGTGTATTTATATGAAACACAGTTTGTTGTTTAATTTAATACTTTTTACTTCTATATCTAATTTATTAAATTATTTAATTATTAAGGATTTATAAAATTTATCAACAATAGTATCACTTTGAATAACAATGTAATTAATTAATGAACACGAACTAATTGAAGATGATATTTCACATGATTAATTCTCCATAATAGTAATGTACAGTTGAATACATATATATACATATATTAAATCTGAATTATATAAATCAGATCTGAAAAATAAAAACATTAAATTTTGGTACTATTTTAAATATATAAAATAAAAATATATTTGTTTATTAATTATATATTTTTATACTGTAAATATTTTTAGGTGAAATAAGATATTTGTGATATCACTGAGTTTTGAACTCGGTAACTTCTTAGGTAGACTGAAACATTCAAAGTACTTACACAATTATATAAAAGAAGGGTAATAAATATAATCTAATCAAAACCTTTCCAATTATTTTTCTTTTTCTTTAAATAGTAAAAATGCGTGCCACAGTATATGCCCCATCACTGTTATTAGTCATTATTTTACTAAAACAAGCTCTTGCTTTGAAAAAAAGACTTGACTACCTTGGAGACAGAAAGCTTACCTAACATTTTGATAATTCGTACCCCGATAATTCGAAATTTGCCATAATAAGAATTTTTTAAAACGAAAATTTTAATTTCATAGTATTTTAACCCCGAAAATTTGTAATTCTAAATATCTTTTAGCCCCTTTCACCATAAATCAATACATTTTAGATCGCATATCTAATTAAAAAAAATTTGAAGTTTTGACAAAATTTAAAAAATATTTTGGTTTCTTTCACAAACGTAAATATGTCAATATCGGGTAAAATAAATCTTTAGTAATATAAATGACGAAATATTTGTACAAGCGTTATAAATATTAATTTTTCGAAATGATTTTATGAAATATGCAAAAATACAGAAGTTTTTCGCAATATTAATGGCTTTTTCACGATGTTTGGCGAATTTTGCAGTTACCGCATTGTGATTTTTTTGTATCTTGAATTCAAAATTAACTTGATTCCGCATAATTCGAAATGTTTTTTGGGTCCCATGTATTTCGAATAAACGAGGTTCTACTGTATACGTTGTATAATGTAAAGCAATCACAAGTTCCATGCTCGTCTTAACACCCTATGTAAATATCCGCCTTGGGGTAGAATTTGCGAGAAGTAATTATACCCAAAACCTTAAAATATTATTTCGTGTAACATGAAAATATTATAGTTAAGTATTATATACGACTAGCCGTACACCCGTGAAAAATCACAGAACATGAAATGGTTTGCGTCTTTAATAAGTCCTAGTATATACCTACAGTATATTTTTGACGGTCCACGGAAAGGCGGTGGTAACAATAAAAATAAATGTCGCTAGGGTGTCTAACTGGCATTTGCACGTCCGAGGTTCGAGGCTCAAATTCCAGCCGTGTAATTTCGTTTTTTAGCCATGAATTGGAATGAAATTACGGACGTTATATTAAGGAAATTACAAACACACAGACAATAAAATTTGATTATTTAAATATTAAAACAATTTTATTACAGAAAAATGAATTACTTAGGGGTCATGATAAATAATAAGAAATGTTCCTCTTAATTATTATTTACACACCTATTTATTTTTCTATAGTTTAAATATTTCTTAAAATTTCGTTCCGTCAAAGTATGTGATCACTATTGCTCAGACTACTTAGTAGATTAATACCTAGAGACTACCGATTGTTTAAGTTATTTTTTATTTTTTATTATATTTTATCCAACTATTGCATATAAGTGTGAAATAAATCAAATGTCCTTAGTAGAAGGTTATCTGATGATTTGTCAGTTTTAATAATTACAGATTAAATAACACATTTCACTGCTTTCCCAACGTAAAAAGAACATTTATAAGTAAATATATATATTACATGTGGCATAATGGACAATAGATTATGGTCATCAAGGTTTAAACGGTTAAAATGTCCCTTATGTTGCTGAATACATATTTCAACTGTAAATCATATTTTTCCAAAACAAGCTTCGTACTTTTAAGATATACATACTTTTTTAACGTATCATTAAATTTATGAAAGTATAATACTATCATTTTTCCTCACATTGCAAGAAAATGCTGTGTAATTTGCATAAATTTTAGATTTTTAATTCATAAACAATACTTTTCCAAAAATATTTTCAGTTGGATGTCTTTTAAACTTTTGTAATAAATAAAAAATATATTGTTTTGTAGTTGTACAGACAAACTTTAGTCAGAATTTTATTTTTCAATAAACTTATCCTTTTTCTACATATATGACGAGTTTTGCCTTTGTTATTGCTTTTGTTTCAAGAGGCGCAGTTCCTATCATCAGGTGGGTTAGACCATTAAAGTTTTCATATTCTGGGTTCTGGGCTATTCTGTCGTATGTGACTTTGAGAATGGTACGAGCCGCAGATATACTAAGAAAAGTGAAAGAACGGAGGCCGTATTTGGCGGGACATGTAGTGAGAGATATGTGTCCTACAAAGCCTTTATACGCGAGACAACAGGATCAAGATCGAGGGGAGGCCGCAAAAGAGATGGGCGGAGAGTGTCAAGACAGAGCTTTAAAAGGTAGGCGTTTACCCAACAGACTTAACCACAAAGGCGACATCAATGAATGGAGGGCGTTCTTTTGTGAGTGCTGTTACGGACTTCCGATTCCCACGAGGGCGTTATAGAAGAAGAAGAAAAACGTGAAGCTGAAAACAGAATGCCAAAAATATAAATATTCTAAGAAAGGATAAAATTTTTCGACGATTGTATTATTAAGCGTCGTATTGAGCACCCGCTCCCTGAAGTCACGCCCGTGTGTCATGGCGGGAGAAAGAATAATATGTTTTTCTATTTGAAAACTTGACAGAATAATTTGGGGCCCCAATCACAAAGGCGGAGCATAAATCGCGTTTGACGTTTTTCAAACTTTTATTTTACCGACCCCCTTCGCCTTATTTGCTCCGAATCCCCCGGCGCTGGGAAACGGAAATCCTTTTAAAATTTTGCGAAGGCTGCCCAGATACACTTTGACGTCACTTTCCGTAGTTAGGGGAAATGAACACATTCTTTGGGTATTTTCAATAAGCACTCCAACACGGCATTTGATTTTGTAGGGTGATTTTTATTGATTGGATTCGCATGCTTCATCAGATCACAAGTGACATATTTATCAGCCTAATTTTCTTTTATGTGGGCTGTAGTAAGTGCCAGTCACTTCCGACCTATTGTTTTCTTGTTGTTTTTCTTGTTTTCTACTCTATCCTGGCATGCCACTTTTCCTTCAACCATATTCATACATATTATCACGCACACTCTTCAATTATTGAAGGTTTTAACAGGGCCATTCTCTAATAATTCGTAAATCTGATCATGCCATTTTTTTTGTAGAAGTTTTTTGTTCCTGCTATCTTCAGCACTCGGTTAATCTATTTTATTTACTATCGTCTCCTCGGCCATTCATTTCACATGACCAAACTATAACATAACCAATTAAATAATTTGCTTTGTTGCAATGTGTGCCTTTAACACCGCTATTTTTTGCTATCCTTTCCTCGCTCATCCTTTTAAAATATTATATTAGTTTAATGAACCATAAAAAATGTAACTGTAAATATAATAAAGTAGTTTTTGTTTTAATATTTCTTAATATTTTATTAGAATTTGATAGATCTTGCTTTTTAAAAATTTAATTAATCAACAGTATATTATGTTCCTACATATCAATTTTACATTTTTTTATAGTTTATATATTTTATCGGAGTTTATTATAAACGTATGATTATTAATCATACGTTTATAATAAACTTTTTTGTATTATTGGCTGATAAAAAATATTGAAAATAAACATAAGGAACTTTCAATTTGATAAGATTTACAGTATTGTATTCTGCTCTTAACTAGGGCTTCGCCCATTCTGCAGTGTGAATTGTTATGTGTACATTTATATGTGGTGTCGAGAACGGACGTGTTAATTGTTGCCATTTCGAATTCGCAATCCACAGCCGCATTATAATCAGCAATTATTAAAACCATTTTAAAAAATGACTTCCGTTTATTATGGACCAAGTTTTTCGCATCACAGCAAACGCCATTCCAAAATTCATCCCTCGGAATTCGGATCGCTCACAGATGTTTTGTGTTTTACACAATAAAATATGTTGAATTATATAACAATAGCAATAACCTGTTGAAATAAGCTTACTCCTAAAAAATTATCTGTTGAAATGGAATATAATATGATGATTTTATTAAGTATAAGTTCGAGTGAGGGCAAATTCCAAAGAACTAATAGGTACAAAGAATTATTGCAAATATGTGTATTGAATTTGATAGTCGACTCAGAACTACCTCCTTTATTGTTTGATGAAACTATTGAACGAGATCTATGTAAATTTAGAAAATCTTTTAAATAATCAGCGACAAAATCGGAGTGACTTAAGAGTATTTTCAATCGCCATTTTAGGTGGCTCAACTTTTTGTTGAAGCTTAACAAAAAGTTGAGTTGAAAAACATGCAATTTTCGAAAACGGAATGAGATCAGCCATTGGATAGAAAGATAAGGACAGACATTGGAAATTATCATTATTGGGATGATAATGATGACAATTATAATGATGATGATGATGACAAAAATAATGAAAACGGTGATGAAGTCAAAATCTTGTTTTTACGTCTTGGGTGTCTCGAATCAATCATTGTAGATTGTATGTATGTATGTAGAGAGAGATTGTAGAGAGATTTTTGCATTTTTATATATATTTATGTGTTTTCTTAAACGGAAAGATTCTCATAAATAATCCTCTTTAGAACAGTTTTATAAATTAATCAGCAGCTACAAATTGTTACTGTTTAATAGTTTGTTTGCGCTATGGAAATTCCTTTGACTTCCTTCAATATATTGTGTTCCTCATTAATATGATTCCATTGAATCTGTCGAGCCTATTGTTTAAGATGAGGAGTTGTCTGACTTCCTCAAATTAAGAGCTTATTATACAGAGTCAAGTGTGAAAGTGACAGTTGACAAATGAGAGCTATATCCTATATCATATTTCCAGCATTTTCCAATAAATTATTCACAATACAGAGACACTATAAGATACTATAAAACAAAATAAATTGCCATTATTGTATATTATTTAATGTTTTGCAAGTAATTAGAATTTTTTTTAAGTCCTTCAATTTATACATTTTTATAGTAAACTATGCCTTTGTGCTATTAAAATGTGACTTAATTGGCGATTCCCCTCGACAAGGTTTGAACTTCCTAGATCAAGTTCGATGCCTAGGCGAGTATCTTTCCGCTGGAGCATACAAGCATGACAAATTGAGACAAGAACGATATAGATTTTATTTTGTGTCTGTGATTCCTGTGTTACGTTAAGATTTCATTAAAAAATAATTAAATTTCTCATAAATATTGCGAAAAAACAGAAAATTAAAATTTGTATTTCATGCATATAAAATCCTCTCTTAGCTCATAGTATTTTTAGAATTTTAAGTTTATTTTTCATTATTTTTTTTTTATAATTTTACTATAAATAATATAAAAAAAATAATATAAAAAAATAATAATAAAAAAAATAAAAAATGATAAAAATATAAAATTTTATTATCAAATAAAATTTTATAATAAAATAAAATAAATGATATGTTTTCAAGTTTAGCACACACAACATAAAAGCATATTACGAAATATTCTTACATAATATATGACGCACAGGTGAATACGAAGGGGTAATATTTACACGATTTATTATCCCTGAGTAAATAAACAATTCCAACAATGTATTAATTTTAAAATAAATAAAGAATAAATTAAATAAATGAAGAGATACCAGCGGCAAAAACCAATGTATATTATGTCATGTGAAGTACTCTATATGTCTGTAGTATAGTCCATTAGAATATATTAAGGAAACTGATTTTGAACTTTCAAAAATTTGATAAAGTGTGGATGTTCTTGGGATGGAATTGGTGAACGGTACATTGTGTAGAGTGATCACACAATGTTCCTTTGTGTGATCACACACAAGTCAACTAATACAGGTGATAAACCCTGGATCTATAAAGACTTCCGTGTACTTTTCCCATATAAATAGCATCGGCTCTGCGTAACTTGTGCAATTTAACATAATTATTTATTTTAGGTTTGGGTCGAAATCCCGAATGTCAAAAATCCCGACAGACCAATACCCCAGCAACCCAAAAGTTAATAAATACTCGTATGCTTGTTGATGCTGTAATGATTATATTCTTATAGAAATATATTATTTAAAATCATAATTAAAATCATGTGAAAACATTTACAAAATATTTTTAGTCAAAAAAATATAGGGATCTTAAAATTCGAACTCTATTAGCGCTTTACCTAATCGATCCTAATAGTTGTATAATATTGTAATATAAACTAATCCTAATAGTTGTATAATAAAAGGTTAAATTCTCACAAATCAAATCGAGAGTGGATAAGTCTTTTACCGCAAAAAAGCACTCATACACCAGTCCATAGTGTACAAGCCCTAGGAAGATAGTATTCGGGCAATCAATATCGATACAGCCCTGCAAGATATATGTGGGTACCCAAAAGATTGAAGAAAATTTCAATACATGGATGGCGCTCTGTTGTGACTAAGAGAAAAAATATTATCTCTACTCGAGTTTAATTAATGGTTTTATATTTCACTACTCTAGTTTTAAGAGTAGCAACTAGTGCAATATAACACAATACCTTAAAACAAATCAATGTCTTCAATCAGTTTACCTTGCATCTACCTATCTCACTTGTATACTTTCAGTTTGCTTTATTTAATTTTTATTGTTGGGTTTATTTATTTTTTCTTTGCTTTATACTACAAGGATTTGTAAAAAATTGTTAAGAGCGGTGTAGTGCGTATAAGATGCAATCATAATCACACGAGAAATACATACTTAAATGTATATAAAATAAATATAATTGTTACCACCCATAAGAATAAATTTGTGTTAAAAAATAATTTTATCAATTTTTGGTTATCGTAACAATAACTTTTTATTATCAAATATAATCTGCCACCGTTAATTCATTCAAAAAGTAGGTTTATGGTTGCAATGTCTTAACGGGATAGAGCTTTAAATATAGCGTTCGCAGAATGAAGTAAATAGAAAATGTAGTTCACATATTAAAAAAATGAAACGTCAAACATCCAGACTATCCGGATGTTTGACGTTTCAGTTTTTTTAATCCGGAAGATAACGCGAATGGAGGACCAGTACTTAAAGTAAAATAACTAAATTTGCTGGTAATATAAGAAATAAAAGAGCAATCAATTGGACGCTGCGTAAAGGCACCATTAAACAGTGGTTAGATGCGAGCGTAAGAATAAAAGGCAGTTATTATCTATCGAGATTCAGACTTTTCTATCGTCCTTAAATGAAAAGACTATAAAAAAACTATGAAATAACAATTATTTAACCGGAACAGGTAAAATTAACAAGAAGTTAATATAATTTAATTATTTAGTGCTATTTTTAATGACATTTTATATTCTTAATAAACTCGATCAAATACGGAGTTTAATTTAGCTCTTAAATTTATGGAATGTTAAAAATTATCGTCAAATACGATTAAAATGATGATGATTGGACGATCATATAATGGGTGTATAACCTCAGCTAGCTCTGTCTTTAAATAAAAGACAGAGCTAAAATAAAATAAAGGGCGTGCGCACGACTGCGGCCACAATAATTATTTTTATGTAACGAGGGATGTTCGTTAGCACACCCCCGGGAATGGTTACACAATGCCTCACTTAATTGGAGAAATTCTCCGCGAGTAAATGAACGCGCAAAATCTTTACAGATATTTATTTAGATCGGAATAAAAAATATATTGAAATGAAAAGAAAATGTTGGGATTTTGGCCAGTAGTCGCTGAATGTGCGATCAGAAGGTTGAAAGTGAGAAAGTATTATTATCGGTACGAACAATCATAGACCAAGACAAATAGGAACGAGCCGGGCTGCTTTTGGAAAACTCAAACATATTTTTGAAAACAAAGAGATCCCAATAATTATATTCAAGAACACATTCTTATTGTGAAGTTGCAATTTTTTCAGAACAAAATTCTGCGAAATTTACAACCAAATTTTTTAATCAATTAGAAAGACATACAGAAAAATTAATTTAGATTTATCACAGAACTTGTTCTGAAAAAATTGCAACTTCACAATAAAAATGTGTTCTTGAATATAATATATGTGTGTTGTATCAAATGTGTCTAAAAATACAAAATGACTTAACGGTTAATTTTGGCGTTTCCTAGCGGCAGATACACAAAGTAATTTGTGCCTACCGTACCAGAAAAAGTGTATTGCTCTAAAAATGGATAATATATGTTAATCAATGAATCAATGAGACTCAAATATGAGGTCGATATATTCACGGAAATAGGAATTCAGGAAAAACGTAGGAGGCCGCTATAGCGTAATTGGATAAGGCGCCTGCCCCGGATAGGAAGGAGATCCGTGGTTCGAATCCCGGTAGCAGCCAAATATTTTTTTGTTGATTTGATTTATCTGTATGTCTTTCTAATTAATTTATAAATTAGGTTTTAGATCCTAATAAGTTTAAAAAGAAAAGTCTTCCAATCGTGCGTACTGCCAGTGATGACGTATGGATAGATGATGAAAAAGGTAGAAAAACTCAAATGCACGCAACCACCCATGGAAAGCTATCCAAGCATGTGGATTGTCAGATAATTCTTAAATAAGTGAATAAATATAATGTGGTTTCCCAAATATTTTTGGCTGCTGTGACATTTTAAAATTATATCATTAATTTTGAAATACTCTTTGTAGGTATTTCGTCTACACATCTATAATTTAGTTATAAAAAATAAACTTAAAAAATATTCAATACTTTTATATATTATATGCATATATTATTTTTCCTATTCGTTTTATGTTTAAATAAAATTTTAAACATTTTAGTTACTTAACTCCTTAATTTTTGTCGATAGTTCTGGATTATTATTAGGGCACAATCACTACAGGACACGAACTCTGTTTTTCCACCCTGTTTAATAATATTTATTTTTAGATATCTTAAAAGTATCTTTATTTGTTTTGTCTACTACGTTCGTCCCGATTATTTTTATCATTTATTATCATATTATTTTTCTCAGAGTTTATATTATATCAAGGAAAATACCCGCGAAGCATAGTTTCCGCAAATTCGCACAAAAGTTGTATCTCCAATAATAATATCTTGTAATGTAATAACCTCGTAATTTCTGAAAGCGTTTTAATAATACGTACATTTTCCGCATAATGCTCAACCCTTCATTGCCCTCGTAGCCTATTTCTTAATCTTGGCCACATTTTTCTGAGATCTACCCTTAAACCCTTTCTCTCCGCACAATGTGGGATCATCTTTAGATATGTATAAAGTGACCTCTATTAAGAAAACCCGTGTTTCACGTCTAAGATTTTTATTACAACAAGAAAGAGAAGATTACTTACGTCCTTTTATTATATCAGACTCCTTTTATTACGAGCTTGAGTGCAGGTTGTATTGTTTAGCATAAGCTTATTGTTCGAAATGAGAACGATAATACGATTATTCGTTTTTGGGTAAAAGGATATCCCTAAAATTCAATACCCGTCGCAAGTGTGCTTTGCGTGTGTTTAAAACTATTTGCGATCTCGTGTATTAACGTTGCACGTGTGTTTGTATGTGTTAGATAAAGTCTAACGGGAAGAAAATAAATGTTTTTGTCATCTAAAAGTTATTCTCATTTTTTTTATAAAACGGCTTATTAGCGAAGTCCTGAAATACAGATATTCTTGTCCTAACCTACCGGGATGTGATATATTTTAATTTTTAATATGTGATTATTACAGCTTTCGAAATATGTGGATTTCTAGAATAATTAAACTTTTTTTGGAATCGGACGTAGATAAAAAAATCATAAAATAAAATAAAATAATTTGCATATATTTTCTGCCGCTCTTTCTACATTTAATGTTTAAGTAAAATTATAAAATTAAAAAAAATATATTTTGTAACATTAGTGTTTAAATGTAAAAAAGTAGGTGAATTTTTTTTATTTTTAGGTACATTGATAAAAAAATTACTAATGAACCAAAGCAAAATCCAGCAACCAAAATAAAAAACAATCGACCGAAAATGTATTTTTTTATTGTGTCAATTTGAAAGGTATTGTCACATTGGATCTCAGACGGATTGAAATACTTTATTTATATAAAAATAATTATTTCAGCTTGTTGGGTGAGTTATTCGCATGTATGCGGATAAATACGACCGTCAACGTCATTATAACTTTAAATAAGTTTCAAGTTTAGGTGTCATATGGCGGATATTTTCTTAGAAATTGTGAGTAAAATAGATATTCTTATAAAGGTATTAATTTTAAAGTATTCATTTAAAAAATAACAATTTAGAAGGAATTAATCAAAGGTATTGTCACGTGTCGTGGCTGCGGAAGGAATGAATGGAAAAACTGCAAATTACTTAGCGATTTATTAATTACTGATTAATTGACTATTCAATGTGCAAAGTCACATAACACTATTAAACAAAAAGTTATTCTTTAAATTACATTATTTAGCAACATAACACTCGTAAATAAACTCTTTATTTTACATTCACTAGAACATTCCAATCAATTTTCACTCGCAGTAATTGTTCCGGCTTATTCCGCCTTTTTAGGTAATGACTTTGCTCGATTATTTGCTTGATATCTGTCGTTTCATAATATCTCGATTGGGCACACCTGGTCGTCGTTTGCGATGCACTTCGCAGTGATTTCGCACTGTCAACGCAACAACAGCTCTCGCGCCGCGGCCGACGCTTGTATTTATATCTGAAAGCTGATACTCTCGTAATTTCTGCATTATTTTGGTGTTTAGGAGAAGATTCTCGTAGCTTCTAAGCTTTTCTAGGTATTTCTCAAATGTTTAGGATATTTCTCGAAGATTGTAGATCACCCTAGGCCGTTCTAGATTTTTCGGTTGTATTGTGACAAGTGATGTAGGAGTGCATAATTATTTTTAGCATGTCGTTACAGTATGTATTTAAAATTAAACCATGCGATTAAGAAATATGATATACAATAAACAGCAGTTGAAATAAAAGAATAAAATAAATTATCATCTAAGATTATTTATTATTCGATTTATTATCTTAAAAAATTAGTTAATAAATGCCTATCTATTTAATTATTATATTGGGAAAGTCAAACAGACTTACATTAAGTACTTAGTTATAAGTAAAATATTAATAAATTAGATTTTAATAGTTTCTTGGAAATTATGAAAATAAATTTGTAATATTTAGTAGATATTAGGGTGTTTACTATAGAAAAAATTTAAAAAATAAATAAATTATATTGTTCTCAATTAATTAAGTTCCATAAAATTGATTGATTTAATAAACACAAATATATTCGAACTCAATTTAAGTATAATATTATAATTGTTCTAATTAATTTTCAACGAAGTAATTAATATTTAAGAAAAATAAAAATATATTGTTCTTTCTTTTAACTTCGTTGGTACAATTTTATTAAGAAAGCCTAATTGATTCGTAAACATTCATATAAATACTATTTTAATAAAATAATGAGTACGTACATTGAATTATATTTCAATGAATTGATCATTAGCATATAAGGTGAAATATCTTCCTTTTAATAAACGCCATTTTTGTGGGTGCAGCAATTTTTTTTTTAATAATTAAATTTTATCATTTAAAAAACTCTTCTTCTTCTTAAGCCTTCGTCTCTCCGCTGCTAGATATAGGCCTCTTCCATACCATTCTATCCCTTTTAGAATTCAGGTTCATTTCATTTGGCAGGGGTTTGGCATTAAAACACCACGCTTGCCAGATGAGTTTGTGAGTTTTAAAATCAGCCGCCCTTAACATAAGGTACATATGCTGTTTGTAGCCGCCCATTGTGGGTCAGACGCTACTGGCTGTTGGTCTGCGAGAGGTATTTTATTTCCCTCCTACCCTCTATACTAGCGAGACTTCCCTTATCTGCCACCTAGAGACGCATCTCCTGATGGTTGCAGGCTTAGGTTAAGAGCGAATAAAAAAAAGGTTTTTTATATTTATTTTACATTTTATACTGCAAATGCTGATTATAATACATGTACCTTTCAATTAAATTTTTTCTTTCACGTCAGTATCTGATATCTAGGGATTGTGAGCTTCGTGCAATGAAACAGAGACGTTACTGTCCAACCAAAGCTCCTGACCCATAGATCTTTTGAAGTAGGACGTAGGAAAGATTAATTCCTATAAATCCGCGTCTGCTGTCTCGCCTGGTCATACCAACGTGTCGGAAAACGTCCTCTTGCTTGTTTTTCCAGGACATTTGCAGAGTCACCAGGCTTTGTGATCTGCTGCGCACTACGTTTAAATAAATGTTGATTTTTTTATAGGTCTAGGTAACAACACTCATGTTATGAAATTTTTCTATCTCAATTGAATAAAATCTGTGATTAAAAATATAAAATGTCTTCCCCTTCAAGGTTTCTAAACCCATACTTATTTTCAAAATACAGGATGAAGAGTATCCAGTGATGTTTTTGATAAAGCACGAAAAGTAAATATTCCGTTCAACAAAAGCTCATGGGGTGAGTATCCGGTAAAGAAACAATACTTCATTTCTTATAATGGGAAAAACTTTTAAATCAAATATTCATATTATAATTCATGGTATCCATGTTCGGTACTTTAAAAATCTTTCAGAAACAAATGAGTATTTTATGTCAGGAAAATGATACGATTGTTATATATACAATTCGACGGTAAAGATTGCATCTATTCTTATCCAAAAATACATTTATGATTTGATTTTATCATTTTATTCATCTGAAGTCTTAAGTTTTAAAAGATTTATGATATTGACATTTTTAACCCGCTTCCCTTGACAACATCGAACAATACTGACAAATGCCAAGTTTATAAATTGGTAAGTACCTGCCCTAAACTGACGCGTCAACTCGACCATTTGTAGCAAGAGTCAAAATAAAAATGGTTTATTTTGACTCTTGCTAAAAAGTAAAAGCAATTATGTTTATTATTATTATTCTTCTTCCTCAGCCTTTTTCCTTCCGTTGTAGGATGTAGGCCTCTTCTATTTTCCACCACTCATCTCCGTTTTGTGATGAACCAAATATACACCTTATTACAAAGGGATGGTAAAGAAGCTGTGATAAACTATCTTAATTCAGAGAGAAAATATAAATATTTTATTCGTATTCGTGAAAAAGTATTCGTTGCATCACTGAAAGTTTAAAAGCTGCCCATGGGTACATACAATGCATAATCTATAAATAGACTTGTTTACGCCAAAAATCGACAAGTGTTAATGATCTTTAGGCCAGGGGAATATGAGGGAGGGGAAAATTCATGGAAATTTTGTGGGAATTGTTGTAAACAAGTGACGTCAGCAGAAGAATAGAGGTCAAATAAGCCTATAAAACGGATGACACACTTCTAGAGGTGACAGTGATTTGTGAACCCACGGATAGAGCGAAAGCTCTGTCCGTTCTAGAATGAACAGTTGTTTTCAAAATTTTCTCGTAAAATTTTTAAGTCACCGAAAGGTGAACCTTTAAAAGAAATACAGATGAAGCTTCGAGTTTTCTATACTGGAAGATCTACCTATACAATCTTAGAAGGAAGACGAACTAAAAAGGAAGATGAAACCCAAAGGACAGGAAACAAGGAACAAATAATAAAGTGGAATACTTTAGACCAAGCAGAGACGTCTAAAAGGGTATTTCAGTGCAAGCTTATTTATTTACTTGACTTATTTTTGATATATTCGCTATCGTAACACATTTTATCTGAGGGACTGTTTCATAGTCGGGTTAACTGCATTCATGAATCTTCGTAATCTTTTGTATTATACGCATGAATACTCCATATATTTTAAATACGTACTTAATTTATTCTGAATCGAGATCTCACTTCAGAGACACTCTCTCATCAGAAGGAAGACGAACTAAAAAGGAAGACGAAACCCAAAGGACAGGAAACAAGAAACAAATAATAATAATAATAATAAGTGGAATACTTTGAACCAAGCAGAGACGTCTAAAAGGGTATTTCAGTTAAACTTATTTATTTATTTTTGATATTTCACGTACTAGTTCTAAATCATACACTTACATTTAATAGGTTTATTCGTCAAAAAGTAAATAATTAACGGTCGTACAAAACATTTAATTGAAGTTTCAGTTTCGGACTAAAATGCGTAATAAGAAGTAGATTCTTTAGTATTGTTCTTGATTGATTTATAATCGTGCGATCTGATAGGCAAGGTTTGTCGTCCGTTGGACTGTCGAAAACTAGGGCTTGTGACGATTGGTAATGGATGTTTCATGATGTCAGAGCATGACCACTAGTCAAGGGTATACTAGAAATAGTGCGTTTATGCAGCGTGAGACATCAAGCATAGTGGTACTGACTGGATAATATCTGATAAATTACTATATGGAAGAATCTCAAGCTTTGGCAATCTCCGATCTGCCGAATGACATACTTTGGGGAGTGTTCGAATAATTAAATTCTGCGTTATCTACATGAAATATGTATTTTAATTTCGATGATTCAGACAATCCATCCGTTTGTCCCACTTCGTACGTTCAGAATAGGAAACAACTGACATACCTTCATTATCATCATCATTAACACTATAAAATGATCCTCCGGGGCTGCCTATCGGCGACATGTGCACATCACGAGTTTCACCGTTGGCCGAAATCACCATAAAGGACTGCATTATAATTATCTATTCAATAACTTCAAGAATACCTTTTCATCAACACAGCAGTGCCACAATGGATCTGTTTGACGCAGAATTAAGGATTCCCAGCGGATCCCTGTGCCACCAGCTTGATAATGTTGTATCACATTTCAAATCATCATCAGTCAACAAGACTTATGTCTACGAAAATCACCGTCAGACACGAGGAGAGATTCTTGATGTGTATATGTCGCCGGAAACCTAGGACACTTCGTGGGATTACCATCTTATTGCATGATTCTCAAGCAATTAAAGGATATCAAGCCACGGGTTGACCTGTTCGTTCTAAAGAGAGGGGGTTCATCATTTAAAAAGGTCGGAACCCATCCGGAAGGGCATACGTGGAGGAGCCTTTTCCACCCTTATCTTCGCAGAATGACGTCCGATTAAATCTGTCGTCATTCATATAGTCTTCAAATCATTTTAAGTATTTTAAATTCACGGGTTGCTAATAATATAAAAACCTACTTCGAGCTGGTCAACCTCGAGCATTTATAATGTAGTTAGAATTTATATAAATGTTTCTTCTTCCAAATTAATGAACAGAGGAGGCGAGATTTTCACTTCAATATTTCAAATCGAAAGGTAGGAAATTTATCATAATAACTGAATCTTTTATGGTTTTCATAAATTTGTTTCCATATATGTTTTTCTCTCCCGTCTAAATTAAATAATGTAGCGTAAATTTATTCTCGCTCGTATTGTTTGATCACTAGAAACTCCAACACGTTTTCTAAAAGAACTAGGGTTGCCTTTGCGTCACAATGTGGGAACTAGACTAAACATCACGAGCCATTTTTATAGATAATAACGTATAAATATACATATTGATAGATTAGGTTAAATGACATCACGAGCCATTATATAGTATCCGCATCTAGAATGATATTTACGTAAACATGTTAGAGTCCTGATATTAATTAAACATCGATAAACGATATTACAAAGGTGTCGCGATTTTAGAGAACAATTCTTTCATTTTAAATTCAGTTCTTTCAAAAAAAAAAAGGTTTCAGATATTTATTTACGTAGACATGCTTCTAGTTATGTAAGCTATTTATATGCGCGGTTTCAGAATAGTAAGAGCACGGTGAAGGATAGTTAAGCTCCTCATATTAGAAATAGAATTTGTATTAAATAATTTATAAAAAAAAAAAAAATTGTCGGTAGCTTCGGTTGTGTGAGGGGTTCGACCACCTTATACATCGGTAGGTAGGCGGTTTCATTTCAGTTTCTCCCCCTTCGCATCCAGATTCTTCCAGCCTGCTGGACTATATCATCAGACCACCGTTTGGGAGGTCTTCCGTTTCGTCTACTTTTCGTCCAGGGCCTCCACTGTAGAATTCTATATACAATTTAGTGTCCTCCTGCCGAGCTTAACGTGCAGCCCTCTACCATTTTAATTTCGCAATACGGTCCATAATATCAGCAACTTTTGTTCGGCGTCTTATTTCTTCATTTCTGATTATATCTCGAAGACTAATGCCGAGCATCTGCCTTTCCATGGCCCGCTGTGCACACTTTAATTTGTGTATGATTTTTCTGTTAGTGTTACTGTTTCTAGGCCATATGTCGGATACATATACCTATCGAACATTTTTCTTTTCAGGCATACTGGGATTTATTTATTTTCAAAGACGTGTTTCAATTTACCAAATGCTGCCCAGCCCAGACCTATTCTCCTTGGTAGTTCTGCTATTTGGTTTTCTTTTTCCAGCATTATGTTATGACCAAGGTATACATAGGTATTTATCAACTGTTTCTATTTTCCAAATGTCTATTGTGAATTTATGTTTAGATGTGGTTAAAATTTTTGTTTTTTGTATGTTCATTTCCAAACCCATTGCTTTTGATGCTTCATGAAATTTTTTGGTCATAGTTTTCAATTCTCTTACATTATTACTAACAATCACTAAACGGTCTGCAAACCTGAAGTGGCTCCTAGGCAATCTAGGCTTTTGAAAATGACTTCCAAGGCAAGTGTAAATTATAAATATTATATGTATAGAATTTTCCTTGCCTTCACTCCAATTATACTTAACATAATGTAAGTTTATTGAGATAACTTATTTATTGTTTGCTTGGAAGTGTACATTTGATGAGATATGCCTATGTGCGAAATGATTGAATCTCAGTAAGAAGCTACCTCCAAAGCCAGTTTTATATCCGTTCTCGTAAAGGTATGTCGAAGTAAATCTTTCTTCGTTGCGGCAAACAGTAAGGAGGGTTATAGTTAATTAAATAGCAACACTCAATTCGGATTTAGATAAATTACAAATGGTTTAAATCTGCTGTTTGAATGTAAGTGGTGGAAGCGGTTGTGCTCACTTTCAGCTATCACGCCTGGCACCAGGAACAATGCAGAAATATATTACAAGTCTTTTGGATATTTAAAGCATCTTTTGGTAGATGTATAAATTTATCTAGCAACACAAGAGGAGCGGAAAGACCTATCGGCTCCCGAGGCCGCGACTAAAGAAGCCATGGTATATCATCACTCGCGCCCGCTACGTAAATAACGCCTTCGTTAGAATTATTATTGTAAATAAATTTAGAATAACATTATAGCAGTGAAGACACAGTGATAAAACGTACATACTAATAATCTTATGATTCTCATATCTTTTTATCGTTTTTCTCTCACACACTCGTGTGAGGGTGTGTGAGAGAGATCATGTGAGAGATTTAAGAGAGGGGGGTATCGGGTCCTGGTAATAATACCATGCAGCTATAACTGGTAATTTGAATTGGTAAAAGCACCAGTAAAACAAGAAAATATAATCAATAATGTAACAATCAATTGGCCTATATATCGGCAATCTGTGAACATGCATTCAAAGGGAATCTCTGTCACTTCATCTGATTTGACAAGACAAAAATATTATCAAGAGAACGGCGTCATATACCCAGATTAATGAGGGAGTCCATTGAAATATACAAACATCCTAATTTCAATAGAGATGACAGTTAAAAACTATCAAGTATTAGGCGCCCTGTTCTCACGACTTTGATTCAATCTTTAAGAGACGTCGCAGAAAAGTCCACCGACGTAATTAGTACATATTATTGCGTACTGGCGAGCTCTGTAGTAGAAGTGAACACTCCACAACGAGGTGCATATAATTTACACCCCTGGAAACATTAATCAGTCCGCCTTATACCTCCGCGGGTACAGATCGTTCTCCTGATGATGAAAAACATACGGTTCATATACATATACCATTTATAATTTAATATGTCTAACGACCGTAATGATAACCTTAACTCTTTAATAATGTAATAATATTCCAAGAAGAAGGATGTTATTAATTACAATATTGTTATCGTTCAAATTCAAAAACTAACCACTGCCAATGTTGAGTTCCCAGTACTTCCGTTCGCCATTACCCGTACCCAAGGGACAACCTTTCGTCGAGTTAATCAGCCACTTTGGCCGTGGAACCATCAAAAAGGCAAAATGGCCCGCGGGCCCTGGAGGATGAGTGAACAACATCAATATTATTAATATGGAATACAGTGAAAATGAAAATATCCAATTTACTGTATTTACATGTTTAAATCACAAATAACACAGCGTAGTAGCCTTAATATATTCACAATTCATATTCTGCAGCCGACAAAACAACAGCCAAATCACTACATACGAATTAAATTATGAAATGCAACTGAAAATCGTAATGAAAACATATTAACCAAACATTGTGGAAGAATATATTACACTATATGTAGGTTACGAAATAAAAAAAATAGACTTCAATATAAGGAACAAATAATAGTAAATTAACGTTATCACTATATTTCACAGTTCATAGTAATACTTTTTTAATAATGTTTCTATATATTTTTGTCTCGTTTAATTTATTAGTTTGGTGTTAAAATACGTTATCGTTAAAAAATATTTATTTCCAGGCTGTTATTTGTTTTTATCCTTGTTGTATATCTGTTATATCATCTTGTGTTTGTATTTTGAATCTGTCGTTCGCATCTTCCATTGCCAGTTAATAATGCAGCCTTTTTAAAAATTTTACACTTATCAGGCTGGTCGTTATACGCTTCTCAATGTTTTTTAATATTCTTAATTGTTGTTATTATATTTTATCTAAATATGTTAAGATATTGGTCCGTAACTGTACAAACCATATTTAATAATCGAATTTCCTAGAGTATAAATAATTTCGTTCGCCTTGAATTTTTTACTCAATCTTCGAAGAAAAATATATTGTTTTTAATAATATAAATTAATAATATAAATTTGCTACGAAAGATGATTTTCATGTCTCTTTTTACTATGTCAGCTGTCAAAATAATGTTTTTTTAATGTCAAGTTGTTGCATATATTGTATAACCATTCTACATTTTTAGTCCTCACACGTAAAATTAACGAGAGCTATCACTAGGATGACAATCTGTTTGGCACTGTCGATATCGTGTTAAGGGCTGATTCTAAATAATAAAAAACACACAAAACTTCACACACTTTATTTCAGAAAAAATGTAAACCTTACGCGTTCGTATATTATTCATGACCGTGTTGCTGTATCTGCTCACGATTTGCAAAGTGTGTGTGTGACTTCGAACATGAATATATGTTTATTCAGTGGGTTCCCTAACGAAATTTGTCACGAAAACCGCCTTAGAAAATGTTATAATATTTTTTTACACTCTCACTTTTACCTTATCTATATGATGATGTTAGGCACATAATTATAAAGATAATGTTTTATACATTTTTGCCGATTGCAGTGATGTCGAAAAGTCTAAACGTTTATGGTTTAGTTTGTTTTAATGCCTTATGAGAGTTGTTGCGTACAATTGTCATTTTCACTCATTTACAAAATTGCGCGTAATTTATGACGATGGCATTGCTTGCCGTCAACTGTCAGGGGTGTCATAGACTTCTGAATCCCGTGGCTCTGCAAAAAATACGAATACATGCTCATGGACATCAGTACAGGAAATGGTATACTACATACTAGCGAAGGGAAAAACTATATTTCATAATGAAGACTACAAAACACTCACGTCCATCAGTTTTAAGACTATAATGTGTACACTACATTCGTAGTATAAACTATATGAATTGAAATAATTGTAGTGCTACGAAATAATAGTACTAATGAAGTGAACTAATTGTAGTACTAATGAAGTGAACTAATTGAAGTTGCAAGATTGCAGTGATCCACAAGAAGTGCTTCTTGAGAAGTGTGCTACTAGAAAATTTTCAAATCCATGAGGGGGATTGTTTCAGTTTTCAGACATTTCATCCTGCTGTCCCAATTTTTTTCCAACCATGGGGGCGGGAAGGGTTGTTTCACTTTCCAGAGATTTCTTCATTCTCAAAATCCTTACATTTTGTCAGTCTGTGCCAAAATTTTTCTATTTCATGGGGGGGGAGGGGTAGTTTCGGTTACCAGAAATTTCTTCATTTATTTACATATACTTTCAATAACTTTCAAGTGTGTGTACTTTGTAGTGTGCACTTTAAAATGAAATGTACTGTTTTAAGTATGTACTTTCAAATAGCTTGTGTAGTTTGTAGTGTGTGTAGTTTGTAGTGTGCACTACACTTCAATGTAATGTAAATGTACTACATTGTACAGAGCGGACCCATGACTACTACATAGTACGTCTATGAGGAGCTATTAATACTCCTAATTTGTTGAATTACTTCTTTCCAAATATGAAATGCTTGCAAATTAACAAAATAAATATGAATTAAGAGCACTGAAATGTACACGATGCATTCATCTTTTGTTTTCATATAATTGTGGGTGAAAAGTACCATTTTCCCCAGTATGGTTTAGCGCTTTGACTGCAGTAATACTTCACGTTTTAAATCCCGCCAAAGTCGCAGCCGTGGAAACGTATTTACCTTTCAGTGGAGCACATGTTTCAGTTGGAGTGTAACGGTCGAGGGCCCGCGTCGCTGGATGCTGGATGCCGCGAATACGCGGAGTTTCAGAACGGTGGCCACTGGGGATTCACAAAGGTGGGCCGTAATTTTATTTTAATTAAAACACAATTATTTGAACCAACTTTCAAGTAATACTTTTCATTCTGGAAAACCAAGCTAGGAGAAATGATCGGTAGGTACATAAAAATACGTGTGGTTCTCAAGCAAATAAAAGACCGCAACGTCCATGTAATAATAATGGTGTATTTGTGATGGATACTTTAATGTTATGGTAACAGACATTCACCTACTTTTCATCTCCCCTTTTGTAAGACCAACTCAAAACAAAACTCCTTTATGTACAGATCCACAAATTCATTTAACACAAACTATCACCACATTGACATTTTCAACGCAACAATAAGAAACATAAAACAAACAATATCTACACTACCGCACCCAAACTAATTTGTACATTATATCTTCCCTTCTACTCCCGTCCCACATTCCCCTCCATTCGCTATTAATGTATGTTAAATTAAATTTTTAAATTCAGTGGAAAATTTTTAAGATTGTTTTGCTGTTAACTTTTCCCAAAACAAAATAAATAAATAAACACACAAATAAACACACTCACACAAACTCACTATTGGACATGTTTTTTCTTATTTTTTATCGATTGTATATATGTGTTTTCTTGTAATTGGCCCAAAACTCTGTACATCAATTATTGTTTTTTTTTATTTCAGATTGATTAATTATCAAATGGCTGTAAGACAAACCAATAATGAAAATAAAATACAAAAATAAATAAAAACTCCTTTTATTATATAAAAAAATAACCCTATTAAGAGACGGGGGTTTGGAAGTTTAGAAAATTGAGTGCAAGGCAACCGCGCACCGACTACACAACACGCAGGATAACTGCGTGGTGATAACGCGCATACAAAAGTTAGTGAAGACATTAAATCACATGTATCACGTATAGATTTGAAAAATCAAAATATAA